>CM046364.1:18124123-18316424 GCA_025413025.1 Ficus hispida
TTTACATATAAGTTTATTATAAAATATAGATTTCAAATCTTTCTTACTTCCGAATTAAAAGGAAAAAAAAAATGTATTACTTTGCACGTCACATTCTAAGGAAAGTCAACCACCCCTTAAAAATAGCAAGGCCATTGCTTGTCTGGTTTCTTTAAGTTACCACTCACAAGTTTCTCTTCTCTCCTCTTCTAACCTTCATATTCTTCTGATACGTTTTTATAAAAGATTACTTCGTGTGATTTAATTTCATAACTTTTGTAACTGGGTTGTCGACAATATTTTCTTTCTAAACGGAATTTAAGTGTTAATCTTTTGCTTCCGTCTTATGTTCCTAATAAATGACATGTCGTTTCCTCCTTTTGTGTGCCATGTTTTTAAGCAGTGTCTGGACAAACGACTTCTAGTCATTCATTGTCGTAGTGCAGTTGGATGAATGACGACATCAAACTAACGGACGTCTTTTCCACGTGATAGGAATAAAGACACTGCAGATCTGTCGTTTTCAAGAGATGATGGCACATGAAATCGAAATTCTATTCACTAGGTAGTGCAAAAAACGACATCCAAATATAACGACATATAGCTCAGTTGCCGCTGCAGCTACATGGATGCACCACGTCGTTTCACCATGTACAACGTCAAAATAACGACATCGCAGTTTTATAAACGACAACATTTTTAAAAATTATTTTTCAAATTCCATTTAAAGATCCAAAGTGATTTCTAATTGGTCTCTCCATGTTTCTCTCTCTTTCTTTCTTCCTTTGGGGAAAAGTTTGACTTTTTAAGATGTGTTTAGAATTCAGGTTTTCAATTTAAAATTTTCATCTCAGTTTTATCTTTTACTGAAAAGTCAATAAAATTTATAATTATTTTTTAAAAAGTTAACTAATTTCAATTTAAAAATTTCTTCTCCGACTAATTTATCAAACGGAAGCTTAATTTTTGTTCCAAAATTACATTATGGGACTTAACAAAAACACCCAAAAATCTAGGGATTACATCAAACAAAAAAAAAATAACAAGAAATAAATATTCTCTTTACGAAATTCATAATAAGTACTATCACTTTGAGCTTGTCTACGTGCATGTGAAGGTCATGGGATTACATTAGCCTCAATGGAAAAACACGTTGGATTCCTGGCAGTCCGCAGACATTGAGTACATTTGTCTTCAATAATCCAATTATGATAGCAATTTACGTTGATAGTCCACTGTCTTTTTTTTTTTTTTGCCACCAGAAAATAACAATAAAATGAAAAAAAATATGTATAAATTAAATATACAAAACAAACAATTTTCAAATTTTCACAAGATTTGACAGCAGGACAACAAAGTCTTGCTAGTAATAAGATTTATAAAAGGATAAAGCTGCGATAAAGCTCTTTTTATATATCCTATCGATAAAGCTCATTTTAAAACTGTTCAGATATAATCAAATGACTGAGATGTTACTTGTGTATGGTAATTACTGTACAATTTACCTTACAATAGTATTTAACTAAGAAATTAAAAAATAATAAGGAGGGAGGGAGGGACTAGGCTGGTCAGCATCGGGAGGAGGGGGGAGGTCGTCGACGTCAGGGGTGGAAGGTGTTTGGGCTTGAGCATAGGGGGCAGATCTGGTTTGGGGAGGGGGGGAAGGACTAGGTCGATGCCGACAAGGGGAGAGGCGGGGAGATATGGGGTCTATCACCAGCATCGATGAAGAAGTTGCCAGCGTTGAGGAAGGGGCTGGTCTTTTTTAAAAAAAAATTATTTAGTAATCTATATTAATATTAAATAATATATATTATAATTATTATATATAAATAACATTTTAATCCTTTAATTATATTTTAATAATTTAAAAATGAGATTTTTCAGTAGAGTTTATAAAATAGCTCTACAGCAACTAATCTCGAGAAGAAAGAAAGAACAAGAAGGGGAAAATAAAATAAAATAAAATAAAAAGCCTTGGTGGGTCCGGGGGCTTTTTAATGAGCGTATCCAAAAGAAGAAGCCCAAGGACCAGACGACGAAAGGAGAGAGCAATTGATTTGTGTTTTGCATTTGCAGCGAACCCTAATTTTCAGAAAATTACCATCGCCAAAAATTCAAGCTTTTCCTTTCTTTCTTTCGAAATTCCTTCTTTCAATCCTTCCCAAGTTTCAGGTAATCTCATTTGGATATTCAATTTTTCTCTACTTTTTCTCAAATCTCCGCATGTCAATTTTCACATAACATATATATATATATATATATATTATCTCTGCTTCAAGTTTTTATGCTTTTGGACTCTATAATCTAATGGCAAACATCGCGATTTGGCTAAAGCTGTGAATTTTAATGGCGGTTTTCAGAGGTGGGTTTGTTTGAAAAATGGCGTCCGTGTCCAGTCAGCCACAGTTTCGTTACACTCAACCGCCATCAAAGGTGCTCCATTTAAGGAACTTGCCTTGGGAGTGCACTGAAGAGGAATTGGTTGAGCTTGGGAAGCCGTTTGGTAAAGTTGTCAACACCAAATGCAATGTCGGGGCTAATCGAAACCAGGCTTTTATTGAATTTGTAAGTTTCTAGTGTTTTTTTTTTCAGTTATATTTTAGTTTTTTCTTTTCAGTAATTATTTGTTATTTTATGACTTTGTATGTTAATTTTATTAAAAATATATACCTTGGGCTTTGGATATTTTCAACTAGGATCCTTGGATTTCAATTTCACATCAAACTAGTAGTTGACTAAGAGAATATACAGATTCGATTTGAATTGAAATTCAAAGTTACAATATGCATGTTCTTATAGTTCTGATGAGCTTGAAATGCAAGGTATAAAATAGTAAACAACACTTTTGTTATTAATTAAAAAAAAAAAGGCTAATTGTTCTTTGTTAATCATATTTAGGCAGATTTAAACCAAGCTATTGCCATGATATCATATTACGCCTCATCCTCGGAGCCTGCACAAGTTAGGGGGAAAACCGTCTACTTACAGTATTCTAATAGGCAGGAAATAGTGAACAACAAAACTGCCGCAGATGTTGCTGGTAATGTACTTTTGGTAACAATAGAAGGTGCAGATGCCCGCCTTGTCAGCATCGATGTTTTGCATTTGGTAAGCGTTCTTTCCTAGTACGGTTACTAGGGATGTTAGGAACACACATGATTGTGTGGATGTTGGTGTTGAGGAATTGTGTTTTGGGTTGTACTTTGTTTGAAAACTTTAGTTTGTTTGACATGAATGTGAATGGATCAGCAGGCCCATGTGAAGGCTATATCTTTGATGGCAGCTTAGTGCATCAGGGGAAAGAGCGCATGCGTGTTTGTCTCCTTTCTCCTTCCCTTAACACTGCCTCTTTCTTCCCTACTCTTCCTCCTCAACGTCCTAACTCCTTCAGTTCTAATATGTAGGACGTGTTGATTTCTTTTCTCTTGCGCATCACTCTCTTCCTTTCACTTCTTGCATGCTATACTGGGGCTTTTTGCTTTAGTGGGCCATGTTATGTCCGGGACAGTTATTTTTCGAACTTGTCCCAAATAGAGTTTCTTCTAATTGATTGCACTGAAAGTGTGTACTTCATTGGCTTTCATCCTGAAGGCCTTGAATCATTCTGTAGCAGTGCTTAATTACTGTTTGGTAGAAGCTAGACGTTTGACTAATTCTTTAGATGATGAGCCAAATTTTTATGCTTGTTATTCCCCTTCTCGGCTATTCCTTTCTTGTTATCACTTGTGGACACATTGAAGCATCCTATCTTATTTTATTGTTTTACCATATGTTATAAAGCCCTTGCTGTTACAAGTTTTCTTGATATCTTTGAATTTTAGATTTCAAGTTTTCTCGATATCTTTGAATTTTAGATTTCATATATTTCTGAGACTTGGAAGTGATGCAGGTATTTTCAGCTTTTGGATTTGTGCATAAGATTACTACCTTTGAGAAGACTGCTGGATTCCAGGTCATTGTTTGTAAACTATATCCTTCTTTTCTCCTTATGGCTACAGCCATTAAACAATCTAATTTCATATCTTATGTTCAGGCACTAGTGCAATTTTCGGATGCAGAAACTGCCACTTCAGCAAAAAATGCCCTTGATGGAAGAAGCATCCCTAGGTGACAGTTGTATTACTTGTTTGACATGGTATTATGTCCAAGTCCAACGACCATATGACTATAAAGATGGCGAGCATCTGTTTTGTCTGCTCTGCCCCCTTGGACTTAGATACTATTAGGGAGTGTTATTCTGTCACAAGTCTTGCATTCTTAATTTATAATTGTGATTTACTGAAACAAAAGCAAAATGGTCATTTTTCATGTTATGACGATGGATCCAGTCCTCCCGTACAGAATTACCCAAAGTCCTTTTTCTCTCTGCTGTTCTAGTGCTTTATTAGTACTCTGTCTACCTTACAAAATCAGTAGCTTAGTTATGTTGCTTTGGGTGTCAGATATCTGCTCCCGGAGCATATTGGACCATGTACCCTGAGGATCACATATTCTGGACATACGGATCTGAGCGTCAAATTCCAATCCCACAGGAGCAGGTACTCCAGATGTTCATTTTTTTTCTAGGTGTTAACATACGAATCTTGTGACATGCCCTCCTATGTTGTTCTGTATCTATCTGATAGGATGTTGTTTAATGTGATTCTTTCTATTTCCTTTTCCTTTCGGTAATGGTTCATCTAAATATATTGGAATTGCAACATTTGTGATTCAGGGACTACACTAATCCATATCTTCCCGTTGCCCCATCAGCTATAGATGGAAGCGGTCAGGTATATAACTCAATTACATTTCTTGGCTCTCAGAATTTTTTGTATCATTGGTGTTTGAAATTCATGTGTTATATGTAAGGGTCACATTTTCTATTACTTCTCTTATTAAAAAACATATACTGGTGCTTTTAAAAAATTTCCTATGATAGGTCCTCGTTCATTTATCTTATAGTGTAACATTTCAATTTTAAACATAAAATGGCCGCAGCAGTTGTGCTTGTGTCTAATTAGAATATTGCTTTTTTTTTTTTTTTTTTGAAAGATTAGAACTTTGCGTTGGGTACTTCTGTTTTCTTTTCTTAAAAGAGTAGCCGATGTCCTAGTGATAAGATTGCGAAGATGTTTATTTACATGTATATCAGTTTGCTGTATCGGGTAGTTTCTAAATGATATTCATGACTCATGATTGCAGTTTACTGTTGGTTTGGATGGGAAGAAGCTAGAACCTGAGAGCAATGTGCTGCTTGCGTCCATTGAAAACATGCAGTACGCTGTCACCTTGGATGTTTTACACATGGTACGTCCATTTACTCTGATAACTTGTAAGAAGTAAGGACTTTGTTATTGGAGCATGCCTTTGCTAGAACGTGGACCCGACTAATTTATTTTTCCCTCTGGTCAGGTATTTTCTTCTTTTGGGCCTGTTCAAAAGATCGCTATGTTTGATAAGAATGGCGGAGTCCAGGCTTTGATTCAGTATCCTGGTAATTTCTTGCATCCTCTTCTTTTATCTACAATATACTTGTTACCTTGAGGCTTTGGGACACCGTGGTGATGACTGCATTTCTAATATTGGGAGCTATGGAGTTGACCAAAGCATTGCAGAATCATGGTTTAGAAAACAGTTGTCTCTTTTCAATATGAACTCGTTCCCCGATACGAACTTTAATATGTTCTTTTTGTGCTTCTAAATAGTATATGTTTCTCATGAGTTTGTTATTGTGATGTCAAATTTACATATTGTGTTGCTATGTGATGTAGACATTCAGACAGCAGTTGTTGCCAAAGAAGCCTTGGAAGGACATTGCATTTACGATGGAGGGTTTTGCAAACTCCATCTCTCATACTCACGCCATACTGATCTCAGTATCAAGGTAATTATAGTGTCTTAAAAACCTCGGGAGATGCTCAGGCTCCTTTAATTTTTTATTTCCCTTGACCTAGAACTTTTGCAACTTATAGACGAATGGGACTTATGTTATCTGAGCTTGATATGGTGTTTACAGGTCAACAATGATCGGAGCAGAGATTATACGCTCTCTAATGTCGTTCCGGTGGTCAATGCCCAGCCTTCCATTTTAGGTCAACAACCAGTTCCGATGATGACTTCAAATCCTCCTCAGTATTCTGGGGCTCAATTTGCTCCACCTGAGCAGGTCGGAGTGCCACAGAATTCGTCGGGGTGGGCTGCCGGTGTTCCAGGTCCAGCGGTACGTCCTCAGTCTTTAGCCATGGCCATGCCTAGTCATCCGTACATGCCACCTGGGACCATGCCTGCTCACCCCGGAATGATGCACCCTCCAAACCAGGGTGTTCCGCCACAGGCGACAATGGCCCCATATCGTCCCGATGGGATGCAATAGTGCCTTACCTCTGTGTTTCAATTCTTGGTCTTCTGCTCGATGAGGCAAAAGCCTACAACGGTATCTCACAAGGGATTAGCATTCTGAGAGAGGGATAACAGCGCACTTGTGGAAGTCTCGGAATTGTCATTTCATTTTCCATTTTTTAATCGGGAAAATTGGTGATGAGATTCTGTAAGCAAGTGGGCTTTTGAGACCTTGTGTCGTCCCATCCATGACTTGTGTAACTGTGTTGCCCCCCTAAATGACCTCCTTGAGTTATTATTGCGCTTTTATCCGAGTTGGAAATTCTCTTTTCTATCAAGTAATTTTTAACTTGAACAATTTCTTCCTCAATTGGCTTCTTGACGAAAGTACTATAAAACCATATCCCTGTTGGTTTCATTGGTTCAATCTCATTCGGCCATCTCGCATATGGTTCTCAATTTTAAACTGGGTTCGACGACATAAAATTCGGAGCTGAAATCCCGACCCGGAGTTGAAATATGATGCCTTGTTTGAAAAAGAAGTACAGGACAGAAGTTACACAGGCTAAGCTACAAATTAACTTGTTTAAGGGAAGCAAACATCTAAGCAAGGAGAACAAGAAAGCAAATGGACCAAAATTGCTTATGGGGTTTATTATAGTGAGATTGGTTTGAACAAGAAACAACAAATTTTGTAATTATCGAAAACTAACACCTAATCTCGTGACAAAAACATGAATGAGACCCATTCACAAATCACAAGCAACACAAGAAAGGAAAGTGAAAGTATACCAATAAACACTACTCAAAAAAGCCAACTACGTAATTGCAGCCTGTGGACTCCTAACTTCCATGTGGCACTACGTGTAAAATAATTGTTCTTATTTCAAGACTTGTTTCTCATGCTCTGACCATTTCAACACTAAAACTCTCTCTTTCCTAACCATCTTTTCACGATACAAACACATATATAAGGATATCTATATATATATATATATAGGATAATAACATATAATGAAGAGCGTACAAAATTTACTACAAACAAAGTGGCAAATACAGACATCTACTTTGAACCGAGTCATTGACTATATGAAAGCGAAATATACAGACGCCATCTTTCTCCAGAACACACACATACGTATGTACATATACACACAAACACACCACAGAATATCATACCACCACAGAAAAACCCTGAAGATCACAAGAGAAAGAGAGCCTAGTCTGCCCTTTGTTTTAAAATAATTTTGTATTTCGTAATGCAATAAAGGGTTCCTTAACCTATATAAGAATTGTGGTTCGTGAGGTAAAGATGGAAAATCGGATCAACGTAAACTCCAAAAGGGAAAACACACAAACGAGACAAAGAAAAAAGAAGAGTGGGAACAAGCGTGCATGTATGAGAGATTATATACTACTCCATGTCCGTCTCCAAAGCCGTCCGAGATTCGAAAGCCTCGGAAGCTTCATCCATGGCAGCCTAAACCTCCAAGGTATCGGTTCCTCGGTTCCTTTTCTTCACATCCGATCAATAGGCTCCGTCCTGTCCTGAACTGCCCGCCGCTCCGAGACATCAGCAAGTGATTTAAGATTGCACTTAATCAAGGCTTCAACAAAGTAGCAGGTCTCATCCTTCGTGTTCCCTTCAGGCACATCCACCACAAATGATTCGATCACCAAAGTCCCTGGTCTCCCATCGATGATCTCTGGATGTAGCGAAATAATGGAAGAATAGTTCTGCAAGCAGAAAACAAGAAAAAGCTTGAGGGGTCAATCTGTTTTGGCAGTTTGCAATTGATAGAACTAAGAACTTAAATAGGAGGAGAAAAAACAGCAGCCATAAATCTAGCTCAAATAGGACTATTCTTTGATTACCTTGAGTGAGGAGGAGGAAGAAGAAGAAGAAGAAGAAGAGATAAGAAAAGACCCTATAACAATATTACAAGCATTTTTAACCAACAACAATATGAGAATAAGCTTCATTCTCATACGTTTTTAACAGTTTATTACATCATAAAGAACCTAGAAGAAAAAATTGTAAGAACAGAAAAGGGTCTAAAAACGGAAGGCTAATAATCCATAACTGAAAAAGATGTTTGAGTGAAATTCAAATCTGAGGTTATAACACCAGCAAAAAACACAAATTTCCACAAACTTCAATCCCATTATCCAGTATACAACTCCAGCTTAGCCAAATTCTTATCCAATTAGACTAATTTCCAAAAATTGCAAAAACTAAGATGTTCATGCATACACACTTGCATTTTTTCCCTTCAAAAATCATATGGCAGAAAATACATTGAATACCTTAAGCTTGTATACATGAAATCAAATAAGCCAAAAAAAATGGGTCATTGCAATTATAAGTAGGAGCACAATACCCTAAGTCTGTGATCACCGCCAATTATCCTCATGCTTAAGATATGCTCATCATCGTCAAGATGCTCCAATCTTTCAGTACTTGTAGTGGCCGGAAGACCAGACTTGACATCAACTTCTCTGAGGCTCCCAATCTCCAGGTTTCCCTGCACAACACACCTGCTGATGAACGGCTTATACTTTTGCGGCTGATCGAATCGCCGCACTAATGACCAAACCTGATCAAGGGCAAAGAGAAAAACACTTAGTTTTGTGTCACAAACAAACATGCAAACCATGTATCAAACAATTCACTCATTAAATTCCCACTGACATAGCATTGTAACTCCTGTTTCCCATTAAAAAAGGGGCAAAAAAAAAATTATTCAGTTTTTACTCTTTTATCCAGTGGGCATTGGCAAAGTTCAAAGCTTTGAACATAAAAAAGGAAATTCCAAAACACTCGCATGGCAGAAACAAAGGATTCTTTTAGAAATTAACAATCTTTTTCAGTAGGACTTGGAAAGTTTCAATAACTGAGGGCAACATTTAATTTCAAAAAGCCCCCAAGAAACAAGTAAATACCAGGATAGAAAATTTCAAATCTTTTCCCCCTTTTGTTTTTGTTCTTGTTCTTGTTCTTGTTCTTGTTCTTTAAGGAAAATCATAGATCGAGATCAAATTTTTCCTTCAAACAAGAGAAATTCCCAGAAAACAAAGCCCTAACAATCCCAAATCAAACGGAAATCATTCACAAAAGGATTGAAAATCAAAAGAACAATATCAAGACATTTTCCATATATAGATCAGAGAAGAAGCTGAAGCTAATTCACATGCCCAAGGGCTTCAAAGACTGTGAAAGAGACATGCGCAGACATGAGGGGAGGGAGAGAGAGAGAGAGAGAGATTAGTACGAGATGAACGGGGGCTTTGATATGTCTGGAGAGGACGGAGCTGCACTGATTGTCTCCAGTCTCATGCCTGTGATGCCTCCGAATGAAGTCGCTCTCCAATCCCCCAATTCCTCCATTGCCGACCACCACTCCGTTCCCGTTCACATTCATTATCACACGAATTTGACCAATCGACGAATTCACGAATCCAATTCAAACCAATCCCAACGCCCGCCCTAGATTTCAGCTTTCCTCCGACGGCGATGGCGGAAATCAAGAACAGGAGAGAGGACCAACCAATCAAATCAAAAGAGAAGAGAACAACAACTTAGCCGCCTTTGTTCTAAAATAAGGTCGACTCAACGCCGGCAAAACGGAGCTCCGATCACCGAACGGCGACGGCGAGAGAGGCACCGAACAAATCTTGATGAAAGATTAATTCTGGAGAGAGAAAGAAGAGAGAGAGAGAGTTAGGGTTGGCAGAGAGGGAAGCCAGGGAGCGGAGAGTAAGAGACTCACCGCCATAGATGAACCAACCTCCTCCTCTCTATCATCCTCACCACCCAAATTAAAGTCTTTGGGTTTTTTTTTTTTTTTTAATGAAATTAAAAGATTAAACATTTTAAAATATTTTTCCATTAAATGCTTCGCGTTTTTTATTTTATTGCCTAGTTAAACGCCCTTGGTTCTAGTGATTAATTACGAGTATACCAGTTTTTGTCTTTTTCTGTGAATCTGTTTAATCTATTTCTATTTGGCATTTGCCCATGACAGTTGAAACTGTTTTTCGTTTTTCCCCCCTAAAGTGAAGATTTATTCAAATATACCATGTATTTTAAGTTTATTTAAAAAATTTATAATTATTTTGAACTTCAGAATATTTTCAGTATATGTTAAATTTATACCATAGACAGGTTTCATTAGTCATTGACGAAAATATCCCAAAAAAGAAAATAAAAAAAATTTAGAAAAAAAAACACAAAACAAAGAAAAACTTTTTCTTTTTTTTTCTTTTTTTTTTTTAGAAAGTAACTTTTTCTTTTATTTTGTGTTTTTTTTACAGTTTTGAAATTTTGAAATTTTGTTTTCTTTTTGTTCGAGGGTATTCTTATTCTTACATAGTAAAAAATTGAATCTTACTGTTTCATGTTATGAATTTAATCCACCCTTAAAATGTCACAATTTATAATTGTCGAGGTCGAGAAATGATTGTTTGTTCTGAACAAACCCAAGATTTATATATATATATATATATATATATATATTTTACAGTTTTCCCCTTTTCTAAAGAGTTTTTCTAACTCTTGATAATTTTGTCAACCTGAAACAATTAATATAAAAGGAAGGACTAGGTATTGTATGATACATGACATTTCAAAAATTGATATATATAATCAATATGATTTACGATGTTCATTTTTATTTAGCTCGATATTTTCTTTGTTTATTGAAAAAAGAAATAGTTAAAGTTACCGGCACTAGCAAAAATTGATAGTTACATTATTGATTTTATAATCGGCTACAACTCTTTTGACTCAATTAACATAGAAAAGTTGCTACCACAAATCATTTTCCTTGTTAGTTTTAATTTTACTTTTTCAGTTTTTAAAAGTGAAATGAAGGATAAAAATCTTCTCAAGATAGCTTTCACCGTCCTTTTCATTTATTTATTTATTTATTTTTGAAACAAACATTATTACAATGAAAGTTTAGTTTAAACCAGCAAGAATAAAATATTTGCTTCGGTTTCATATCAAGTCCCTTAGCTAGGGCGTGCCTATACATTTAGGATCACATGGGTCATCGAACAATGTAGATAACGTCTACATTATAATATACATATATGAATAAGTACATATATACATATATCATAAAAATTGTCTTTTATATAACAACCGGACAAATCCAAGACTTATAGTTTTTTATTTATAATCAAATTAACAACAAATTAATTTATATATTTTATATAATATTATTTGATAATTTTAATTTTTTATTTATAATCATGTAATAATTAGTTGATTTGTGTATCTTTACATAAAATTTTCCGTAACATAATATTATTTATAAAGTGATTAATACATATAAATGATATGTATTATTAAAAAATATTACACAATAGATATTTGTTTCCTTATCTCTCAATATTACAATTGCAAAGAACATAAAACATGCATATAAATTATATAATGATGATGACAATCCATCTAGTTTTAAACTTCTTTTTTTTTTTATCTTATTCTTCTTCTTCTTCTTTTTGGAATCTTTGGTTTTTAGTTGTTAGATGACGTAACATTCACGCGGATTTCACTAATCAATAGCTCAAATGGCCAATTTACCGAGTCGCCGCTTTCAATAAGGATAAAACAATATGGATGGTAGATATTCACCCAAGGTGACCATATTTGTAATTTTTCTTAAACAAATATTAATTAAAAGATGAGATAACATTAGTGTTACTTTTTTAAACCTTTGTTTGATTCTTTATTAAATTGATTTGTGTTTTTTTTTTTTTTTTTTAAGTGGGAGTGAAGTGATATTATCACCAATACCAACTTCTCAAATGAGTAATGTTAGACACACTTAATTTAACATTTTCTTTTTAGCCAAAAAAAAAAAAAGTCTAGCACTCAACCGAAAAACTAAAATTCTGTGCAGCCACATTGTGTAAGATTAACAATGAACTTAATCTAAACTAAGTTAAATATTAATATAATGAGGGTAATCAAGCTTTTGCTTTAGTAGTTTCTCTCTCTCTCTCTCTCTCTTTGAAAAACAATTGTAAAGGAAAACTTATATGGCTTGATTCAAAACAAAGCATACTATAAATTTTTCTAAACCGTCATACTTTTTTTCCCTGCTAATTTGAGCTTTCATAATAAATAATGTACAAACCCATTACCTCCTTAAGCAAAAACAGAAAGATGAAATAAAAAGTATTATTTATTAATGTATACTAATGTGATGATTTTCTTATAAATTAAAAGGAAAAAAAAATGTGATCATTCAATTTGGCGGAGCCTTGAAACTAGGCTAGCTTAAACTTACGCATCAAGGGTTAGAAGGAACTCATTGAAAGTTTAGCTGCATAAACTGCACATAATTATAACAACCAGTATAGACATTATGTTCATTTCAACACACAAAACAAAAAAAAAGTATAGACATTATGCATTAACTCTAGAAAATGCGATTGAAAAATAGTGATATGCTCTATGTATATATATTATATTGATTTTCCATGATGAAAATTAACATGCCATAATTGCTTTGGCAAACAGAAAAAGAAAAAGAAAAAGAAAAAAAGCCATAATTGTCTAGTGATAGTAAGTTAATGATTTATACTGTCAAATTAAGTGGATACGTTAGCATGTTGCTAATTATGAGCTTCAACTACTAAAGTACAAAATTCTCTTTCTTATGAAAAGTTGATTAGTCATAAAATATGTAATGAGAAAACTAATCTAGAAGTTTGTTACTTAACGACTTTGAAAAACTTTATTAACATTTCTTTCCTTCCTATAATTTATTCTTTTTTAACGGGTGAGAAGAGGAATGATTCAGATAAGAATTTCTTAAAGAGTATTAATAATATAAATATAATCATAAACTTCATATCGTTAAAAGAAAAAAAAAAAGTAGAAGTAATTAGTTGTTTTCTAAGATGTTCAATCAAACATATTTCGGCATATATACATATAGTATATATATGTGTATATATTTATAGGCACGTGAGAATAGCCAGTTCTGCTATCGTAGTAAGGAAAGTGCTGTCATTGAACCCAGAGATAAAAACAAATCAAACAACATAAACACTCTAGCCTGTTGTAGTATTTGAGGAATTATTCGAGAATAATCCTTTACATGAAACTATATATCAAGCAAATATATAAAAGCAGGACCACAAAAATTTCCTTAACTTTGTGGACATAAGTAGAAAAAGAAATATTTATGGCTGAGATGCAAATTGCACATGAATAATAGGCAAAACAGGTGAAGAAAGAATTTAAAAAGTGGAAGTTATTTTCTTTCTACTGCAGTCTGATATTTTAAAACTGATGAGAGAGAGAACATATATAATTCTTAACAAGCTTGTTGAAAGTGGAAAACTATTTAGGTGTAAAAGAAATGAAATAGAAAGATAGAGAAAATTCAAAGAATTTAAGACGCATTAATTATTTTTTTCAAGATTTTATTGGTACTTACTAGCTACGAATAGTTTGTTTTAGGATATTATGATAAATTAAGATACAATAAACTCATAAATTTAATATATATATATATAGTAATCTTATTAAATTCCAGAATAAGATATGAAATTGACATCAGAAATTGGAGTTTTATAGTCTTTGAAATGTCTGTTCATGAAAAGTAGCAACAAATAAAATAGAAATTCCTTTTAAAATTAAAAGTTACATTTTCATTCAAGAAATGTATCTGTTTCAATAGACATACTCGTTGGTCATCATAATATAATTATGATTGTTGGATTGTAATAATTCAATTAATAGTTTACATTAAATTTGAAATCATTTAAATCCGATATAATAATGAATGTTGGATTGTAATAATTCAATTAATAAATTAAATTAAATATGAAATCATTCAAATCTGATCGTTAGATCGTGTCCGATTAAATCAACAGTTCATATTTAATCTGGAAAAGTACCACATTAAAAAAGAGAGTGTTCCTTGTCTCCTTGTGACGATACATACGTGTTCCCTAAACACCCAATCATCCTTGTACGCGTGTAGTGATGCATAGTAGTAGCATAATCATCACTATACATTAGTAATTTTTATACTTCATTTGTTTTAATTTATACCATTATGTTTATTTGTACTTTTTCAATATGGGACTTTATTGTTTCTGCTACTCAATAGTAATAGAAGAGATAATATCTCTAACAAAGCTAATATCAGCATTTGATTAAAAATTTGATGATTTCATTTCGTTTTATTTATTTTTTTAGGTTGAACTTTTTAAATGGTATGATTTCTATGATCTTTATCATATACATGGCCGGGTTTATGTCACTCCCATCTGTCCATTTTGCTGCTGGTATAAAACCATAAAAATACTTTGACTATCTAATTTCCCATGTATACTAATCAAGTTTAGTTTTGTACAAAAATTAATGATAAAAATTATCCCAAGAGATTGTGGATTTAGCCCTAATTAGCATCCTCTTTCATGTTGCTTAGTAGTATCATGTCTTGTAAAAAAATATTTTAAGGTTATCTTTTTTTTTTTAATTAATAAACAGTAGTATGACATTGTAATGTGGACATGAAATTTTTTTTCCCAATCCAAGAATGAGGAATTAAAACTCTACATTACAAGATGTAGTTTGATATATAATTATTATTAGATATAACCGTAATCACAATAAATATGACATTATAAGTAACACAACTAGACGTGAAAAGTAGGCATAAATAAGAAAATATTTGAAATAATAAGGACTAAGAAAGTTAAGTCAACAATGTTAGTCATATCAACGTGTACTAGAGTTTGCAATTGGTGTAGTCCAATGAGTCTATTAAATTTTGGACACTAATTAACGTGACAATCTTATGGCAAGAGTACTAAAAAAATATTATTATCATTATTTTGGTTCTAATTTCTTGTTAAAAAGTTTGCATTTGCTCTATAAATTGAAGTCAAGATTTGTTGTTCTGAATTTTATGTCTCATTAATTGTCCCTCTAATAGTATTATGTAAAATTATCTAAATTTATGAATTTAATCATATAAAACGTACTTAATAATATTAAAAAATTTTGATAAATTGATGAGTTATCAAAGTGTGGGATAGCAAAGTTTGACTCCACAAACAGCTTTAATATTATTCCATCTATATTTGTGTTCAAGAGTACTATCTCTAGCTCACCTTTTCAATAAATTTTGCATTAATTAGTTGGTCGCTGAATTTCTTAAATTACGGCGGACGTATAAAATTAGCTTTAATGGCCCTACTTTTTTCAATTCCCAACAAACACAAATTTGACCACCAAAAAAAAAAAATGGTAGTATATCATTATAATCTCTCTAATTAGACAGATTTTATCCAATATCTAACAAGGAAGAAAATAAATTCAATTAATCAATTAATTAAGAAAGCCATATTAATTAAAGTTCCATAAATTCAAGACTTAACCACTGCTATAAATCAAGCCAAAAAAGAAGTATTAATATTGTATTTGCCACCCTCAACGTCTTTGATTTATACCTGCAAATAGCAAAATATAACTATTGGACTTTAGTCTTTTTCAAATCCTTCTTTTAGAATCATTATTTATCATGCCTGCCCTTTTAATGCTTTGACATTTTATAAAAATATATATTTTTGCCTTAATAATTAATATTGCATATGCATGACAAAAAAGAGCTGATTAAAAGGCTAAAGAGAACAAGTAATTAATAGGGATAGCGAATTTCATAAACCCAAAAAAAAAAAAAAAAGATAAAAAAAATTGCATTGTATCGGTTTTTTTTTTTTTTTTTTTAGAGAGAGCATTTTATATAGTTTTTATTCCATATTAATTCACCAGTATTATAGGTTTAATAATGTATGTGTCTTATCCGTGAGTTTAGCTAGCTCTGCAGATATATCACATATACATGGGTCATGTTCGACAAAGTATACTATGGAAATTGCCTAAGTGGCTAAGTTTTATATATAATGTGACAGAACAATCATTTTTATTTTTCCCTACGTGTGAAAAATATCAAACCTAACCACGGGTTAGGAAAAGAAATTATATAGCTTGATTGATTACATATTTTTTTTTTTTTAGAGAAATTGATAATACGTCTTTTTCTTCAACTGATTAGTTGAGATTATCAATATTGTGCAACTACATCAGCATATATATGTAGGGACGGAGGGAGGTGAGGCCAGGGTAATTTGCCCTTCTTCTTTTTTTTTTTTTTTGGAAATCTAATATTTAATGCTCTTACATTTTTCAAATTTCAATAACTCTATAGTTTACGATTTTTATGATAAAATGTTTTGCAACGTATTTGCTCAATGGATACAAAACATCCATACTTTTGACACGGGGCGACAATCCAACTTTATCCCTTTTTTCCGCAATAATTTTTTTTAATTACTATATTTGCATATATATTTTTTTATATATAAAAAATTCAATTTCACCTTAAATTTTGAAATTTAAGTATTCATATTTTTGAACTTTAAACTTTAAAATTGAATTAAACTCTATTACAAACGTAATTAATCATTTAAGAAAAAAAATAAAAAATATTTGATGGTAACTTTGATTTGAACTTTTGATTTGTTTCGTCTCTCTAAAAAAAAAAAAAAAAGAATTTAGTTCGACCACTGTATATATATATATATATATATATATATAGACAGAAGTCCCAGAAAAAAGATGTCCCGGCATATATAGAAATTTAAGTACTGAAGTACAACATTCAATACTGGAAAAGGACATCACAAATTGATTGGGCCTAACTTTATAGTACATCTCTGTTTTCTTCACACTACAATTTGTTTTCTTTTTTTTTTTTCGATAATTTTCTTCACAATACATTGTACCAGAATCTCTTTTACTCAAAAATAAGTACAATAAGAACTGATGATCAAAAAATTTTTTTTTTTTAAATACGAAAACAAACTTTGAGATGAATGCCTAGGCCTAGTGGTCCCAACCCGGATCAGAATTCGCGAATTAAGGCTTAAACAAGTAGAGTACTTAAGAGAATTTGCTCTCAAACCTAAATTTGGACGATTTATAATATTTGATTGCGTCTCTGGTGATAGTTGTAATTTTTGGGAGGATTGATTATATATGTGTTACGTCATATCCAACTACATATACATATATCAATATAAATGCCCATGTAGCTAGTTGATAATTAAATATATATTAATGATCTGAATAAGGACACTCAAACTAACCAACTAACCAACTAATGGGATTTATTTATCATTGGTTAAAAGAAAAAGGAAAATGTTAATTAAAGTAAACTTCTTGTTATGGTGCGTGCATAAATATCGTTGTTCAATTTGGAATAAACTATTTACATGGAATTTTCTGATATGATAAATAAACTTATTAATTATACGAGAGAATTTTATAAGTTGTCCAGTCATGAATACACCAAGGGCGCAGCCATCTCCACTGAAGAAATAACTAAATTAATAAGATTGTAAAGCACTTTGTATATTCTTTTCAAAATGCAAATCTTCATCTAAGCTACAATTGGTGCAAACTGCATAACAATATAATGTTTTTGTTAACAAAATGCAATCTTTATTTAGGAGGATTTAATTTCAGGTAAAGCGTTCCTTTTAATTTTCAAGAAACTTTTTGGAAATTTTATATATCTATAGATGCCATATACCTAGTCTAGAATCTAGACATATGTGACATGTGTATGTGTCATATATATGTATATATGTAAGAGTGTTTCTTATTAATTAATCGATTTCAGTATCCACAGAGGGGATCAATGGAATTTTAGTTATATATTTCACATCAATGGATATATATTCACACTTACATGACTTGTTTAATTTTCACCATCATTCGAACATAAAATATTTTAATAAAACCTAATATAATATTTATTTAACGTAACATTAAAATAAAAAGAGTATAAAATAAGCTAAAATAATATAATTTTTTTTCTGTAAGTTCTAATATTAATATTAAATTGGAAAGGTTATAATTGTTTGAGATAATTAAAATAATTAACCTTTTTAACATTAATATTATATTAAATAAATGTCATGTCTATTATTTTTATATGATTAATTATACGTTTATTTATTTGGCCCTAGCTAGAAATGCACTATGCAATACGTGTGCAAACGTTGTCATTAGTTAGGTCTAATAACATTGCATCTTTTTTTTTTTTTTTTTCATCTCGAGATTGGCAAACAATAGAATAACTTCATCTTTCCAATAAAAAAGGAATAAAAATCTTAACCATAGTCAATATAAAGGAAGTCTTTTAGGGGACAAAGTAAAAGAGAATGATGTTAACTGAATTCAATGTACTTACCTAAGTTATCAGCTCATTTAAATAAATTATCATCCCAATCGAATCATTTAAATTTGTTTGCACAATCTATGGTACATGAATATGGCACAATGGATGATTCTTTTTGTTAACCACAAAATAAAAAATTTCAACCTAGAGAAATTAGGTAAGATGTTAGATTTTTTTATTCCCCAAAGGAAAGAGTACGATGTTAGATTTTGGACACTTAAAAAAAAATCGTTTTCATTGAGATATGAGCAATTAATGAGTAACTAATAAATCATTAATTGATAACATTTATTTCAAAAAACTGCCTAATTAAAAATATCATTTTCTCACATAAGTTTATAAATATATATTCGTGGCATACATATAACGTTTAATATTTAATCTTTATAATTCATGAAAGAAAATAAATTTAGCTCAATTAATTAGTGGGGCAAAAATCATTTAAATAATTCCACTTAAGATTGCGTTTTGTCTTTTTTTTTTTTATTTAATCCTTTTAATGAAACTTTAACACCTTATTAAATTATTAACATTATAATCGCATGATTCAAACGGTTAAAAGTTTAATTCAACATCTGAAATAAAAGTTTTTATGAATAATATAAAATAAGAAGTCCTGCGATAATTGATAATTAGTTATTTTTCTATAATTTATTCCTTGTCTATTAACGAAACAGATCAAAGAATTTGATCCAACTTTATTTAAACGTTGGACTTAGTTCCACTTTCATCAGCATATACTCCATTAATGTTCCATGGACTTTAAAATGGGATATGCTTGAGTATCAAACTCTAAACGAGCGGGCAAAAAAGTATCCTAACTATTACACAAATCTATTGGTGGTTTTCTCCAGCAACATAAACGATACACGTATGTGTACACACACACACGACCTCCAATACACTTTTAGAAAACAAAAAACAAAAAACAAAAAAAAAAAAAAACACCCAAAAAACTTTTAAGTGTTACCAGCTAATTGCTTTATTAGTTAATAGCTAATTACAAATTCCCAACGTGCATTGTTAGCAAGACTTGGTAGAGGAAAAATCTGTGGGCAGTAATCATGACATAAGGGATTGCATCAGCCCCAAATGCTCCAAAAAATAAAAAGGTAAACAAAACAAAAAAAAAAAAAAAAAAAAAAAGAGAGAGAGAGAAGGATAACAAAACAAATAGAAGAAACAAACCAAATTAACAAAATCTCAAGCTTATATCATCACCAAAGTTCAGTTGGTTGAATCGTATGCCATGTTTGGTAGGGAGAATGGGAGGGAGAGGTGGATAAAGCGAAGAAATTGAAGGAAGATGTCATTTCTTTTATATAATACGGTATTTTTTTTTCCGGGAAAAAGTTCATCAATTACAGCGGGTGGTAAAGGTCCCAACTCCCTATTATAAAGAACAATTGATCATCTAAAGCATGTCCTTCAAGATCAAAATAATTATTATGATAGTTTTAAACAACCATGATGATCATGATAACTCATATTCAACTTACAATACATATATAGTCTCATAGTTGAAGGAGGCAGATCAGATTATTACCTGCAGGCTCAAAACATGGATGATAATTATTCACTTTAAAAAATACGACATTGACTAATAACTGTTAATAACTGTTAAATTAGATTAGTTATTATTATAATTACTATTATTTATTTATTTTTTCAATTTATCTTTATCTTAATTAAATCATTTACTATTTTCTTACAAGTCTATATAAACATTTTTTTCTTTATGTATTTTCATTCAGCAATTCAAGAAGAAATCTTCTTAACTTTTTATTAATGTGTAATACTTTTATTGTTGATACACAGTATTTATAATAACAACTCTAAATAGTACTAGTTACACACATAAAGTTTCAGTACATGTAAAATTGCAGAAAGTTACATATATTTGTTAAAAAAATATATATATGTCGAACATGTGTGAACGTTGAATAGAAGACTTTTAATTTATATATATATATATATATATATATATATATATATAAAACGCGCAACAATAATTGATAATAATGCAGGCATAACAGGAGAGCAACTGCAGTAGCAAGACTATAAGATTACCAGCAACATTGCTTTTTGTGTCTTTCCAAATGCCTTTTTTTTTTTTTTTTTTTTTAACCAAAAGATGATACATACATGTAAAATGAGGTGAATTGAATCTTGAGCTAGCTAAATTTAACACGTCTCTTTATCTACTGGAAGTCTCTGAAACCACATATTATGAGACCACTCATGTTTTTCTCGGGAAAATGATCGCTTTCACGTGAATTCTTTTTGTTCCTTCTGTGTGCTGCAAAAGTACAATATATATATATATATAAAGTACATATATATATTTTTTTTGGTTGGAAAAAAAGGTACCTATATTTGATTCTTAGTCTTTAACTACTTAGTGGTTATGCTTTTACACTAAAGTTTTATTTGATATTACAGTTTGAATTAAAATTTTTAAACTTGAGTTGATTAATTTTTTAAAAATTAGTTATAATTTTTATTGATTTTTTAGGAAAAAAAATTTAGATGAAAAATTTAAGTTTAATATAATTTATCAAACGAAGGTTAAATGAGAACACAGATTTTCTACTTTAGTATAAATTTATCACGTATTGAAAAAGGGAAAAAAAAATATTTAATGCTTTGTGCCTTTATAAAAGTTTTTGAACATTAGTTGAAATTACTTAATTCATAAATTATTTCTGATAATATTTGAATGATCCTTTTAAAAAGAACTTTCAATTAAATATTTGAGCCTCCGTATTGTGGTTTCATGGAAGTTGCTTTTGATTTTGAGTTTAAAAACTGTTTTTAAAAATATTTGGAGGATCTATCCATTGAGTTTTGACTAGTCAGGAGATCTTTTTTGAAAAGCTGTATCAAACAGGCTTACCTGCAGGCCTTCTTAGTCAAACTTTTTGAGAAAACTTTGAATGGGAGTTAAGTTCTACTATTTCAACTGCTTATTTAGAAAATTTAGACACTGTGTTTGTCATAGTAGGTTCATATATAAAATGATACAATTATTGAAAAATCATAGTAACTAAAAGCACAAGCAAAAATAATGCCAAGTTAAGAGGGCTTTGAACATGTTTTCCTTCAACAAAACCATAAGCAAAATAATTTACAACATCGGTGATAAAAAAAAAAAAAAAAAAAAAAAAAAAAAAACGACACCATCCAAAATTGCATACTTGCATGGTAGTTTCAGTACAAAAAAAAAAAAGCTGAAACCAGAGGCTATATCACACAGAATTCACTCAAAAATACATGCTTTCTTACTCCTATCGTAGGTCCTCCATAACAGATAACGCAACTTAATTGAGGTACCTTTTCTTTTTTACGCTAAATTTTAACCTACATATATATACATACATATATATATATATATGTGTATATGTATGTGCGTGCCTGCAGTATACAAAACTTGACTTTAAAATACAACCTTTGGCAACTAATTAACTTCCAAGTCCCCAAAATTGAGGAAGTGATCTGCTTGTGGAAGAGGCTTTTCTCCATCTTGCCAAACGCAACAAAAAACTCAACACTGCAGATGGGTCGTGCAATGAATATGAAGCATTGGTGTCCTTTGGAATTGAAGACACTAGTATTGGAAACCCTTCTCCTCTACACTGTATGGCCTGCAAAATTTTAAAGAGGTTCACCTAAACAATCAGTTTACGTTTTGTATACATATAAATTATATTATCCATACGTCGGTGTCACGTATGGACTTATGCACCTGCCTGGCTAGGGCTAAATCAATATTTAGACGGAAATGCCTAATTTGTGCATATTACATGCATTTAATTTACCATTCGAACGAGCTCATATGCGACGTGCAATAATTATGGCATTTCCAACCGCAAATTTCAAAGGTAGCTCATTGATTCAAGACACTTCGCGACGATTTTACCTTGAATGCATCTTCATCGGTTCGATCGTCACCGATGTACAAAGGAAGGACTTCACTGGAATTGCTGAGGCCTAGGGTGTCCAGTAAATATTCCAGGGCGTGGCCTTTGTTCCATTCTATAGACGGTCGTATTTCAATAACCTGCTCGCAAAAATTGTTTGAAATCATATCACGAAAAATAGGTTTATGACAATAATAATTTGGCCTTTTAATTAAGATTAGTCAAATCCTAGATTATTTATGCAGATTTGATCATACCTTTTTACCCCAAGTCAGGTGAAACTCAGGGTAGTTTTCAAGCACAGACTTCACCTTCTCTTCCAATATGCTATAATCCTGCCATTTTATTCATAAATGACAACATTTAAAATTAAAGTATTTGAAAATTAAAAACGTATTATTCTATATATATATATATATAAAAAAAATGCGGTAATTACCTCTTCCCGGACCCTCCGAAAATGTACTGAGACACAAAATCTATTGTCTTCTATTATTGCGCCTTGAATTTTCTTGGTTTTCTCCTCCAATTTTGTGAACATCTGTCCCAAAAAAATATGAGTTTTGTTTAGTATATTTAAGAAAAATATATATATCTGAGACAAGGAAAATAAGTTGCCAGTTAATAAATATAGTTAAGCTAATAACCTCTTGAATGGCAGGCAGGAACCTTTGAGCAGGTTGAAAAAGAACATCACTGTCCTGTTAGACAGTTAAATTCTTGCAATGTGATAATTGAATATACTATTGAAAAAATTATTTACCTAATTCAAATTAATGCTGGTTTAATTATTACCACAATTAATTTCAGTACCATCTAATTAAAACACGTTAATTTATTTATAAATTAAAAAAAATTCACTAATTTCTAATTAAGAATATTAAAAAAGAAGAAGAAGAAGAAGAAGAAGAAATGAAGAAAATTAATAACCTTTTTGTCCAGGGGAATGGCATGGTTTTTGGCATCATTAAGACTTAACTTGAGAGGCCTTGCTGGGGCCATTATGTCCATGCCATGGCTTCCCGCGTAATATACATTACTCAACTGTACAAATTCTTTTACCTGAATAACCATCCACAAATTGTTATATATATACATATATGCATGTTATTTATAGAATACTTTTATACATATATATTATACACTATAAGCTTATATATTTGAATTTTAGGTGTACTAGAGTCGTTACCTTATCTCTACTCCTTCCACTGATAATTGCTGTTGGAAAGTATTTTGCAACTTCGCGTACTGCTGCACGCATCTGCAATATTATATGATCAGGAAGAAGTCCAAAAAGGTAGATAAAAAAGGGAAAATATTATTGTTAATCAGTTTACAGATATGTACATACACCTTTATACCTATAACTATACCTATCCCTATATGTTATTATCTATATCTACACTAGCATTTATGCTACTAATGTCTGTGAAACTAGTAGCCAGGCATGTGGGGTTTGCCCACTATGGTTGACTGCAATTAATACACACATATATACATATGTATGTAGGATATATAAAATGCATAAATGTAAATACATATGTAGTACCTCATCAGACATGAAAGCACGATCGGGGTCATCAACAATGGGAGAGAGGGTCCCATCGTAATCTAAAAACACGACCATCCTCTTTCCCTTTGCTACTTTCATCATTCGATCAAATGTCCTCAATGCACAAGGGTGCTCCAACTAATATAATCATCATCAACCAATTCACCCACCCCCAAAAAAAAAAAAAAAAATCAGCCAACAAGTTAAGAACGAGCTTGAGTACTAGTACACAAAATGCATTTTAAAATGTGACACATATATACTATTTATCATTTGGTCTATTCATGTATTGACAAGTGCTCCTCTACTGTACATAGAGTCATCTCGGCATGAGAGTAGATGTGAAGCCGCTCTGTATCTCCACATCAAATAAGAGATGCAGAGTTGACTCAACACAGAACTAAATAAATGTGCACTATTATATGTAAAAGTTACAAAAGAGCCAATAACTCTTCAATAGTGACTTTGATCACTTATCTAAGATAATTATGTGGTAGTTCCGTCACCAGTTATGTAACGATCCAATCACTATCACGTGGGATGTGCGTGTGCTTTTTTCTCTCTCTCTCTTTCTATTCCACATGCACGAATATTAGTATATATACAACTAGTATATGTAAAAGAAGAAAAAGAAATTAATTACGTACCAGCCATGAATTATAACTGACATCTGAGGAAATTAAAGGTCTAAAATTTATGGTTGAGGAAATGGATGGCATGAAGCAGTCGCCACCAATATTCTCGTCGTTCCTTTGTAGTTTAGAGATGGGTAATTGGGCCTTAATAATTTGGTTATTAATGGCTGATGGTTTCTGAAGTCCCATATTTGCCTGGTTGGACACTGTCAAGTTCCCCATCATCCTCTATAAAATTCCATATATACATATTTAAATAAAATGAAATGAAAAAAATACATGAATAATATGGAGAAGCCCAAGGGTCCATTCATTTTTGCAAGCCCAACTGACATTGGGCTTATGAAGTAATAAATGAAGTTGCAACTTTTAAGCTATGGATTTGGGCAATATTTCACCATAGAAGTAAATAACACTTTTATAATAAATGATCGAAATAAATAGATAAATTGCACGCATTTAAAATATTAAACAACACCGAACTAGAGACAAACTGAGAGAGACCAAGTATTTGGTGTGTTAAAAGTTTTTTTTTCCCTCCCTTTCTTAATTTACTAAAGATGTAGATTATTTTCCTTATAAAAAAAAAAGAAAAGATTTTGATTATTTTATTTGATGTACAAATATTATGAGAAAAGAGTGTGGGAGTCACTATTATTAGTTGTTCAAGGACAATAAAATAAAGTAAGAAAATTTGTTGGCCAAATTATGAATAATTTGTTGCATTAAAGGAAGCTATCTACAGAAAACAAAATGCACTTATAATCCGTGTACAATTTGTCACATGCATGAACAACGTGAAGTTCAAAGTTAGAAGTTAAAAAGACCTCAATTTCATTTTCCAAATTTTTTTTTGCACTTTAGACAAGTTTTTTTTTTTTTTTTTTTACCAAAATAAAATAATTCAAAACAAAACCAGAGGCAGCAGGGCCTCAAAGCCAGACAAGGTTTTATTTGTTTTTTTTATTATTATTTTTTTAATTTTTTAGTTTCTGCTAGTAGATTTGTCAATCAGTTAACATATCAAGTACAAATGTCGGTAGCACAACATCCACTTGTAAATAAAGGAAACAATCGAGTGTGTTATTTAAGGGAATATTGAAATATTACTAGTGAAGTGTCCTTGTCACCAGCTGTATAATTATAAGTCTTAAACTCTTTTTCTAATTAGCTAGCTAGGCACTTTCAAGCATTATCTGTTCAACCATAATGTAACAAGTGTTTGTGAATTTTTTTTTTTTTTTTTTTTTTTGCTAATTTCACAATATCACATAATTTAATTAAGTGAGAGTCACTTTCAAAAGTAGAACCTTTTTTATTTTTTGAAAAAAAAAAGTACTACTACATAACAGAAACAATAAGAAACCAAAGAAATGGTATATATTTAATGAATAATCTAGATTTGATGAGTCAAAATTACACAGCGATTGAGTAAGCTGTTTTGTCTTAATAGAGTCTTAATCAGTCTGACTCGGATGCGACAGAGAGATGAGCTGGGCAAGTGACAAACACACACATATACATGCATATTATATATATACATATAGAATATAGTCGGTTATAGTCCGGGCTCCACCACCCTGACCTTATTCCAACTCCTCCAACTTAATTAGCACATAATTATAATGTTAATACAAAGTATGCTAACTTTCATGCCACTGTTTCATGTGATTAAAGAAAGCGTATTCTTATAACGAATTATTGTGTATTATAATAGATCATGTAAAGTATGGCCTTGTGTTGGTCAATAATGGGAGCTAACATCAAATTGTAGCTAAGGTAGAGAATTCAAGAAGCATTTTCCGAGGTAACGGACGGAGGTAACGAACATAAACAAAAGTATAAAGCAATACTAAAAAACATCAATAATGTTTAATACCAAATATTAATAAAGAGTGAGTTTTACAACATAAGATAAACTTTATTCGTTATGGTGGTTTAAACACAGTCAAAGCTCATTAATATGTTTTTGAAGTCTCCAAAAGACGTGAAATACACGCATGCATGCATGCATGCATGTTTCTTTTTTGGACATGATGATTGTAGGGCAGAGTCATCAGCTGTTGCTTCAAACTTCTTAGTGAAGAAAACCAAATGGAACATGCCTCGAAATTATTGTGAAAACTATAAGCCAAGACCATCCAAGCCCTTAAAAAAAATTTAACATTTTTCCTTTTCAAACATATCAATAATTCGAATATTTTTCTTTTCATTATCTGGCTATTAAAATTAGATTAAAAAATAAAGGCTAAAAATCAACTATATTATAATGAATATGCTCTAGCTATACAGAGCAAGAATGTTTAAAATCAAAAACATGAATTTTTTTTTTCTCTCAAGAACCTCAAGCCTTAGACAGGGATGTATAATATCGTCCTTAAAACTTATCGCAACCAAATATATAATATTTTGAAAGAAGAAAAAAATAAATATAATATAAAATTGAAAAAAAAAAAATAATTGCAACCAAATATATAATATTTTGATAGAAGAAAAATTAAAATAAATTATAAAATTGAAAGAAGAAAAAATAACTGCAACCAAAAATATAATATTTTGAAGAGTCCAATACGTCTGTCAAAGTTAAAACTTAAACGTATCAAAGGCAATATTGTCGTTGCGACTTTTATATCACCTTCCTCACAGATTCATCATTACACAAAGGTGCTTAAAAAAGAAAAAAAAAAAAAAAAGATAAAAAGATACCACAAAACACGTGTCGTTTGAAGAAATTAGGAACATATCAAGGTGATTGCAAAAAAGCAAAACCCTATGCATGGACAGGGGGAAAAAACACCTACAGACTTTGCAACTTTCTTTTCCTCATGGTGAAGGATGTTCGGTATATTATCAGTATTAAATATCATTATTAATAATAAATAAAGTTTTATTTATGAATCTTATATTATAAAATTAATAGTTCATTAGTAGGTATGTCTTTTAGAATGATTTATGATTTTTTTAAAAAAATGCTTGAAAAAGTTATGTCTCTAGTACTAAAGCTAAGCTAATACTTTTGATTCCTTTTCTTGTCTAAAACCAGACATTCTTCTTTCTTGGTAAAAAAATAAAAAATAAAAAAAAAGTCTTCCATTGTTAAAAGGGCAAATAACCAACAAGAACAGCTAGCCAAGCTAGTATGTTTTCTGTTTTGCATGATCTTCCAAACAATGGGAATTGACACAAACATTAATTTATAAAGAAATAACGACGAGAAATCTAACTGATAGTAGGGAAACACGTGTATTGTTTATTTTATATTAATTACTTAACAAACCCACGAATATTGACGTGTCTCGTAACAATAACCAGCTATTAAATAAAACCAACAAAGAACCAGCAAATAAATAAATAAATATAAATAAAACCAACAAAGCAAAAGTAATTAAGAAAAAGAATCACCTAATTGACCGTGTGAATAGGAGAAAAAAGAAAAAGGGTGTTTTGTTTTTAATCAATTCTTTTTGACGAGAAAGTTAAAAACGACAGTTCAAGCAAAAACGACAGATGTCACGTGTAAACCGGGAAGATGGTTGATCCACGTCCTTTCACATTTGGACTTCTGCCAGACACGGACTATAGTTAATTAGACCAGGTGTATCTAAAATAAAAAAAGACATAGAGGATTCAACAAAAAATAAATAAAAAAGAAAGAAAAGTTAAAAAATTTAAAAAGACCAATTAGATGGAAAAGTACCATTTAGGCCACGACACACGGGACAAAATGTGCACCACGAAAGAAATTACCTCTAAGGTGAACTAAAATGACATCCTATTCCCACTACTTTTAATTAATATTAAAAAAAAAGTAGTAATGATATTCTTGGAAAAAAATTCTACTACCAAAAAGATCGAAAAGTAAATTTGATTGTTCTCCTCATTAAGGTTTTCAATTTGATGATATATCAATTGATAATTCATTCATACATTATATGAAAAACACATCACGTATGCTCAAGATGATTCACTAACTTTTATTTACATAAAAATAAATATTTAGACTTATATTAGATATCTTTATAAAACAACACTAGTAAATTTTTTAATTAAACATTAATATAATAATCAATTGATTGTAATAATTCTAAATAAAATATTTTACAAATAATTTTATATAAAATTACATGTAAATCAGCTAGTTATTATATAATTTTAAATAAAAAATTACAATTTATCAGACAAATCCGACCGACTATCAGAATCGTAATATTATATATACATATCTTATAAAAGAGGTTGGTAAGGTCAATAGGTGGGATTAAATACACATAATGCAAATGAATTGTCACCAAACTACCTTCTAACCGTTTTTCAGGTAAAAGCGTTTTACTCATAAATGGACCTTTCAAGTTTCAGGTTCAACTTTCAAGACTCGTAAGTCCCCATGAGCAAACCGACTAGGACTGAATCTCCACCTTACACGTGGCATCTGCCACCGACTTATTTTTGGTGTCGGTTGTTGGAAGAATCTGATCCAACGAGGTAGTTAAAGACCCCCCTCCTTTTTGTAAAGTGATTAACTACTCATATATATATATATATATATATATTCCTCAAAAACTACTTAAAATTGATTATTATTATTATGCAACCGCCTGAAAAATATGGTTTTCATGAAAAATAAAATATTTTTGAAAAACCTGGTAAATAAACTATTAGATAGAAACTCGAGATATGTTGTTTTAGATTTTCTATTTTAGAGGTTGTTTTCATAATTTTATGTCATATAATCTAAATTTAAAAATTTATCAACATAAAATTGTTGAATTGTCAAAACATATTTTGGAGGGATTGAGAAAGAAAAATGAGACAATATATTTAGATTAGTTAATAAATTTTCTCTTTCCTTAAAAAGGTACTTTCTTTTTTTTTTTAAAGAAAAATTATAACAAATATCATATTTTATAAGTATTTTTGAAATTTATAATATGTTTTTTAAAAAATAATAAATTATAATATATATTTATGTTAAATCCTTAATTTTATTAGATTTTCTAAAAAAAATTTAATTTTTGGTTATTTTTTAATAATAAATTCATATACATAATTTTATATTAGAGAGAAGAAAAAGATTGTCGGATTTTTTTTAATATTATATAATCATGAATTTAATTATATTATTTATTATTATATTTAAAATTTTATAATATAATTTATTATTATCTGTTTAAAATATTTTTTTTCTTTCTCCTCCTTTTTTACAATATGATGGAACGTAAAACTGCCGCTTTTATTGTACCGATAAAAAAAATACTTTCAAATTTCTTAAAAACTATACTTTAAATTTTAAATCAAGAGTTTTTCAATATTCTATTTTCACCTGCTAAACTATTCCTTTCTCCGTAGATGTTGGTAGGGTACTTCGCCCAGTCAAAGTATGGGTCCTACCTTTCTAGAAAAGAACACGTGGACGGTCAAAAACCGAAGATCGTACACAAATGCGGGAAAAAAACCATCCCATTAACCGAAAGACAAAGAAGCTAAAAAAAAAAAAAAAAAAAAAAACCAACCAAACAAACAAACAAATAAAGCACTGAAGAGCGCGTGAAAAAAACGGCCAAAATTTAATCATGAAACAGAGAACGTGCAATCACGCGCATTTATTTCGCGTTAACTGGAAACCATTTTTTGTTTTGGAAGTAAAAAAAGAAAAACAACGACCTTAACTGCTTCTCTAGTTAGATTCTCGGAGTTTTTTCGCAATCTTGTTATGTCGAAAAAATTCTTGTTTTCGATCCACCAAAACAGTAAAAGAAAAAAAAAATCAGCTGTTAAAAAAAAAAAGGGAGGGGGGGGGGGGGGGAAGAAAAATCGTTATTTTAATGGGAAAAAACACTAGAATTTCCATAATGACATTAAAGAAGAAGAACAACAACAAAAAAGAAAAGAGAATGAGTAAATTTGGAGAACATAAAGAGAAAAATGCATTCTTTTTCATTTTGAGGTGATATTTGAGAAGTGAAAAGGAAATGGAAATTAGCATGCAAAATGAGATGCTTTTGAAAAAAGGAATTGCAAATTCTCTTACCGAGAGAGTGGCCGTACGCACGTCTAAGAGGAGTAAAATTCGTTCCCTTGCTAGCTTTTGAAGGAGAAGAGTGTTTGGAGGCCAAGAAAAGGAGCAAGAAAATGGAAAAGAAATGAGAATGAGATCGAGAGAGAGAGAGAGAGAGAGAGAGAGCAAAAGAGAGAAGAGGCAGAGGAGAGGGAGAGAGGAGTGGCGGTGACTGGTGAGGTGGGTTATTTATATAATGTAAAACATGAGGAGTTCAATTACATTATATATATATTTTTTTAATGACTTTTCTCCCAAAAAAAAAAAAAAAGCCCCACGCTCTAGAGAAGTTTGACGACAAAAATAGGCCCAACCCCAGGTAAGGACAACTGTTGAGTGAAAATGACTTTTTTTTTTCCTTAACCTAAAAGTTGAGACCCCTCCTCTTTACTTTTTCTTTCTTAAGAAAAAAAAGTAAATCCCTCTATTCATTGATCTTTATTCTGATATAATGCGTGACAATTTGTTCATGCATTTTCAAAGGGAACAGTACATGATAAAGTAATGTGTTCATTTTTATTATAAATTACTTAAAATATTGTCTTGTAATACACGACAAGAAAGGTATTTTGTCCTTAAAAAAATTATAGCATTCTTTTTTTTCGGGGGAGAAAAAAAAAAAAAAAAAAGACAAGGGGTCAGTTTACAAGGAAAAATGGTTAATCCCCCCCACTCCAAAACAAGTGTTTGTAGTTTCGAAATGATTTTACAAATTGCATTACATGTTGACTCCTTAAGGTAAGTTAAAACAAGAAAACAAATGGAAAGCAAGATTTGCAAATATTTTTTAAAGGAGAAAACATTTTATTCTACTTAAAAATCGTGACAACTAAAAAAAATAAAATTTGGATCCACGTTTTTTGTCACAGTTTAGTCAACATTATTTAAACCATCACATTAAAATATCAAAAACATCAAAATCTCCAAGCTAGTATTATTCATTGTATTTGAAACATAAAATTGCATATCATACAAATCATTACTCATCATGTCCCTATATATTTAAGAACCCTAAAATCTTAAATTATCTAGACTGAATGATAATTTGTCACTTCATAAAACATCAATTTCAAAGTTTGAACACGATAAAAATAACTTATTAAATTAAATCTCATGTTCGAAACATAAAAGTCTTCCTATTAAATCAAAAAAGTGGGTCCAATATCGGTAAAACAAAAAAAAAAAAATCAAAATCATAGTTTGAACTAGTATTTGTATACAGATGTTTTGACTGGTTTATTGGCTTAGAAACAAAGTGTAAACAGAAAAACTCACAAATAAATAAATAATAACAATTAAAAAATGATGGAAAATAAGTTACAAAAACACCCCTACCAGGTAGCTGGACAGGTGGTGCCTCCTATGGACCAAGCAAACATATTTAATTTTCTCACTGAGGAAAATGTCAATCCATGAGATTCCACAGAAGGCTTTAATTTTTTTTTTTCTCTGTCTTCTATTAATTTTAAGTTCCTTGAACATGACCATTTCCTAAGGAATTTGCCCATGAAACTTCCTTGGACTTTTTATATATATATTTTTATTTTTAAAATGGTCATAAGAAGAACAAGTCTCAATTAAAGAAAAAATATTGCTCCCAATTAAGATTCTGTCTTCCTTTTCTTCCAAGCAGGACTGTGTTAAAAGAAGTCTTTGAATGTAAACGCACGCTGTTTTGAGTTTTAACCCTAAAAAGTACATTTCCATTTATAAGAAAGACTGTGATAGAGTTCAATTAAGGAGCAATGTTGATAGTGATCTATCTAATGATTAAAAATAATTATATGAGTAAATGAATAACTATAATATAAGGTGTATCAAATATTAATATAGTCTTATATATACATAATCATTTATATTATTTTATATTTACATTTTTTTTAATTTGTTTTCCTTCCACAAATCCCAAATTTGAAAAAATTTAAATAAATAAAAAAAGATCTGATCGCCGCCGACCTGTCATCAGAGATGAAGATCTCTAATTCGACGCTGTCGCTGGCCTCGCTCTCTCTCCGGCCACTGGCACTCAGATTGCGACCGGCGGTTGTGGTGTTCAGATCATGACCGACAAACGGTCGTGTTGTCTAGACTCTGGCAACGCTCGCAAATCTCGCCATGATGTCGAGATCGTGTTTCCAGAGTCTTCGTGGCCGAGCCTCGCTAAGCCACTGAAGGCAAGCACAACGCCGCAGATTGCAACGGCCAAAGATGGAGGGGAGATCTATCGCAGCGTCGAGTTGCAAACCTCAGATCAAATGGGTTGTGACCGTTGTAGAGGGGCTCGTGGCTGGACTCGCCATATCGTTGTCGCCATGCCTCGACTAGTTGATTGCCTCGCAGGGAAAAGACAGTGGACCGAGAACGTGGATCTCGCGATGGAGATAAAAGACCCAAACGGTGACGGCTGGAGGAGAGAAGAGAGAGAAGGGCGGAGGGAGATCCGACACCCAACCTCCTACACGGTCGCCAGCTTCTCTCGGATCGAGCTTCGGTCTCCTGGATTGGAGAGATCCGTCCGGTACAATGATGGCTCGCGAACAATCCGGCGGCTTCTCCGGCGGCCAAGTAGGGTGACGGCTGGGGGATTTGTTGGGTTTTTGGCTGAACTTTATTTTCTCCACATTTTAGGATTTTTTTATTTTTTAATAAATTTTATTCAATACACAAATATGCATTAAAAATTACGTGTTTTTTTATATTTTTAACTATTAGATTTCATCTTTAACGATCTTAATGATTTACAAAATAGTAACTATAGATCATACTTTTCAACAGAGTTCTATCACAGTCGTTCTCTCTATTTATAACTTATTTAACGACCATTTCATTTTTGTCGTTTTGTCTTTTGCTTAAAAGAGTCGTACATTGCAACTAGTCCATCCTTGTGTTCTGAGCTTGCTTACAATAATATGGAGAAATTGATTTACCCATATTTTTTTAAAACACCCACGGGAAGATGGCATTGGGGTCGAGAATAGTAAACCTTTTGTGTTGTTTGACCGCGGAGAAAAGAAAAATTCTAGGTATCACTAATCACTAATAATAATAATAATAATAGCAATCATCATTAGTCGTTAAGTTAAACATAAGAAATTAAAACTTGACGTGGATGTAGACTAATGGTAATTTGTTCAATAGTTGGGAGATGGCATTTGAGGACGTGAATATATTTTTCTTTTCCTTTTTGTGGTCAAATACAGGGTTACAATTATTACTCGCTTTGAAGTCATTAATTGCCTAGTTGAATCTTTAATGTGAATACAACATAATCAGTCCTTTCGGGTAGGGGGAAAAAAAATTTTAATTTTTATGTTATATTTTTATTGATAAATATAATTAATTGATATGATAAAATTTTAAATAATTATTAATTTAAAAAAATAACAACTCATATATCATTTTAATCCAAATATTTTTAAAAGGTTGTACTTTAATCCAAACAACTCATGTATTAATTTAATGATAACTCATAAGTTGATACTTTGAAATTGAGATTAAAATTAATATCCAGACATTTAAAAAATAAAAAAAAACTTACACACAAAATTAGTTAAAAACTTTAGATTGAATTGTGGTTTGATATACACTTTAATCTATCATAAGGGGTAAGTTCGTACCCCAACTCTAAGCTCAAAATGATAATAATTGCATTTCCGATATTTTCATAGTGTGAAGGTCTCATATGTAATCCTAAGACAGGTACGTCGCGGAATGTGTCCTGTGTTTTTGTTGGTTGGGTTTTAAGTAGTGGCAGGTCCACTAGATCTTCTTCTTACCCCTTGAATAAATTAAAAAAATAAAAAGATTTAAAAAAAAAAAAAATGAAAAGCTCCCCTTGATATACTTGAATGGGTTAAGCTTGGACTTTTTAGACAATTTGGATAGCATGGGCCAAACAAACATCCTTGCAAATTGGGCCGCTGTCCAAGCTTACTGAAGCGTGGGCCCAAAAAAACCAACTACGCAAAGGCCCACGAGAAAAGAAGTTCAATTCAAAGAGGAAAATTATGAAGAAGCCCAAAAAAACAATCTGAAATGCAGAGAAGTTCTTCAATTAAATCAAAAGGGGATCATCAAAATCCCAGTAGACAAGAAGAAGCAATACCATTTTAACCATCCACGTAACAGCCATTACCACCCCCCACCCCACACCATGGCCTATACCCTTCATGTTCCCAAAAAAAAAAAAAAAAAAAACCAAGACAAAAAACTTACCGCCAGTATACCCCATGCATGAACTTTCTCTAAAGTAAATTTCAAAAACAAATCCCCACCCTTGTAGAGCCACAAAACCCAGAAAGCCCTGGGATCATTTTTTTTTTTTTCTTTTTCTAAATAATGACGGTAAGAAGAAGCCTTATATACACTTGATTAGGCTCAAAATAATCAAAAACCCACTTAAAATCAGTCTAAATCTTCTTCAGTGATATTAATTCGCGCCCGTGCCCTAAATTCTTTGTTTCTTGCTAAGCATGACCCTCATCAAAGTTCTCTGGCTATCTCTGTCATTGCATCACTATCTATCTTCATCAGCATCATTCCTTGTTTGTTTGCCATTTACTGTTACCTCTTTTTCCTCAGCTTTTGAAGCAATTTCCTTCGCTTCGTCCGTTTCTCTACTTGGGGCGCTCTGAGGCATCTGTTGTGCTACTTTTTTGCCATTCTCCTTAGCTGTGGCTTCGTTTGGTTCTGCTGTCATCTGAATGAGTTCCAATGGTGTGGCTGCTGGATCTAACTCGCAACATCCCTTTGGAGCATTGGGGGATTCATCGCCCGTTAGCAAGCAATAAGGGACCTGATGTGAAAACCGGAACAACTCTTCTTTAGGGATTCTCCTGACGTCTTTGGGATCTGAGTGCATACGAAACACTGTCCTGAAACCATCAACCTTGATAAGAGGAGCAACACAAACACCTTGTTCCTCAGTAAAATCGTCTAGCACTTCCACCATCTCATATTTATGTATCACTTCATCTGGAGTGTGCTCATTCCACTCAGGTGACCAATTCTTATAAACGGCCCAAACTTGCCCCTTTCCAGGATATATCCGAATCGACCCACGTGTGCCTTTTCCCCAACTGACCTTGTGCGAGAAAGCATTTAGTGTCCCGGTCGTTTCATGTCTGCCAATTCTGAAGTCCCCACTGGTTTTGGTAAAACCAGAGCCAATCCAGTCTATGGGACCCAATTCACTGTTGCTTCTTGAGTTAAGCCAACTGATCCGCATCCTGAACGGCTTCAAAGAGATAACCTTGTGAATCCGAGCATAAAAGCGAGGCATCCCATCATCATTGTCGTATGCAGCCCAGACTTGCTCATCTCCAAAGGAATTTTCAGTTCTGTCCAAGTCAAAATTATGGAAATCAGGATCAGGAACATTGATTGACACAGGTGTGATCTTCCCCTCTTTATCAGTTTCATCAGCAACAGGCTTTGCATCAATACTAGAGGACTTACTGTGTCTGGGGTTCTCTTTGTCACTTTTCATCACCCTCTTCTGCTTTTTGTTCGCTTTATCTTTCACCCTCTCCTTTTCCTTCTGTGCTCCGCCTTTTGAACTCAACGATCTCCACTCCTCAAGCTTCCTGCGAATTTTAGTTCTTGCCTTATCCATCAGCATATTCTTAATTTCAGGATAAGATAACTCTCTCACACTGTTGGACTTAACATAAATACCAGTCATACCAAAGATCCTATTCGTTTCAGAATTCCCTTTTCTAAACTCATACACACCTCCCGCACCAGCTCCTCCATTTTCATTAGCGACGTAGCCTCTATAACCATTCATGTGATTGTTTTCCAGGTTCCTCTTTTTCAATGGTCTGTCTACTTGAGAAGAAGGATTAGAGAGGTTATTATTCCTTTCCCATTCAGGAGCCGTCTGTCTTTCCTCTCGCTCTCTTTTCACCTTCTCACTTGCTTGCTGAACCACACTTGCAGCTTGAGCGGCAGCAGAGGATGCTGGAATCGTACCATGATCACCTGTTGTTCTCGAAAAAGGACCCCACTGGTAGTTTGTTTTGTTGAACAAATTAGCATTAGTAGGCACCCCCGCTGCTGCATTTTGAGTACCTGGAATTTTTTTTCCAGAACTAAACTGGTTGCTACCTGCAGAAGAGTGACCCTTATTCGAATGTGAGCGAGAAGACCAATTGGATTGCTTAAAAGCAGTTGGAGGTGGATCCTTCTCTACAGCCATAAAAGCCTCGTGGCAATTGGGGCAGAGGAGAGTGTGATTAAGATAAATCCTGAGATACTCGTAATGAGTCCTGCATCTGTTGCAAATAGTCCAAAAAGTATCTGCCTTCTTAATTGGAGGGGCAGGAGGGAATGTCCGCGCGTTACTTTGTTGCGTCCTTACATTTGAAGTTCCATTGTTGGTAAACTGTTGAAAGCCGTTTGAATTGGGTGCTGCCGATTGACTCCCAGTTTTAGTTGGAACTTTCTGTTGAAATCCTCTCAAATTCCTCTTCTGATTGTATGCCTGTCGCTTACCCTTGTCTGATAACAAACTCCAGGCCTCTGAAACCAACTTAAATGCACCCTCTGCACCAATAGACTTGTTTTTATCAGGATGAAGCATGAGGGCCAGCTTTCTATACTGTTTCCTAATCATGTCATCATCGTCCGAGGGATTCATGCCTAGTACGCCATACCAATCTGCTTCTCCACTTACTTTATTTTCAGCGGAGATGTATACATCGAGTGTTGTTAACATTTGGGGCAGGCCCTCAAGGCCAGAAAACAAATTTTGAGCCTTCAACGCAAACTTCTTAGCACCGGCATAATTTCCTTCAGTGAATTTCTTCTCAGCAATTTCCCTAGCTCTAGCTGCCTCATCTTTATTGCACTCCATAATTATCAAAAGCGTCTCAATATCTTTCTTTCAGCCAGCTATGATGAGGATTAGCAGTAGTTCGACCGACGTATCAGATTCTACGACCTGAGGCTCTTATGCTCTTGGACAAAGTGGTCTATCTCCAAATGACAAACACCTGATCCAGAAGGGGATGGGTAGGGATGAAACCCATCAATTATATCCATAATCTGGTGAAGTATATTAAAAGTATTACGTCAAAAAAAAAAAAAAAGGTGATATACATTCTCTTCTAAAGGAAAGCATAAACTGTCATTCACAAAGAAACAAAATGAGCTTCATAACAAACCTCAAGTCACACAATCTTAACCCGAAGTTTTTAGGATCAAAAAAAGAGAAAAATGACTTCAAAAATATAACAATGGAAATGTTCTTCCTCGATGTAGAATTACAGGGATCACAAAGCATATAATCTTTCTTGTTTTCATAATTCACCCTCGAAAACTGGTTAGCAATCTTCTTCTTGCTCTAATGATATCACTAGACCAATCAGCCCAACGGGTAGAAACGCAAACAACCAAAAGCCACATTTCAAACTAACAAAAATCAGACTGACTTACATATGCCCAAACAACTACATGAAGCGTCACAATTACAACGGAAAAAAAAATATAACTAAAGATCATTTTCTTTATATCTTTAGATTATCGAAATCTTAATATCAAAACACAAAAAATTAACTGCATTTTAACAGTGTTACACAAATCTGAAGCTTCACTTTGTCCAAATCTAAGCTATAACGGAACCCCACAACACTCTAAATTAAAATTAATTAAACACATAAAAATAAATTAATAAACGGATTACGAAACTTTTAACTAATTATCCACAAGTCTCAAAATATCGAAATTAATCACATTAAATACTTTGTTTTTAAAAGTGTATCCTAATAATTAGGCCTCAGTTTGATTATCTAATCTTTACAGAACCCTCCTTTTGATTTTAAGATAAATCTCATAAAACATGAACAAGAATTCTCACGCCTCAAATCAAATGCATTTAATTAAAACCAAAATCCAACTCAGATTTTTCGAACTGAAAATGGAGGGCTTCTACAGCTCATGCAGAACCAAGATAAGATAAAGATTTTCCATCAGTTTTCAGAACAAACAATAATGTCATCGAGTAAAAACTCAACAACATATCTTAAGAACAGAGAATTTCGGGATTATAGCTTTTTTTCCCCTGTTTTTTGAGTAAAATCAGAATGAGGAAAGCGATTTTGTCACAGTTAGAATTGAAATCAAGAAGAAAACACAAATTCAGTAGGGAGATTTCAGATTTATGTCATTCGAGAGAGAAAACCCTACCTCAAAATTTTGTAAGATCTATTAAATTCCTCCTCGCTCCATGGAGTTTTGCTGTAGAAACTGGCCTTCTACTCAGTGGAAGGCTCGGTGTTGAAGCCAAAGAAGGAAAGCTTGGCTCGTGCTTCGGTGAAGGAAGAGAGAGAGGCAGAAAGCCGCAGAGAGAGAGAGAGAGAGAGAGAGAGGCAGAGAGAAGAGAGGGGGGGGGGGAGGGGGAAGAGAGAGAAAGAGAGAGTGTTTGGCCAGAGAGAGAAGAAGAGAAGTTCAGAGGATTATTTTTATATTTTGTCCCCAAATTATGTTACTAATATCACTTTGCTCCCCCAATTTCAAAATACATTTTGGCCCGTATTTTTTGGAATACGCCATTTCGTCCCTCAAACTTTATTTTATTAGCAAGTAATCCCTGCCGTTCAATTTGTTCATTTTGAGACTTTTTTTTTTTTTTTTTTGCTGATGAGGCCACCCAGTTGAAGATTGTTCAAAATAAAAATTTAATAATGAGAATAAAAATTAAGTATGTGTTTGATGTATGGGTTTGAATTGAGTAATTTTGATTGGATTTGAGTCGAATTGTTATGCATTTGGTGCATGGGTTTGAACGAATCGAGCTAAAAGTGTAAAAACTTAAAATATTTCAGAAAAATATCAATATGGAGCTTGTTTGATTCATCTCGAAATTCAATATAATTTTTAACATTGGGACTTGTACATGCAAAGTTATGGACTTTTAAAGATTGAGCTGCAAAATTACAATAATAAACTGTGAATAGTTGAAATTTAAAAAAAAAAAATTTGCATTTGAATGTGAATCGTACACCAAATGTTTGCTAAAGCTCTAATGTCATATAAAATTAATCGATGCAAAATAAAGATCAATGAGAGCCACTAAAGAAATAGAAATAAAACCACTTGAGAGAAAATAAGGGATTCAATGGAGAAAATAACTCAAGTTGAGGAAAATCAATAAAATTTATATATATATATATATATATATATATATATACAAAAATTGCTGTTTTAAAAAATAAACTTGACATAATAGGAAGCAAATCCTAACACAATTCTAATTTAAAGTCCAAAAGCAAATATAATTCTTGACCCTAATGTAAATATGTAATACTAGTCATGAAGTTAATAATAACTCTTAATAACTAATACTCTTCCCTCTATAAGTAGTGATATCTTTGTCGTCAAAACTCATTTCCTCTCCCTCAACCCTATAACCCTACGGAACTCTCTCACCTTTTGTTATATCATGTTAAAGGCATAAGCTAGCTTAGGTCTCTTTTTCTGCACTTGAAAAGGTGGTGGGGGGTTTTTGTTTGGGTTTGAACGACTTGTTGTAGAGAATTTGCATGCATTTTGCGGGTATATGGAGTGGATTGATGTGGAGGTCCCCTAAAGTTTAAAAGAAAAACTACATTGATTTGTTAAGCTGGATAGAATTAGATGAAAAGGGGTTATTTATTAAGGGAACAAAGTTTAAGAGACGGATTGACACACTTTGAAAATCTAGTTGCAAAATGATGTAAGTGTCATAATTTGGAGAGAGGCCAAGAGAGAATAAATTTTTTTTTTTTTTTTTAAGGAATGCCTATAAACTAACAAAAGTGGATAAGATGAAGTTACTATAAACTAACAAAAGTGGACGGGATGGGGTTACTTGTTCAAGGAACAAAGTTTATGGGGACGGAATAGTGCATTTTGAAATTCTGGGAATGGTTATATAAGTGTTGTATTTGAAATACACTAACAGGGGGGGTTTTACATATTTAGTTATAAATATGGTATATGTCAATTTCCATTAAAAAAATTAACACCCTTATCAATGGAGTGGTTTTCTACATGTTTTCATGATGTAAATTGTCAAAATTAAAATTATAGGAGATAAATTATAATTATGTGATAAGTTCAAGGACAACGGTGCAATAAAGTCTAAAATAAAATAAATCATAAAAATAGCTAACCATTGCTTGGATTAAGATTTAACTCCTTTTTGGTTTAACCCAAATGAACCCTTTTTTTCTGATGCCTTACACCCCGAAAAGCTTAACCATGGTTAACTTTTAACTTGCAAACCGTCCAGAATAATTTTGATGAATATTTTAATATCACCTATACGTATATTTCTATGTATCCACTTGTACAGGTAAGGCACCTGGAACCAAACTAATAATTGCACGGATCTAAAGGGCAAAAAGGGTAATTACTAGGGATTAAGTAAATAAGTTACAATTACGAAATCAAAATTTGTAATAACATATTGGTGACATTTTATCAATTTTCCGATTATCACGTTTAATTAAACATTTCCATTGATATCACTATCAAGAGAAAAAGAAAAAAGAAAAGAAGAGAAAAAAAACAAAATGTAAGGAAAATGGAATGTTATATAATATTAATTAGTAAGGTGATCCAGATTTTCACCATTATTTTTTTAATAATTTGGTGTTTTATTTTTCTTTTGTTTACAAAGAAACTTATAAATTATATATAAATAGGATAGCTCTCGTACATGTCTAATACGTTGTATTAATATCTACTTTTTTCTAATCATTCTGTCTATTTTTACATTTAATTGTCCCCAATGTCTTGATGTATGTGTCCGATAAAAATGGATTACCGGACATGAGAGTTAACGTTGATGTATATATATAATTAACATACGTACACACACCTAGGCCAAGGAAAAAATATCTTGGAATCTTTTTTCTAGAGTTATTATTCCACTTGTTGACAGGGTGACAGAATAATATAAATTGAATTACTTTAGGAAAGCTTTTGCATCTTTTGCTTTTGTACATATACCCTCGTCCATTTCTTTCTTTGTCTCTCCCTCGTGGTTTGTTTGGTTAAATAACGTATCAACCTTATTCAATCTATACTATTCATTTTCTTGTCACATGTATATATCATGCTTTTGCTCAATTGTTTAATTTATTATAACCGTTTAATTTCATATCACAAATCTAAAACAAACGGTACTAGTAGATTAATAAACATTAGAGTTACGATTGCAACTACTACGTGTTTTTAGCATTAAAAATTTGCATTTAAACCTCTAATCCACACTTTGTAGAGGACCCAAGTGGTCCATGCAGGCCGGAGAAGCATGTATTACCTAACAAAGGTTTGGTTTAAATCATGAGAAAAAAATAACCCAAGAAAAAGCCACGGCTATAAATATTATTTAATAAAAACCGTTATGGGATTTATTAAGGGGAAAGTTATACATTCAGAGTTAATAACATACATGAGGTTTTTTGGTATATGAAAATAAATTTAAGACAGCAAGAATATCATTTTTCCTTGAAGCAATATACAAGTTAGCTTGCATGTAGATTGATATATATATATATATATATATATATATATATTTTGGTTTTGTTTCTGTTGATAGTTTACCAAGTTCGTGATTCAAATATATTCATATTTTAGTTCAATGATAAAAAGATTAGTTTTGTTCTTATGTTCTCATTTAGAGTTACTTTTATAATCTATATAGGAAATACTATCTGTTACATGTATATAAATCGTAATTACATCAACCATATAATCTTACTTTTTCATATTACTAAATTTTAACATTTTGAAAATTAGTCAGGATAGTCTAAAGGAATTGCAAAAACTAATATGTATGAAAGCTTTATTTTGTAATAACTAAAAGCAGTGGAATAAACAAATAAAAAAAAACAGTAAAAGTAGATCTTTGCGCCTTTGGTTATTAGGTTTTGAAAGCCTAAACCTTCTCTTTTATACATGTGTTAGAGGAAAGCCATGCTTGGCTTGTTATAATATTGGTTGCTTGCTCGTGCGTCTTTAGTATTGAAATTCTACTCAGGACAAAAAAAATAAATATAAAAATAAAAAAATAAAAAAACAAACAAACTCAGAGCCAATAAGATTATAAAAAAAAAAGGGCATTATATTAAGTTTTGTCAAAAAGCACATTGAGCGCAAGGCTTTAATAGTTGGAAACGCACAAGATTTCCCTATTGTTAAATCATCCACTAAACTTGCCCATAAATGTTCCAACATCCAATCATCTATTTTCATACATTATTTTATCATCTTATAAATCATAATATAAATGATTATATAATATAATAATTTTATTATTATTACATATATAACTTAATGATAATTATATATATAATTTTATTGTATAATTTTATTATATAAGGTATAGAATTTAAATCCTTGCCTTGTTTCAAAATATAAAATATATTTAAAGTACAGCTTTTGAAAGATGTTATTGATGGGTCTAATTATTATAGTCTTTAGAGGGTTAACTAAATTATGGTAATCAAATCATTCCACACATGGGTTATGCTTAGGCAATTCCCTGCATTTTCTAATATAAAAATAATTATTAAAAAAAAAAAAAAACAAACGAAGTCCACAACTTGTAGGTGGTGGGATTGCCAGCCCGTAAGAAAACGAGACCGCAATTTTGAGCCCAAAATCTCAAAGCCCAGCCCAATAAGCGCTTAACAAAAATAAGCCCAAGCAAATAGCCCGTTGAGGATTTCAATATAGCAATTTCTTAAAAATATTTCAAAATAGTACAATTACGTATTGTAATGTTTTAAGCGTTTCATATACAAAATACTGACCATAATAACCATTATAATGATTATAATGATGTGAGTTTTTGCCATTTGAACAATATTTTAAATTTTTTTCAATCATATCCAATTATCCATTAAGGGCAATAGAGGAATATCACATCTCCATTTATCCTCTCTAGTAATTTTTTTTGATACATAAATAAAGTATAACATGCAAAACTCACTGACAGTTCAATTACAAAGGGCTGTAATTCTATTTGTATTCGTATTTCTTGTCCTACATGGATTATGATTTCCAAGTGACTTATAAAAAGGGAACAGTGGTAACGTCATCTTCTCTAAATCATAGAACAATTTTGCCCCAGGTATTTTTCTTCCTTCTTTCTTTCTTTCTTTTTTATTTTGGGTGGGGTGTGCTTTAACTGTGTTATTTTTTTATATTTGTTCTTTCGCTGTTGAATTGTTAGCTGAGCTTGGTGCCTTGTTTGGTTTCCGAGAAAATCCTTCGAAAGAAAATTTTTGTGTCACTTTGGTGGAGGTTTTCTATTGTCTTGTTCATCCACGTTTTACATATATATATATATATATATATATATCAATACGTACATGTATGTATTTATTCTTTAGGACGTGAGCTTGGTGGTGCGTTGTTTGGCTTCTCAGAAAAGTTGAAAGAAAATTTTTGAGCCACTTTGGTGGAGGTTTTCTATTGTCTTGTTCGTCCACGTTTTCCATTTACTTATCAATAGGGAGAGAGATATATATATATATATATATATATATTCTTAGGACGTATAGAAAAATAAAAAGAACGTAATCTTTTTCATGCATCCTTGAGTAGTGCAAATTGATTTATATATAGGGGCTTTCTGTTCTTAAAACTTTTTCCTTTCTGATAAGTTTTTCTCTATATATTATGCACTTCTCTGTCGGGTGAATTTTCATATAATCTGTCTGTTTGGTGTTCTAAGTAATAATATTAACAATAATATCGACTTTTTTTTGCTGGTTGTGACAACATTAATTTCAGGTAAATTAATAAAGTTTGAATTCCAAAGCTGTTTGGTGAATCTCTCAATCCAACATCCCCATTCCAAGGCAGCTACTTAGAGGATCTTGAGATTCTTGAAAGCAAATCTAAAACAAATTAAGAATAATAGTGAATTCACAGGTTCGTGAATCTTTTTTTTTTCTCTCTCTCTCTGAATAAAGATATACATACATGTCATGTTTTTGTTAGCAAGCTATATGAAAAAATGTTGCAAATTAACATATATCTTCATAATTATATGTTATATGAAAATCCTTTAGTTTATAATTATATATATATATGTTTAAGGTCTTAGCTTTTAATTTGCAGACTAGTTAGAAACAATATTGTTATTTCTTGATGTCTTATTAACTTGGTAATTGTTCGCTTAACATGGCCAGTACATGGTAATAATTAGCCTTCTAAACAAACCTAAATCACTACTAAACTGATTAAAATCATGCACGTTTTCACCGAATCTTTTGGGTGTGTTCACATTACTAATTTGAGAGAGCATTTCAAAAAAAAAAAAAAAAAAAGTTCAGGTTCATTCAGCGAAAAACGACGCTCAAAATCCGATTGGAAACCAACAAAACAACGAATCTGAGATGAACGGAGGCGTGCCGCCACAGACGAGGATCCGATGGGAAGATATCGAAGTGGTAAGGCGGTTTTTCTGATCGATGATTTGGTAAATATATGTTGTTGATGTTTTGGTTGTTATGGAATTGAACTGAGCAAAATTGAATCCTCTAGGTCAAGGAATTGATTGAAAGGTGTTTGTGCCGGAATCTGAACAAAGACCTGGTGGTAGAAACTCTCCGAGTTGTCGCAAGGATTGAGCCTAAGTTTACTATCATGGGTAACAAAAACCAAATTTTATGACAATTTCACCCCCCTAGCCTTGTGTAATTTCCTCAACATCTTAATATATGAGAAAAATAGCTTACCAACATTTCCCCTAACAGCCATATTTTGTTATTTTGTTTAGTGTGGGACAAGTTGGAAAATGAAAATCGACCATTTTTCAAGGCCTACTATAAAAAACTTGTAGATCTAGATGCGCCTGGACAATCTGCGCCTGTCCAGATAAATGGTGGTAACAAGTCGGAGCATAATGAGGGCATTCCTGAATCATCAGTTGGTGACAAAACTCGGCCGAGTTTTAATTCGGCGGTCAGGATGAGTATGGACACGGACACACAAGAACCAGAGAATGCGAAGAGGAGAAGCTCCGAGGATGTTCGTCGATTGCTAGGTTTTCGACCTAGGGATCCTAATGCAGTTGGCCGGTTTCTACACTCGCAAGGTAAAAGTTTTGCATTTTTTTTTCCCCATTCTTATAAATGAAGAATTTATAAGAAGTGATTTCACATCTTAATTATGAAAATTCTGTTTTCTTCTCCATGATTGAAATCCTCTATTTCAATCTAAAGAGTGATGAATTTTTATGTTTTATTTCTTTTTTCTTGATTCAGGTTATGGGTTTCAACCAGTGGGAAATTAGCCAGGAGGATCATACAAGGACTTCAAGTTTAGACTCTTCTTTTCTTTTCTTTTCTTTCTTTTTTTAATTGTAAAAATTGACCATAATGATATAACATTGTTTATAATAAGATCTTTATGGTATTTTCTTGGTTTGTTTGCTTCGCTTTGCTCTGTTTTGTTTTGTTTTTCTTTCTTTTTTCTTTTTTCTTTTTTCTTTTTCTTTTTTTTTTTTTTTGGATTTTTATGGGACGTAAGACCATTGAGACTTTCGAATTTTGGAAATGGCATGACTTTTTGATATTTATGGTCTTTAAGTCGATTTATCAATATTTGATATCTAATATTCATTGTCATGGAACTTTTTTTTTTTAATCATTATTAACGGAAATGAACTTAAACATAAGACAAATATATATATATATATATATATATATATAATAAGAGATGTAAGATATAGTCTCTTAGACATTAATTATGTCTAGCCCAATCTTGATACAAAACTTGATCCAATCCCGGTTTCGAAACTCAACCCCCTGATCTTGTCCTGAAACTCGATCCAACCCCAATTTCGAAACCCAACACCAGCTCTAATGGCCCTAAAACCCGATCTCGACCCTGTTTGAAACCCGTCTTCAACCTGGGTTCCGAAACTCGATCCCGACCCTGACCATGGGCCCTATCTCGAACTTTGGTATCAAATTTGATATATTTAAAATATTAAGAGGACCGAAACATGCTACTGAAAAACTCTACCGAGACTTCCAATTATTTCGCACCTAATCTTTTCAAAAATGTACATATAGTACTTTTGTGTTTATGAGCTAGAGTTTTAATACAAGGCCATATGCAAATAATGAAGAATCATAGGACTGAATTACCTGAGATGCCTGTGCCCATAAGAAATCTCGGAGTCACCCATTAATTCTGCATTTGTAAAATCATAATCTTTATCAAATCATACATCGCAGTATACTAGGCCTTCTAATTCTTTAAGAGGCTTATCTAAAAGATTCACGATATAACTAGGAAGACGTTTCAAATACCACATGTGGGTTACGGGGCATATATCTTTCAAAGAACAAGGTTCTTTTCGAATAAGCCAATTCATTTGCAGATCCACTCTTTTTCATTTTCAAGTAGTGTTCGATCGATTATATATTAATCAATATTCGATTGATTGGTCTGAGGTTGTCCTTATCTTCCGATCGCCTGGAAGGGATAAAAGAAACATCTTGTTCTTTTTTCAACAATTTATGATCTCTAGTAGACTCTCAGTAGGATTCGAATCCAGATGAAGTTCTGACCATCTATCAAAGAAAAAAGAATGAATGGATCTACAAGTGAATATTTGCGACAAGAAATGAATCCTAATTTTTGGATGACTGATCCTTTTAATCCAGTCCATATGAAGTTCTTTTTCATATGTTCCTTAATATGATCATTTAAGTTAATTTATATAATACGACACAATACATTAGTTTTTTTTTACGACTTATGCAATATATAGATGTTATGAAATATTATATTTTCTTAAATAATACAAGACAAAATCCTAATAAAGTGTACCAATCTTGTACTTCATAGAATTCATATTTTACAAATAATAAAAATCCACATCATCATAATAACTGGTAGGTAATTTTGTAGTACAAGACGTGGAAATCGTTGAATACGTCTTTAGGTTATTCCTCAATATATATCAAAGGAAAAGATTATATAGTCCAATTCCATTTTGAAAATACATGTGTGTGACATTTCATTAACGAGCAAGATTCTTCCGCAAGGTCATTTCTTCTCTCTCTCTCTCCTCTCTCTCTCTCTCTCTCTCTCTCTCTCTTCTCTCTCTTCTCTCTTCTCTCTTTTCTTTTTTTTCTTTTTTTTTTTTTTTTTTTTTTTTTTTGGTTTGGTTCGTTACTTTTATCTTTGGTTGTGAATTGATAGTGGCTAACTTGGTGTGTGCTGTTCGATTACTAAGAAAAAGCACGAAAGAAAATCTGTGTCACTTGTTTGGAGTTCTCTTTTTGTTCATGTATTGTTGTATTGTCCCTCCTTTTCTGTGTTTAACGTCTCTTTACTTTCTTCTTCTTCTTCTTTGTTTTTGTTTTTGTTTTTGTTTTTGATTTTTTGTTTTTGTTCTGCTATCTGTAGAATTGGTAGCGGAAACTGTGGTGCTCAACACTCATTTCAAGTCCAATGGGTAATTCACAGGTTTTGTCATCTTGACTTAATATTATTTTGAATGAAGATTACAGCAACAGTAAGTTTTAATAATTAAGATGGGGCTGAACTACAGCAGAAACATCGACGGCTTGCTAAACAACCCACCTGAAGCGAATGGAGGTGAGCCGCAAATGAGGATCCGACGAGAAGATATTGAGGTGGTAAAGCAAGATTTCCCAATCCGTGATAAAAATTTTTTTTTTTTTTTTTTAATGTTACAGTTGTCTTGGTATTGAAAGTTCTGAACTCTTTAATTTTCTGTATTCTTTAAATTTGAAACCTCTAGGTGAAGGAAATGATTGAAAGGATTTTGAGCAAGTACCTGAACAGAGATCAGGTTGTAGAAGCTCTCCGTGTTGCCACAAGGTTTGAGCCTCGGTTTACTGTCATAGGTAATAAACCAAATTTTATGACATTATCCACCCACCCCTCGTGTAATTTCCTCAACATCTTATGAGAAAATTGGTTGTTGAAGGTTCCTAAACAGCCATCTTTTGCTCTTTTTATTTAGTGAGGAACCAGTTGCGATGGGATAACTGCGAGTGTTTCAGGGTATACCGTAGACTTATAGCCCTGTGTCATCAAAGATCCAATTCCAATCGGTTGCTAGAGCAACATGCGAACGAGAAGGAACGGCTTCAAAGAGCTTCCGGTGTCTCCATGCAGTGTCAAGTACCTCAAACTACTTGTATGTTCTCCATACTCAATTTAACCAACATATATATATATATATATATATATATTTTTTTTTTTTCCTGAAAGGCTATTCTATTATCTGTTTTGTGTATATGGGATGTGTGTGTGTGTGTGTATTATATCTAAGTGATGGCTACTGGTTGAAGGGCACCAAGGATGAATGGGAATATGCCTCGAGAGCCACCTTACGTCCGTACAAATGGTAACAGGTCAGATGATCAGGGAAATCCTTAAAACAGTTGGAAACATAATTCAGTCAAATGGTGAGAACTCAGCAAGTGTGGACACGCCAGAAGGACCAAGCAATGGGATGATGAGAAGCATTGACGAAAATCTTCACTCGACCGATGGTGATTCTAACGCAGCTGATTGGTAGTACTGCCAGGTACTAGAGAAGCAGTTTTCCTCTCCTTTTTGCACATATTTTCTTGTCACTGCATAATTGGTAATATCAGTGATTCCACAACATCTTAAACTTAATTATGTTTCCCTCTTCTTCAACTTTTTAGAATACCCAATTCCCTAATATCTATTTTGAAATTTTAAAATAAATAAATAAATCACTCATGAACTGCTTGACTTCTCTTTCAAGTGTTCATCCACTTTTAACTTTTCCTAGACTTGCCTCTTTAATATTCTTTTTCTGTCTATTGTAGACTAATCATATTCGAAATATTTTGTGTTCTAAAGCTATAAACATCCTTTTGTCTTTAGCATGATATGCTATATATGTTCCACTATCCAAGAATGACAATGCTGAGTTTTATTTATTTATTTATTTATCTTTTCTTTGTCTCAGTTTAGACTTTCAAGCAGCAGGGGCAAACCCTCAACTCGAGTGTGTAATTCATGGGCCACAGTAGCTAGGATATACAGAACTATACACCTCAAATACCGATTAATGACTACAAATTTTAAGACTTTTATTTTATTTTATTTTTATTTTATATTTTTTGTGGACTATAGATTTAGAGTTTTTGGTTTGGTGAAAAATTTACCTATTTCATTTGCAACTTGATTTCTATCCAATTTAAGTTTCATCACCATAGATCCTTTGTTCCTGTTCTGGTTGGGGGGGCTAATCAATAGGTCAAAGTGTCGTTTTTTCGACTCCGATTTAGTCAGTAGTACACACTAGTTGATTCACGGTGTTTGCATTAGCCCCATTTTTTATGACATCAAGCAGTAACTAGTAAGCAGTTGACAAATCGGAAGAAGCTTAATGCTTCTTTATTAGCTTATTATTGAAACATAAAAGACCAAAATGACACCTACAACAAGGTCGACAGATGATGAAGAATGCACACGGGACGGGGTTCCAGAAGAAACAGATTATGCAGTAAATTTAGAAACAACCAAAAAGAATAAACAATGGCCCACTTTTCAAAAGAGGCGAATCAACCCATTTTGCATGCGTGGACCAGTTCGATTATTTACTCTGTGTTTCTAGACCCACACATGCCGTCTAGAAGTTGTTTTCAGTCTTGTTGGGGACTGGATGCAACCGCCTTGTCGTGGTGGAACCTTACCACAATGCATGTTATGTTGTCCGCGCTGCCACGGGTGAAAGCAACTTCCGTTAACTTTTGAGCTGCAGCCTCGGGTTCTTCCTCTTCGCGAGCAAGTGAAACAGCATCCTGACACCATATATGAACATCTATTCAATGAATATGCCAATTAAAATGTTCCAAAAATTTAATCGCAAGTCTCGTTAAAAAGCAGATTCGGATTGCAACTTTTCCTCTACCATTTTTTTTCCTTGGAGCTCTGATTGTGTGGGGACTGTATGGCATAAAACCTCCACATGTCAACTTATTAACTTGTCCTCCATTTTTAAGGTCACTTTTCTTAAATACGTTTACTGACTGGACGGTCCAAACCATGTATGGTTCTGGTGATCTGTTCTTGTCATGTTAGGTAGGTAGGCAGGAAAATTTTCTTAATAAAAAAGTAAAAAATTGTATCGGCCAAAATCGCATGTCAATGTATGCGCCTACAGGCCTGTTGCATTTGGCTGAAAAGGAATAAAGAGAAGAGGGAGAGGAGCAGCAGCCTTACCTCATTGGGTACCACATCCCATAGCCCATCACTTGCAAGCACAAGCAATTCAAACTCTACATCAATCTCCAGATCCTAACAATATCAAAAGCATTCAATGAAAGGAAATTCGGTAAAACTTGTCATACATTGTAAATGAATAAATTACTCATTCGAACAAATGCAGTAAGAAAATTCCGGCAAGAACCTGGATCTCTGGTTCTGCTACAACGTATTGCTTTAGCATTCGGTTGCCAAAAGCCCGAGACATGGCTAGTACACCTCCTACCCTCCAAGTACCTGACAGCATAACCAAAGAAACACTACAATTGACCGTACGACCAGACATTTATCTTGAGCAACTGTGAGAAAAATCATCAGGCATGACTACTGAACAGCTTAACTGAACTAAGCCATTATTTGTTCTTGATTTTATTACCTCAGACCAATGTGGAGTTTAGAGACTTAATTTACTTAAAAATGAGAGAAAATGCTATAAGCAACAACATTCTTTGAATTCAATGATGCCATGTACCTGCCCACATTATCACACCCCCTGCGTTTTCAATTCTCTTCCTCTCATCACTTCGATTTGGTTTATGATCCTCAGAGAGAGGGATTGCTGTCCAAAAAGAAATGCAACTTCTTTTAGAAATCCATATGTCAATTCCATATTTCACGTTTTCAATTCACTAATAGATTAGGCAGTTAAACCTATGATCTATATTCAATGCATTCAGTAACAGTAATTCAACAAGGTTCAAGATATTTTCTTTTTTACCTATCCCATCCTTTGATATTATCGTACGAGAATCCCCAACATTGGCAACATATAGATGGTTACCAACTAAGACTGCAGTCGAAGCAGTAGAACCGTCATCTCGATAAGTCTCTCTTTCGGAATCCAAAAAATCAGAATCGGTCTGCTTGTATGATTCACCTGCAAGTATTAACTATGTTAGTAGACAGAACAACAAAAGCCCGTTTCACAAGGTACAATGAGTCCCATGCAGGATCCCAAAACTTAGCAGCAATACAGATAAACTTAAAACCATTCTATGCAGTTCCGCCTGTGAAAACAAAACACAGCATTTCAAAGGCCATGCTACAGTCACATGACCATGCCAGTTCATAGTATTTGGTGCACAGAAAGAAGGTTTCTTTGTAACATACTAATAGCCAATTTGGTATCCGTCAAAAATTGTGGATGCTTCATGAGATTCTCAAAGAGATGCTCTTTCAAATATTCAGCAGCACGAGATCCACCATGTCCTGTAAGAAAACATCATCAATTATACACAAGCAAATCAGCTCGAGGACGAAGTTATCAATAACTAGCTTATTCTATGAATGGATCCTGAAATATTGAAATAAAACCTCAAAAACTTGCAACAAATGTTATCAATAACATAAAAACTTACCATCAAAAATTCCAAACAAGCAAACCGTTTGGCCATCAATCTTGGCAGTTTTAATATCATAGAAATCCTCCATGGTCATTCTCTTTCCTCTGAAACTCGCGTACCCGCAGCTCAATTTTCCATCTTCACTGTCAACAAAACAAGAAAAGAAGACAACTTTAGTCCATAATGGAATGAAACTTCACCCAAACTGAATAAGAGACCAAAGAAGAATATAGTAATTTTATGGGACAATTTAAACGTAGTTTTGGGCAACAAAGGAGAGTATAACCAAGAAGGAACTAGGAAGATTACGGAACTTTATTTAGTGGATTTATGCTAATAACTGTATCGAGATCTTGATGGCACTACTATTAGATCCAGTAGTGAAATACATAAACATCGTATTAAACTTGGTAAGGAGATGTAGACTTATGAGACAAAATCTTTAAAACTTTATATTGCTTGAGTTCATAACAGACACTCAATGCAACGATTCAAGCAATATCAATTCAGAAATCAATGCACAGATAGCAGTATTGGTCACTAAATTCTAAACATAACGTACGTAAAATCTATTCTCCTCAAGTTTCATATGAAACAAACAATATACCCAAATAAATACGAGAGGAAGTCGGTTTAACCTTTTCCATCCTCCGCTGGAATACCCACTTCCTTCTTCGTCTTTCTCTGGCAATCCATCAACAATAAGCCCCTGTTTCGCCATTGCGCCGGTATCAATCATCATCCTCAACCTGTTCTAAATTGACGATTCCACCAATTCGCTAAGCTGAGACCAACATCAAAGCTCTTGCCGGTAAAGCTCTTGCCAGTACTGCTCGATTGCACCGCCTTTCGCGTAAAAGCTCCGATATGCCCAGCTTGAACAATCACATTCCTTAGGCAACTTTTGCATAATACCATCTAAGTGGACCAACCTGGCCTTCAAAGCCAGATATGGGTGATTAACTGCTCAACAACCACGTAAAAATTACTTAACCATGAAAAAAAAAAAAAAAGTTTCCTTTTACTGATAATCAATGTTGAACCACCAAAGCTTAAATTACACTATTTAAAATTCCCCCTAAATTTGTTCAAATCTTAAATCAATAGGCCGAGTAAAAATAAAGATTCGAACTTTTATCATTCGCAATTTCTAAAATGAGAAAAAGTATTTAGTTTTGAACCAAAACACAGTAAAATCCAAACTTCCTTCACTTTCCAGACAACTTACTCTGCTTTCTCGCGAACCAAACAGGGGAGAAAAAAGTAAGAACCAATCAAGTACGCTACTTTAGAAAGTTAACATCAAAACATACACGAAGTTTGGATCATGAGTGGAATTAGATCCATTTCGCGAGGAAATTAAAGGAAAAAAGAATTCATTATAAGAGATTTCTAGCTCAGAATCTTCGATTCGGAGCTCCAAACAATAGTCGGATAAGATCGAATATACCGAGTGATGCGATCTGGTGGTGGTTCGTGGAAGTAAAGGATTCGAATCTGGAGATGAAAAAGGTTGCTCCAATCAGCTCCGCGCATACATATATATACACATATATAAAACAGAAAAATGTACTACTGGTCGTACTACTGAAATATACTCTCTCTTCTCTTCTCTATAAACTGAGAGAATCAGAAACCCTAAAGCAAAATTGGAGAGAGAAAAAGGAGGCTTTTTTTTTTATTTTTTTTAGAATTGACACCGAAGAGCGTTGGCAACGTGGCACTCATCGTGCATCTGCTTTGCAAGTGTTATCCTCTGCTTCCAAATTCACACATAACTTTTTACACTTTTTACTATGCAATGGCCTTTGCCGCGTAGTATTATCTTTGGTCCCAGTCTCGTCTTGGTCCTTTACAAGATCATTGATAACCTTTTCATTTTTTTTTTTGAAAATCTGTCGTAGAGTTTTTTTTATATACTCTATCGATAAATTTTATTTAAAATCATTCAAAATTAATCAAATGATAAGATATAAAAGTATATAATAATTAAAATAAGTACTGATATATAAAATTAAAAAATTAAAAAATTAAAAACTTGAACTCTTCGTCCTCGTCTTGTCGCCGATCAGGGTGTGGGTTTCCTTGCCGGAGGTTCGGGAATGGGGGTAGGGATTTCATCAGAGGTTCATCTAGGTAGGGGCGGGATCTCCAAAAGTTGTTTTCGTTGGAGGATTGTGTGGGGGGGGGGGGGTTGGTGGGTTTTGCCGGAGGTTTGAGGGAGGCGGTATTCACCATCGGCGAGCGAGGAGGGGAGGGAGAGGTGTGATTCGCCTTCAACGAATGTTGGGGGGGGGGGGGGGGGGGCATTCGCTGTTGATGAAAATGGGTGTTTCGCAGTTCAGATAGAACTAGGGAAGGGAAATTTCACAAGTCGGGTTGGAGGGGGAGATGATTCGTCGTAGCTGGGCGGGGTGGGGGGAGGGGGGGCGAGATTAGCTGGTTTGTTTTGGGGGGGGGGGGGGGGGGTGTTGGTTCGCTATTGATGGATGTTGGTTGGGGGCTCGGTTTCGCAAGGTCACGTTGGGGGGGATTCGCTGTCGACAGACAGGGGCGGTGCCGGTTGTGGGAGGTGGTTTTCCGGTTGGGTTTTTTTTTAAATTTTTTTCTTTGCTTTAAATTTTTTTAATAAATTTCTTAGATTCTAATACTATGAGCTAATGAGCATGATAAGTATTACGCACAACTATATCTCAACCATTATAATATATAGAATTATCTATAAATAAATTCTACCATAGAGTACATAAAAACATTTCACCGTAGTTTTTTTTTTTTTTTTTAATGAGAAAGAGTCGCTTTTTTACTTTTTTGATAAATAGTTGCTTTTTTACTTGAATGATTACATCAGAGATGAATTTGCTTTTCTTTTTAAATGGCAATAGGAGCCCTTTTAAAAAAAAAAAAAAAAAGAAAAAACATTTTTGAACTGGAATCCCTATTTTCAATATATATATATATATATATATATATATTTATATAAACCCCTTGCGTTTGAAGAGGAAATAGAAATAACTAACAAGGTATTCGGTAATTTTGTTTTATGTTCTAATTTTTTGTTTTTAGAAAACAAAACATCGTTAAGGCACCACCCATGTTTCGGGTCAAAATATTCATACTACTAATTTTAACTGAATAAAGGAAAAATTAATTTCAATTCTTGCTACTAAGCCATGTAATTTAAAAAAAAAAAAATCAATGAGATTAACCATGGGAGCCTCAAAATACCTTTCCACTAATATTTTTTTAGGAAATTACATAAATTTCTAGAGGAAAATTTTTTGAGGTTATATATTTTTCGTTTCAAAAAACTTAAAAAATTAATTTTTATTTGCTATTTTTTTTTAAGATCCTCCTTTAGAAAAAAAAAATGAAAGAAAAAAAAGACAATTGATCATTTGTTATTTCTTGTCAACAAAAAAGGTTTTTCTTTGTAAAATAAAAAAATGATTCTTTTTTTTTTTTTTTCAATAAACGACATTTAGACTCCGTTTGGAGTTCAAGTTTAAACTCAAATTTTTATTTTTCTGAAAAATTTTTTGTCTTTTTTTTGTCTTTTTAAAATTAACAAAAATTATTATTTAAACTTAAAAATTTCAATCAATTCAAAATATCAAACATCCCCTAATTCATAATTCATTGATTTAATCCTTTTTTAAGACAAGACGGTGGTTTTTCGTTGGTTATAATTTCAACTGAAAAAGATAAATACTAAGTTATAGAGAAAAGACATGTCGACTTTGATCCAAAAGAAAAACAAAAGCATGGTGCCGTTTATCAGCCTGATTAGGTAAACATGACATCAAACTATTAAAGTTATTAAACACAATGAAATATCAGCTATTTAAAAACTTCCCCTTTTGGTAGATATTTTACATTGAAGTTTTAAAAGTTTACCTTTTGCGGTGGATATTTGGTTTGTGTTTAATTTGTCAGTTATAAATGAAATTTTTAAGTTAGAATTTGTTGACTTTTTAAAAATTAATTATAATTTTTGTTGATTTTTCAGAAAAAGATAAAAATTGTAATGAAAAAGTATAATTTAATTAGAGTTAAATTTGAATATTAAACAAAATCTTAAAAAATTCGGTTTGTTTGGACTTTGAATCGAAAAAAATGAATTTGACCTAATTATAATTACTTACGTTCAGACTTTAACAGCTGGTTTAAAAGAAAAAGTCATAGCTTGTTAGCTTTATTAATTTAAAAACTTCACATTTTAGTTCTGTTGAAGTTTTTTTTTTTTCCCATCTATTGTAATGTTTTTATTTAGTTTATTGTAGTAGATTGTGATGTTATGGTTGCAATAAATAAGATTTATTTATGTTACGGTATGTTCATTTTAATTTATATTTTTAGAATAAACACCAGTGTGAAAATGGATCTTTAAGAGTCTTAAACGTAGAAAGTCCATATCCTTGGCCAAATCCATCGAATCAAACAAAATGGATGCATATCAAGTAGGTTGGTTGAGGGAATTTTTGTTTAGTTTAGGGTTGAGAAAATCACAAATTTAATGATAACATTGTACTTAATTTTATCTTAAAGTGTCGTTTGGTATGATAAAAAAGAGGAATGAAGGAAGTTGGGGGGGAATTGAATGGAAAATAGTAAAGTGGTTTGTTTGCTAAGGAGGAAACGAGAATAGAATGATAAAGGCTGTGGTGATCTTTCCAATGTTTGGTGAAAAACTTAAATCCATTCATATATAACGAAAATTATTTTTTTGTCCCAATTTTTAAAGTAAAAAAATATAAGTAAATGAATAAAATAGTAATTTTAACTACTCTTTTATATTCTTTCTTTCATATTTATTAAACAGCCTAAAAGAAAATTAAAATCATTTCTATCATTTCAATGCTCCATCTGTTGTATGTTTTCTTTTCATTTTATTTGTTTTCCCTTCCTATCAAATGGAGTGTAAAAGAAAGATCAAAATTCATCGAATAAGAAGTTATTGCCCCATAAAAAAGAAAAAAAAAAAAAAAAGAAGTTAGAATTTTATTTACCAAAATTTTTAATAAATAACAATTATTTTTCAGTCAAAATTGAATATTTCACATAGAACAAAGTAATTGATTTGAGTTGTTCAGCACCAAGATGACTTAACATATTAAATTTGTGTTTTTTAAAAAATAATACTTAATTTGCCATGGCAACACAAATACACTAGCGTAACATTCTAGAAATGTTCCAATAGTCAACCCAGATTTAGAGGTGTTGGTGTTAAGTTAATTAAGATTTGTAAGTTTAATAGTGATTTGGTGACTTTTCAGAAAAGACAAAAAACTTTAGAGAAAAAGACAAAATTGAGTGATGGTGTGAGTTAAACTCACCACCCAAACCCTCTTAAAATATCAATTGGACTCATTCAAACCATCGCTTCAGAACTATTGCATTCTAGAAGAAAATAAAGATTACTACTAAAAACTCCATACAAGTTCAATTAAGTGTTTCCATATTTCTACAACTTGACATCTTATAATTACAACAATCGCAGCTTGCGTTTTTCTTATTTAAAGTTTTCTATTCAAGCAAGAAAATAAAAATAAAAATTAAAATTAAAAAGAAAAAAAGCAATAGGGTATTAAAACCTCTTATTTTGTTTCATCAACAGAAAATAATTTTTAGTAGTTAGATTAAATTTTTAATCATATAGTAAATGAGTGTTTATGTTAAAAGTCAATGGCAAATTATTAGGATATATTTGCTAGGTATATTTCTTTCGTCCATCCAGATTCGATCCTTATTACCTCCTGTTTAGGTCTCCGTTCCAGTTTCAGTTGTTGATGTTTAGGTTAGTGAGGGCATAATAGACTCTGGGTGAATGACCATGATAAATTGACATAAAGGACCTAGTAATTTTTACTAGAATTAATTGACATCAATTTTTACTAGGATAAATTGACATAAATTGACAGTTATTATAGCTTTATTTAGGAAAGTGTTCATGTCTCTGTGACTCTGGAAAATATGTAAATGCTAGAGCTATCATCAAGTCCTTCAATTTTTACAAGAAAAAAAAAAGAAACAGTTCCTCCTTTTTTTTTTTTGGAAGGAAAATAACTGTTCTTAATAAGAGGATAAAATAAAAATCACATCATAAAAATTCTTAAAACAATGATTAGTTATAATCAAATAAAAAGTGGATAAAATTGTAATAAGTCCTTTTTATATATTTTATCAATAGAACTTATTTTTAAACCGTTTTGATTTAATCGAACGATTGAGATATTGTTTGTGTTTAATAACTATAATATACCTTAACCATAATATTATATACAAAAAAATCAAAAAAATTAAAAAAAAAACTAAAAAAACTAGTTGCTAACTAAACCTGCGGCCCCCCAACGACGTTGAAGACGTTGAGAAGCCCCCCTCCCCAGACGCCAACGTCGACCAGATTTCGCTTCAGGGAGGATGGGGACTCGCCAGCGTGTTGGGGGGGAGGGGGCGCTCGTCGGCGTCGGAGGGGGTGCCTAGGCTAGAACGCAGGGGAGAGGGTGGAGGGATTGGGTTGGGGCTCATCAACGTTGGGGAGGGGGCGCCTGGGCTAGAGCGCGAGGGGCGGTGGGGGCTTGTCGACGTTGGGGCGCTCGTCGGCGTCACAGCGTGTCACCTGGGCTCTAGCGCGGGGGGTGGGGAAGCTTAGGTTGGGGCTCGTCGGCATCGAGGGGGGTCACCTCGGCTCGAGCGGGGGGAGATGAGGGGGGCTCGTCTGTGTCGGGGGGGCGATGGTTGCCTGGGCTTGAGCTCCCGGGGGGGTTGGCTCGTTGATGGGAGTTATCGGCCAAGGAGTGTCACTGACGGTCTGGGAGGGAATAAGTATTTTATCATTTCTTTTTATTTATTTTTTTACATATTATTTTTAAAGTTTTTAGTTTATATTAGTATGAGATAAGATATATTATAACTATCATATATAAGTAACATGTTAGTCGTTTGATTATATATTAATGATTTAAAAATGAACTCTATCGATAATATATGAATGGGATTTTATCACATATTTATCAAAAAAATAATTAGGGGGTGTTTGGTGAATGATTAAGTTGAGATTTTTAAGTTTGAATAGTAATTTTTGTTGATTTTTCATAAAAATAAAAAATTTTTTCAAAAAAAATAAAAAATATGATAAAAAAATACAATTTAATTTAAGATGAATGTAAATATCAAACACCCCTCGTAAGAATAGAGTGGAATACCGAGGTGGAGGCACATAAGTTGCCCGTGACAAGTTTGTTAGTGGAAGTCAAACAGGAGATAAAGATATTAAAAAGAAAAGTAATTAATAATAAAGGCTGGCCCTTTTGACTTGTGCAGGGCCCTGCCTGACTGACTATTTTAATTAATTAATTAATTTTTTCCTCCACAGTTCTCGTGCCTCGTTCTTTCCCGGCGACTGTAATGTCAGCCGCACACAACCATTAGGTCCGGTTCCAATTACTCCTCTTCTTAACTTTGATTATCTAAATTATTACTATTTTTTTTGGTTGAAATCTAAATTATTACTAATTAAATAATAATAAGTTTTCCCTAAAAATATTTAAATAAAAATGAATCAATACCAACTTTGGAAGACTTTACTTGTATATTTTGTAAAAATACTTATTTTATTCCAAAAGATGGTTATATATATACATATATAAGTAAATTTTCTACCCAAAAAAAATTCAAGTAAAATTTCAAAAGTGAATGCATGATTATTATTGAATTAATCCATTATTTCGATTATAGATTTGAAATATAAATTTAAGCCTATGTTTGGTAAGCTAGTTGGAGATAAAAATTTTAAATTAGAATTGATTGATTTTTAAAAATTAATTATAAATTTTATTTTTTCAGAAAAAGATAAAAATTAAGATTAAAAAGCATAATTTAATTAGAGTTAAACTTGAATAACAAATAGAGGCTAAATATTTTATGGAAAAAAACTGTAGAATGGCTATTAAGTATATGAGTACACCATATTTACCTTTTGGTCTGTTCATTTTTGTTGTTCAAAAGAAATATAATTTTTTTTGAAGGTTTGTTCAAAATAAATATAAATTTGATTGTTTGTGCAAAATTGTAAACAACACCATTTCATTATAATCTACACTCTTAAACTATCCTAATTTTGTTAGGTATTACCAAAATTGATTTGTAATATATTTTATATTCCAGAGAGATATTATATATAAATATATGTATACACACCTCACACCATGCCACGTCTCCATAGATGTCATTGGCGTTCATTGGTTATATTTTTTTTAATTTACTTTTGGTTTGACTTCTTTTATTTTGTGTAGCATTGTTTTCAACGAAATTATTTTTATTTTTAGGGAAAGTAAAGATTTTTTTAATTAAGAAATCATTTTTCAACCAACGGTGTATTTGAAATGAAGGTCCACACAAAAATTTTACTGAATTTTTATCTTTCTTTTAAAAAATCAATAAATATTATAATTAATTTTTAAAAAATAATAATTTTAATATCAAAATTTCATTTTATATCTTAGTTCCAGACTTATATTTTGATTAGTCAAAAGAACGCACCGGAGAGAGAGTGACCGGAGAGAACCTGTTCGGAGAGCAACTTGCGGTCTTGGATGATGAGTGATGAGTGTGGGGCCCAAACCCACGGAAGTTTAATATATTCTTTCGGCTCCATTTCCCCACCGGCCCACCCCAACTGCACACTGTTTGGGTGTTGGATTGGACTCGAGACTCATCCCTCTCTCTCTCTCTCTCTCTTTCTCTCTAGCCGACTCGTTGAGACCCCGCTCTCCATTTCCTCGAATTTCTTTCTCTCTCCCTCTCTCTTTCCTCTCTTCTCTTCTCTCTCTTACTGATCGAAATGCAGGGCAGAAAATCAATCTTCAGTTGATAGCCAGCCAAGTCCCATGGGAGTTTCCACCATAGCCAACCTGGTTCTCTCCTCACTCTGATTTCCTTCTTCGGTCCGTTTTCTTCTCAATCTCTCTCTCTCTCTCTTTTAACGAATTTTTATATGGTTGTTGAAGTTGTTCATCCAATAAAACAAGGTTTGATTTTGAAATCTGCCAAAAATTTGGGAAAAGAATCTTTTCCTTTTCTCAAGTTTGTTTTTGTTTTTGTTTTCCCTGAAAATTGAAGTGGAAAGGGCTGTTTTTGTTTGTTTAACATGAAAATATATGTCGTGGATGCGAAAAACACTAATTGGGAGTATTTTTGGAAAGGCTCCAAGTGTTTAGTTAAATGTTTAATTGTACGGAAATATTGTGACAAAAATATGCTATTAATATACAAAATTCCCTTTTAAGTAGGTCTAATAATACGTGTCTAATCAGTTTTGTTGTTTCTAATATGTACAAATTGTTTTTTTTTTTTTTTTAATTTGGGGAAATCGCAATTTTCTGATAAGAAATTGTCCTTTTTCTTCAATTATTTTACTCTCTCTTTTTTATTTTTATTTTATTTTTTTTTCAGGGGTTGACTTGTAGAGCTTTCTGGTGCATGAAGAACTTACTTGGGCTTGTCATTTTTCAAGAGTTTGACTTCAATTTTGTTTATTGAGTTAGAGGGAGTCTATAGCCATGAATTTCCAGCAAGAGAAATTAGTGAGGTTAGTCTCTTCAACACTATTTTCCTTTGTTTTGTAATGTCCATGGTTATATCATTAGAGTGTAAGAAAGATTTTCATGTTATGGGTGTTTGGATGCACTGAATTTGCCGATTCTCATGTTAATACTTGAACAACTTTCAGATTTCAGGATTGGAATTCGGAGAAAAAAACCAATGTGTTGTATGATCCAGCCGATGACATACACCCTGGAAAAATAAAGACTACAATAAACTCGGTTTCACACAAGTTTCAAAGAGGCTTTGAATCTGGTTCTGAGAGGATTAAATGGATTAAACGATCATTTAAATCGGTTTCCTTTGATAATGCTATGGCTAAAAGCTTTGGCTCCCAGAAGCAGATTCTTGATCCGCAAGGGTCGTTCCTTCAAAGGTGGAATAAGATATTTGTGCTGTCGTGTGTCCTTGCGGTCTCTGTGGATCCTTTGTTCTTTTATGTGCCTGTGATCGATGATGTGAGAAAGTGTCTAGACTTGGATAGGAAGATGGAGATCACTGCTAGTGTTTTGCGTTCGTTCACAGACATATTTTATATACTTCATATTATTTTCCAATTCCGTACCGGATTTATCGCTCCTTCTTCTCGAGTATTTGGAAGAGGTGTTTTAGTTGAAGATGCTCGGGCTATTGCTAAGAGATATCTGTCATCATACTTCCTGATAGACATTCTTGCAGTCCTTCCACTCCCACAGGTAGCCTCTTAAACTAGAACTTTACTTGCTTATCAGTTATTCCTTATCAGGATTACTTCAGTTTACTTGTTCCATGAATTGGATTAAACTCATACACTGTGGTTCTTGGTTGGAGCTTCATGATGGCTACTACGAGCTATATAAACATTATGTTTTGTTTTGTTTTTTGTTTTTTTTTCTAATTGGTGGTACAGATGAAAGATAGTTTTTTTTCTCCTGTTTTGAATGTTCTATGTGGAAGACGTCTTTGTTACCAAAAGGAACCAGTGGTTGCATCTTTAACTCTGATAGTGAACATTTTCTTTTTATTTGTCCAGGTGGTGATTTTAATTATTATTCCGAAACTGGGAGGCTCAGAAACATTGAACACAAAGAACTTGTTGAAATTCGTTGTCTGGTTTCAGTATTTGCCGAGGGTTGTCCGAATCTATCCATTGTATACAGAAGTTACAAGGACTTCTGGAATACTAACCGAAACAGCATGGGCTGGAGCTGCACTTAATCTTTTTCTTTACATGCTTGCCAGTCATGTAAGTCAGTATTTGTTATTAGGATAAATGTTATATTTGTATAAGTATCTTCCGTTGATATATCAATCGGTTGGTTTTGTTGTTTTTTCCCTCTTTCCAATTTTATGTCTTTCTTGTCTGCATGTGTGCTTGTACTGATACACTCTTCAATGCATGTAAAAGTATCCAAATATCTAACTTGAGCATTTTTTTTTTCCAAGAGAAGATTTTACTAATGTCTGGTAGAGTTAGTAGCTCAGTTTGACGATTGAAAACTTTTGCTTTTAGGAAAAAAAAAAAAAAGAAACTTGTGAGCAGAGTTGCGTAAAGTTAGACTGTGCAGGTTATTGTGTTTCATGGATTCTTGTATGTGTTTCGGTGAATTACGTTTTTTGTGTATGATAAGAGGTTTTGAGACACTTACATGTACGTGCGTTCACCCTGGAGACCCATTTGGGTGATCTATGCAGGCAGTAATTACATATATGGTCTTTCAGATCTGGACAAAAACAATAGTACGGAAGTTCTGGCTTGTCTATGGTGGCAGACATCTACATTTGGCATGCATTTGTTGGTAGTGGTTGTGTAACACATGTAAAATGCAAGATCAATATTATAAACAAAAACTGATTAGTGTTACTTGTTGAGCTTAAAGATCTTCTTTCTATTATCTTTCTTCAGTATTTCTGATTATCATATTGTACTGATTTAGGTACTTGGAGCTTTCTGGTACTTGTTTTCTATAGAACGGGAAACCACATGCTGGCAAGATGCCTGTGGGAGTAATCCAACTCTATGCAACCGTGATTCTTTATATTGTGGTCGCGGCTTCCAAGAGACGAACACATTCTTAAATACTTCCTGCCCAATACAACAAGTTGATAATCCGCCTTTTGATTTTGGGATATTTTTAGATGCCCTTCAGTCTGGTGTTGTGGAGTCGAGTACTGATTTTCCACAAAAGTTCTTTTACTGTTTTTGGTGGGGCCTACGAAATTTAAGGTGCGCACTGGGCTGAAATAAGGATTTTTTTCCTTCAGTCTTTTTATAGTTCTTTGAAACTATTTTTTTTCATTCCCTCTTCTTCCTCTTTTCTGCTCTTAGGGAAAAAGATCAAACAAAAAAGAGCATATTTTTCTTATGTGCTTAATTTTCTGCCTTTAGTATGAGAACACCGTTGTAGATTTCATCGTCACTTTTCCATGTTGAGATCAGTGTGCTGATTTTTCAAATACCAGTATATGATTATTTATGCTAGCCCTTTCTGTTATGCAGTTCTCTTGGTCAAAACCTTGCCACTAGTACATTTGTTTGGGAAATCTGCTTTGCAGTCTTCATTTCAATCGCGGGATTGGTACTATTTTCATTTCTTATTGGAAATATGCAGGTTAGTAAGCACCGTGTTTGTTGTGTACAGATAATTTGAATGTTCTAGACTTGAATAGATTGTTTTTAGCATAGTGCTCATATATTATGGTTTGATGAAACTTAATATTTGTTTGAAACAGACATATTTGCAGTCGACAACCACGAGATTGGAGGAGATGAGAGTGAAAAGGAGAGATGCAGAACAGTGGATGGCCCATCGCTTGCTCCCTGAGAATCTGAGGGAGCGTATCAGGCGGTATGAACAATACAAATGGCAAGAAACTAGAGGTGTTGATGAAGAGTTTCTAATCTGTAATCTTCCTAAGGATCTCAGAAGGGATATAAAGCGCCATCTCTGCTTGGCTCTGCTGATGAGGGTGAGTTCAAAAGCGCCCTTTCTATGGCTGTTTCTTTTGAAGATTCTGCTTGAACCCATGTGTCTTTTCTCTTGAATATGAATGATGTCCAGTCATTTTTGGGATGTGTTGCTTTACTGAGGGATTTAAGGCTTGTCCCGAAGATATAATTGAGTTAGAACGTGAAAAAGCAAAATGTAAATTGTTTCAACTTGAAACGATGCAAGCTTAGTGCTAGTTTAGTCTGTGTAATAGCCTGGCTTAGCTGTGTTAAGAATCTAGACTCGAGCTTTAATCCTTACCAATTTTCGTGGATGCATAGGTGCCGATGTTTGAGAAAATGGATGAACAGCTATTGGATGCAATGTGTGATCGTCTCAAGCCAGTGCTTTACACAGAGGAAAGCTACATTGTTCGGGAGGGAGACCCGGTTGACGAGATGCTCTTCATAATGAGGGGCAGGCTGTTGACTGTGACCACAAACGGTGGAAGAACTGGTTTCTTCAACTCCGAATATCTCAAGGCTGGCGACTTCTGTGGAGAAGAACTTCTTACATGGGCTTTGGATCCACACTCCTCATCCAACCTTCCCATATCGACAAGAACTGTGCAAGCCCTTACAGAAGTTGAAGCCTTTGCATTGAAGGCCGATGATTTGAAATTCGTTGCCTCTCAGTTCCGGAGGCTTCACAGTAAGCAGCTCCGCCACACTTTCAGGTTTTACTCACAGCAGTGGAGGACTTGGGCAGCTTGTTTTATACAAGCAGCCTGGCGCCGCTATAGTAAGAAAAAGCTTGAAGAGTCTCTCAGGGAAGAAGAGAACAGGTTGCAAGATGCTCTGGCCAAGGCTGGTGGGAGCTCACCAAGTTTGGGCGCCACCATCTATGCCTCACGCTTTGCTGCTAATGCTCTCCGTCTTATAAGACGTAATGGCACACGGAAAGCGAGGGTCCCCGAGAGAATACCACCAATGCTGCTTCAGAAGCCAGCAGAGCCAGATTTCACTGCTGTTGAACAATAGGTAATACGTGACCAACAAGATAATGCTTGATTTTGTTGTGTGGAATGTAAAAGATAACTATTTTATTAACTTAAAAAAAAAAAATTAGTGAAGGAATATTAAAGGTAGAAGCCTCTTTTGTCAAGTGTAGAAGGTTTGTATATTATTATTGTTGTTGTATATGGAAATCCCTGATTGTTTTCTGGTGAACTACGGAGTTGCTGGTTGTGTGGGATTAGAATTTTTGCCTCGTAAAATTTTTTGGGAGAATTTGGTAGGTTAAGGAAAAAAAGAAAAAAAGAAAAAAAGAAAAAATCCTGTTAGTACTAGAAAGTTCTGGACTGTCCAATTTTCAGTTTCAAGTTTCACGTCATAGAACGACTTCTAATAGCATGCGCATACAAAATGAAAAAGAAGTCGAATAGCATGCATGGTTAGAAATTTGGGTGACCCGCTTTGAGGGTCTTGATTGTAAAGGTTTGTTTATACTTGATTTAGAGTATCTGAAGTATACCTCTACGTATCCTCACCGTTAACCGATTAAGTGCGGCTGGATTGGCATGCTCCTCTTTGAGGGGTAAATGACACGAGTACTAATAGGGCTTTCAACGTTAGTGTTCAACGAGTCCTTTTGATCATGTTCAGAAGAGTATGTTATCATCGGTTGTTCTCTTCTCAAACTTGAAAGAAAACAGAAAATTGGGAAAAACAAATTAGGGCATTTTTATAATGGAAAATGGTCATTTTATCTAATTAATGGAGTAAAAATTTTCAATTGTTGGATTTCATTTAAAAGGTAAGTTAATTATGTTGTGGCTTTAGTCAACTCAATTGACAATACTTGCAAAAAATTGTGCTCGAGTAGGTATAAAAATTTAAAAAGATCTAAAAGTTTGATCGACATATCCAATACACTTGCAAATTAACAAACGGTCAAATTTTGATTTGGGAAACGTACTTGATCTTTATTCAACACCCGCCATTTCTTTATAACGAAAAAAAAAAAAAAAAAAGAAGACTAAATTGTGATCTACCATGTGCGAGTGGTTGTAGTCAACTAAATTGGCATGCTAGCAAAAAATTATGCTCGAGTAGGTAAAATATTTAAAAAATATAGAAACTTTTGATTGGCATATTCAGTACACTTGCACATTAAAATGACAGTCAAATCTCGGTTTTCGTAACGAACTTTGTCTTTATTTGTCAACCACCAATTTTATTTTATTTTTTTTTCCTTTTACCTTATACATAATAAGCAAATAATTTGGCCACTGTCAGTTTTTAATTGCTTCAAGAGTCACTTTCAAGATCAAGTTTACGGCAATTTGCAGCAGAATTGGCTCATCACAAGATTAATATACTGAAATAATAACTGGTCGACAAAGATTAAAAAAAAATCATAGGAAATTATCCACGGTATGACATTTTAAATTGTACGATAAGATAGAAAAGCAAAGAGTTAGACTCTTTTTTATAAATTGAAATAAATCGTTCTATAAAAGGTGACGCTGATCAATTTTTGTTTCATTGAAAAAAAGAAAAAGAAAAAGAGAACTCCCATCTTCATCAGAAATTACAAATCTTTTACTTCATTTTATTGCATCTGAATACTTTCCATCTATGGAGAACAAGGAAGAGAAAGTTGTTGCCAGGTTAGTGCCTCCGACTCTAAAATACTTGAGATATTATCATGCATTTACTTGTCATATTAGATCAAGAAAAATACAGTGATTTAACAGAATTTGAAGTCAATAAAGCATTATAAAAAATTATTCTCCTGAATAATATTGTGCTTTTTTGTTTTAGCATTCCTGAATGGAGTATAATTTTAGATGAAAATTTTACGCAAAATATGGCGAACAACAGAGCGGATTCAAAGAAAAACCAGACAAGCATAGTGGAGATTCTCAAGCAACAGAAGATTCTAGGAGTGTGGAACAAAATTTTTGTGTTGGTAAGTGTGATTGCTGTTTCACTAGATCCTCTGTTCTATTACATTCCTATGATCAACCGGGACAAAAACTGCATTAAGATGGACAAGAAGCTGGCGACTTTGGCTGTTGTTTTGCGATCACTCACGGATATAGCTTATCTGATCGATATTGCCTACAACATTGTTAAAGCATTTGAGATACTGAAAAAAGAAGGGCACGGTTTGGTGTGGAAAAAAGGCCAGTTGGTTGAGAATGCTCAAGCAGTCGCTCGGAGACTCTCATGGTCTGCTGTTGCCATCGACTTTCTTGCTATTCTTCCTGTTCCGCAGGTACACGAAGAAAGTAACACTTTGCATACATGTCAAATTTTTTTTATAAATTTTTTTTTTTTTACTAAAAAATGGTTCCATTTATGCAGTTAACAATCCTAGTTTTCCTTGAAAGATTAAAATATTTCTCGGGATCTTGGGAGAACAAGTTTCTAAATGCAGTTCTCCTCTTTCAATTTGTACCGAGGATTTTCCGAATCTACCTATCGTGTATGGAACTCACAAAGACTCAAGACCAAGTCACTAGAATTGCATGGGTTAAGGGTGGATTAAACTTTTTTCTCTACATTCTTGCTAGTCACGTAAGTTCGTGATCATAAATAAACTCTTTTTGTTTGTCAGTTTTGAATGTCTATAGAATTTAATTCTTCTGATGATCATATAACTAATAAATTGTGTACCTTCTGGGGTTTTTATTTTGAATTTTTAATTAGGTGTTTGGAGGATTTTGGTACTTGTTTTCCTTTGAACGCCAACTGTCATGCTGGGATCAAGCTTGTCATAATGGAAATTGTGAAACTAGTACTTATAGTTGTGATGATAGAACTGCTTCTAGAAATATAGAACTCCTGAATTCTGAATGTCCTCTAAAACCAGACAATGCAACACAATTCAATTTTGGGATATTTCTCGAAACACTTGAGTCCGGCATGCTGGAATCGTATGATTTTCCACAGAAGTTCCTTCACTGCTTCTGGTGGGGACTGCGGAATCTGAGGTATTGAATTGACAATTGATCTTATTCATATATTTATACATATATATATATATATATATTTTTAATCTCAAGTCATGTTCTGCTCGAATCGATTTATGCAGTTCGTTTGGTCAAAATCTGCAAACAAGCGGCTACATATGGGATTTACAATTGGATTTACAATTGATCTTATTCATATATTTATACATATATATATATATATATATATAGATATTTTATCTCAAGTCATGCTCTGCTCGAATCGATTTATGCAGTTCGTTTGGTCAAAATCTGGAAACAAGCGGCTACATATGGGAGAATTGCTTTGCTATTTCGATTTCTGTCATTGGCTTGCTTCTGTTCTTGTATCTAATAGGAAATTTGCAGGTTTGTCCATTTAATTAATCTTTTTGTTTAACTCCATGATCTAATATATGTACTTTTTCTCTAAGTAGAATTAGGAGATATTATTGACTTACTATCAATTTGTACTAATTCAATAACTTTTCTTATAAATTTTAGTTTTCTCTTCTCCTTGGCATAAAAGAAAGAGAGCGAACAACTAATATCACACCACTATAATCCCAGCTAGGGAATTTTGCACATAGTATCACATATTAATTCAAATCTCAATATATAGAAATAGCATAAAATATTATTTGTTCATATATATTTGAGGGATTTATAAACCAAGCTAATTAATTAATTTTTTGTGGCATTCTCAGACATACATGCAGTTGGCAACTACAAAATCAGAGGAGATAGGAGAGAAGATGAAGTTGAAAGAACGAGACATAGAATTGTGGATAGCAAAAAATGGACTTCCCAAGGAGATGAAGACCTCCATAATGGAAAAAGTGAAACACAAGTTGGAGGAAAACAAAGATGTTGATGTGGAGAATCTTCTCTCCATACTTCCCCGCGAGGATAGGAAGTCCATAAAGAAGCTTCTTTGCTTGCCTTTGCTAAGAAAAGTAATTAACTTCAAAGTTTTCAATTGCCCTACATTTTTTTTTTATTTATACGATAGAAACTGTCATTTTTTTTCTTGATATATATGAACTATAGTTTCAGCCATTGAATTGATTTTTTTAACCGTTTGATTTATAAATCTCTACATTAGAAAATTATCGAGACATAAAACTGCTCTATTAATATATTAGATAATATAAAAGCTAATCTGATGACTAAAATTGTAGTTCTTACCAGTAGTGGAAAATGACAGTTTCTACAATAGAAATCTCTATGTTTTTTTTTTTGGGGTTTTTTGCATTGGTATCTCTAAACTTATTGCACAGTTTTATTTTACCCCTAAACTTTTAATTTTGACAATTTGTCCCTTGCATGTGAAAATATATAACAAAAACACCCCAAACTGATAACGGTATTAATGTTTCAATGGAAATTGACCAATGACTTGCATATTGCTCACTAGTTAATAATAAGAATATTCATTTTTATCTATTAATCAATTTTATTGGGTTTAGAATGGTCTTTAATTAAATTTAAGTAAAATTAAAAATTCTGAAATAACCATCTTTCAAGTATAAAGTTAGGCTAACATTGACTGAAAAAAATCCTTTCATACTACTCATGTGCAAGCCATTATCATTTTCCGTTGAAAAATAAATACCATAATCAATTAGGGGTGTTTTGCTTTTCATTTTTAAATTTAAGGGCCAAATTGTCAAAATTAAAAATTTAGGGTGTAAATTATAATTGTGTGATAAATTTAGGGGGCACTAGTGTAAAAAGCTTTAAAAAAAAATTTTTTTTAGTAACTTTAATTTTTGTGTCCAAGTTATTATTTTAGCTTAATAGTGATAATTTGATTAACAATTTATAATGATTTGTCTTGAAACCTAGACTCCAATGTTCCAAAACATGAACGATCAAGTGTTGGAAGTGGTCTGCAACCACCTCAAGCCAGTGATCTACAATGAGAGTAGTTATATCATCCGAGAGGGGGACCCACTTGATCGGATGCTCTTCATCACACAGGGAACGGCGTGGGCCTACAAAAACAGTAGTATTACTGATCATCATGTGAATAGTATTAACGGTGATGATCAAAGTTTTAACGGCAATTCTATGAACAGTTCTAGTAGTAGTAGTACTGGAACCAGGCGTCTTAAGAGATGTGATTATTTTGGGGAAGAACTCCTGCAGTGGTCACTCACACACAACACAATTTCCGAGTTCCCGATTTCGACCACAAATGTCAAGTCCCATACCAAAGTTGAAGCTTTTGTTTTCATGGCCAATGACTTGATGAACGCAGTCTCTAAATTCTGGTGGCTTTTCCGGCAGAACCTCCCGGCCGATCACTCGACCAATTCTCAGGCCGAGCGGTGGGAGACTTTGGCGCTTTCTGCCGTGCGGATGTTAAGGCGCGGCAATAAGAAAAAGAAGATGGCGAACTCCGCGGCCGCGCAGTCGGTTGAGGGTGGTGGCGGTAAGTCACAAAGATTTAAGTACCGACGGCTACACCACTAATGCCCTAGGTGGCTAATGGCTCAACAATTGGAAAATTAGGCCAATATCTGGCGTTATGAAATTACCATTAGCTCCTTAAGTTACTTATTTTAATTATAGTGTTAATATTTGGGATCCTGTTGAAGCAAATCAATATTAGCTGTTAAATCAATAATTAATCTGCAGTTAAATGTTAGACGTTCGTTGTGTACATGCAACATCAATAATATCAAGTAAAAGCTTATCCTTCCTGCTTGAATAATATAAAGAGAATTATTAGTGCGAAAAAAAAAAAAAAAGAATCTATCAAGAGTACAGAAATAGCTTGATCTAATTTAAACTTGAATGATGGATCTAATTTCACTCACATTAATATTGAGTCCGACTTGTATGATGTATTGACTGGACATGACCTTAAATTCAGATTATTAAATATCGAACTTAAAGATAAAAAAAAAAAAAAAAAAAAGACTAATATGAGTTGTATTAAGGATACAACTTAATCATAATATTTTGAGTTTCAATTCACGTGTCATATTTTCATTGATTGATTTAATTAATAAGTTGATTAAGTTGATGTGATAATATTTTAAACATTTATCAATAAAAAATGATAATTAATCCATTATTCTTCCAACACGTTAGTATCATTCGCGTATATTTATATATGTATATATCTATATTTTATATGTATAGTTATAATTGGCCAAGAGATGCAAAACGTGCATGTTGACAGAGTCAAAATCTATGGAGTACAGACTTGAACAATTTGCTTGAAAGTCTAATCAGTTATAGTCAAGTCGTTTTCTTTGAAGGAGCCAAGAAGTTGTTGTATTAATACTTGTCTCCATGCTGTATGTGAACAACTGAATTCCGCATTATTTAAATATAGATGTTGGCCCCTAGATATGTAGCTTAAGAAATCTTCTAATTAATAAAATATTAATTTCTTATGGTATGATTAATGTGTGACGCGTATGTTAATTAGGTGGTAATTTACGATCATTCAATTGTTGGATCATTAATCCATCATTAGACTTATATGTGAATAATTATGTGATGCAGATTGTCAAATAAGGTGAAGTCTAATTAAGAGTGATTTACTAAGTTTTGGTTGATTTGGGCTTTAATATACCTGATAGAGTGTGTGCGTTTAATGTGTAGAGACTAAAGGATAATTCTATTTTTACGATGGGCTAAAATAGAAATACAAAAAAATAACAGGAAAGTTATCTATATATAGTGGTTATGGTCTTCAGATCACACATATTATTATTCATTGCTCAATTCTAACATTCCATCATCAGAGAGAGAATACAGAGAAGATTAAAAGATTTTCTTGGAAAACGTGTTGATCTAGAAGGCCAACCGCATAGCTCTAAAAGGTTATTAACTAATATAGATTCAGGTACGTTTTGCTTAGTTGTTAATAGATTCTTGGTGATCCAACATGAATATTCTTGGGATTTTTAGAAATAGTTTTCACCATAGGAATTTATCTAACGTCAATTCCTAATATTATGTGGATGTATGTGTATGTGTATATATATATATATTATATATAAGAAATTGTTAGAGTATGGTGACCTGAATTCTATTTAACCTGGTTTGAAAAGCTTGCGGTGTGATATATATGGTAGAACTTTAATTATGAGCTTTTTTTTGGGGTCTGTAGTGGAAACAAAGGGATCATACTAATAGGGATTTAAGGTTTGAGTATATATATGATGTAATTTTAGGGTTTCATATCATTATGTTTTTGCTATAGTCGCTCAAAACTTATCCTTCTTATAGCGATATTTGATTTAGTGGACTTATTCTCCTCTTTCCATGGTTTTTTCTTGTCTAGAATTTTTCACGTAAATATATGTATTCTTATTTTCGTTTTTCTATTACCTGTATAGTCTCGTTGTTTTTCGTAACAGATATCATATATAGTTGTTCTGGGATTCAGTGGCAAGAGATATATATAACTTATATACATATGTTTCACGTAGTGTATACAGAAGAAAGAAAATTTATGATCTGTATAGAGTAATATTGATTACATGGTCCATGTAAAATTATGGTGATTAATAAATTAAGCTATATTATCACTAGCTAGGCGCTAGCCATATCTCCGTTAAATAATTTGATCTAATATTACGCACTATAAATATTGTGTACACATTGAACTCCTGTACCTAATTAGTTGGTCACATAAAATTTACGAAGTAGTGTTCAATTCTTTTTGTTGAATTAGAATCATTATTTCTAGTGAATTGTTTTCTCCTTTCTTAGAATTGGGAGTTGAATATCCTTGTTTGTTTCCATGACTCATGGGAATACTTGAATTTCATAATACATAAAAATATATATATATATGTATGTACAGCTGGAAGAGTTCGATTTTCTTTTTAAAAAACAAAAATTGAATACTAAATCCATCACCAATTCCAACTTTTTATACCAATGTACTAATTAGCATGTGACTTGTCATCTTATTATTAATAAATATTAAAAAAAAATTACCACGTCAAATAAAGTTAAAAGATATACATGAATCTCTAAAAAGATGACAACTTACTACCATATAAATTGATATATAAAAGTTGATATTAGAATTGGTGCCTCTAGTTAACACTACTCAATAAATATATAACAATGTATCTGGTTAGATATATCGTAAAGTTAATGATACCTAGATTCTAATCAAAATTCAAGATTCCTTTGGATAACCTTGTTCTGGGATGCATTAGAAGGAAGAAAATAATTAATGTTTTGGAATATTCGATTTAATTATTCACAAGCGCATTGACTGCGAGGCATGTGCATTGCATGCCAACAATATTTATATATAGAGCCACGCAAACATCGTGCAAAGTTAATTAAGATTAAAACAGGAGTAAAATTTTAGTAATTCTAATTTATATGAATTTTGGAACATTTTCTGGTTGCATTATCAAATGTTAATTGCAGCTGTCATGCATGACCGTGGCGTTAGTACGTCACACGAGGGTTATTTTTTTCAATTGTTTGACAAAGATTAACTAATTAATTATGATAAAATGAGATCACAATATCTTAATCTTGCTATAGATTATTAATTTTTGTTTCTACCTAGTTTTACCTGCCTCAGTACTGAATTCGTGTGAACATATATAATAACATGTTTTTTCCACCACTTTTAAGGAAAAGCTGTTGCTGCGCTGGTACAGGATTTGAATTGATTTTATTCTTTGTGAAAACTAATAAAGACTAATAAGTAAATTAATGGGAAACCTAATGCTTAATTTCAAGTCTTTATAAAAGCGTTGGACTAACTTTCCTTTCTTTATGCATTCATGAGGATCCATTTATATTTGGTTGAAATTGGGGCTTAATCCACTTTTCTTTCACACTTAGGACTAATCATTCCATTTGTTCGAATCCTCCGATCTCTCTGTTCGCATTTTGCCGCAGGTATATCTACTCTTTTTAACTGCGTTTTAGTTCTTTCACAGGCGGCGTCATAGTGACCAAGCGTGTATGCCTCTGCTGTAGTTCACTTCCTGTTAATGTTAAACCTCTTCTAAATTCACATTATTTTTCTTAACTGTCTTCTAATTTTTGTGCAGGATTCAGTACTAATTGTACGAAACAGTTATGTATAACCGCCATGAATGTGAGGTAGCGCCTGTAGACAATTATATGTCCCCGGAATTAGATATTAAAATAGTGAGGTTAGTTTCTTTATCTTGTTCTTCTTAGCCAAAAAAAAAAAAGGAAAAAAAAAAAGTTTAAACAGTGTACTTAAGGTGTATACATATCATATTTGTGCCCGCTAAACCTAATTCATCCGTTTTAACTTATAATCACCCACGATGCTAATGTACTAGAATTACCAATTTAATTAAGTTCTTCATCAATTGTTTTGCTCGTTAATTACTTCTTCTTAAACAAGCAGGTCGGATTTTTCTAATCCAAAGTGTTTTAGCGCTGAAGAGAGGCAGCTTTCGAAGAAATATAAGGAACACACACAGAAAATGACGAGGAGAAAAGTAGTATCAAAAATGAAGGAAATTGTCGACCCACGAGGACCGTATCTTCCAACTTTGAACAAGATATTTCTAACGTCATGGGTAATTGCGGTCATAACGGATCCATTTTTCTTGTACATTCCCACTCTAAACCAGGAAAAGAAGTGCCTCAGAATGGACAAGAAATTGGAGATTATAGCTCTCGTGTTTCGATCTTTCACGGATCTCTCTTACGTGCTGCATATTCTTTTCCAACTTTTTGTTGGGTTAACGGCTAAAACCTCCGTGAAATCGAATGAAAAAAAAGGGTTCCTTAATTATGCTTTCAAAAGAGCTGAAAATATTAACTGGTCATATATCCTACTTGATGTTCTAGCTGTGCTTCCTGTCCCACAGGTAACTATACAAAAGCCAATTAAGAAACAGCCGAAACTATGTCGTTAATTTATAATCGGATCTAATGACTTGACACTGAATATGTATGTAATTTATGCAGGTGATAATTTTAGTTTTCTTTTCGAAGATAAGGCCGGTCTTCAGACCATCGAGCGCAAGGAAAATTTTGTTGTACATAGTTCTTCTCTTCCAATATGTGCCTAGGGTTTTCCAAATCTATCTGTCTTGTGACGTACTTAAAAAGTCTCGCGACGCGCTCAGTAAAACTTTATGGGTTAGAGGGACATTCAATTTGTTTCTCTACATCATTGCTAGTCATGTAAGAATTCCATTTTCATTCCCTTTTGTACTATACATTTCTAATTATTATTTTGCTAACTTTTTTTTTGGTTCCTCGTACATCTAGATTCTTGGAGCATTTTGGTACTTCTTTTCCGTCGAACAAGAGACAACATGCTGGCAGTATGCATGTAAAAATCAAACTGGATGTCTTCCTAGTATGTTTAACAGCTGCAATAATGACTATACTCCGAGGAACTTGACATTTGTGAATGATTTTTGTCCTATAAATCCACCAAAGACGACGGACTTCGACTTTGGAATATTCCTTGGAGCCATTCAGTCTGGTATAGTTGCCTCAACAGATTTTCCAAGAAAGGTGCTGCATTGTTTTTGGTGGGGCCTGCGAAATCTGAGGTGTTTACATATATCTCTGTTTACGTACGACCTTACAAGTAGATATATGTTTTTTGTGTGGGGTCTGTGGGCTTTGTTTATTTCAAATAGGGTTACCTATTCAGAAATTATATCTTATATTTTAAAATTTTACATTTCTATACATCAAATTATATATAATATACAAATTTATACTTTTCTTGATCAACACATAATTTTAACCTAAAAATACCCTTAAAAAGAAAAACTATAATTTGGATTATTTATCTTTTATATTATTTTGTTTTTATTCATAAAGTATACAAAAAACAAATATACTTTGGGCATTTTAAGGTCAATATTAAGTCTTGACCAAGAAATGGTATAAATTTGTATAATAAAGATAGTAAGAAAAGTGTAAAAATTTAAAACGCAATGTATACTTTTTAAATAAAGTAAAATACATGATATAAAAATGTAAATAATTAACCCTTTGACATAAAACCTTACATGTTTTCTAAATATGGATCTTGAATCTCTTTCTCACCCGCTAAGCTAGTTTCTACTGGAAGACCTAACAAATAAATGCTTTTTCCCCCTTATTGAAAATTATTGATATTTTTCTTTCCGTTAGTGTATGGTTCTTAAAATTTCTAACGATTTAATCACTGCAGTATGTTGTGGTTAATTTGCTCGACCATTTTGCAGTTCTTTTGGTTCAAACCTGGAAGCAAGTTCCGCTGCGTGGGAAAACTGCTTTGCAGCTCTCATTTCTATGCTCGGCTTGCTTATATTTTTATATCTCATTGGAAATCTGCAGGTTAGAGTTGTCATATATTTATTTTTAATTTAGTCCCACTTTATCTTCATATTTCTTTATAGTTTGAACTCCTGTTACTGCACTCCATGATTCGTTAACCTGTTGTCAGTTTCATTGACTCATGAGCTTTATATGTGGCGGACTGCAGTTATATATGCAATTACCAACTCAGCGATCAGAGGACAGAAGACACAATAGGAAAGAGGAGATACGTAAAATCGTGGAAGGGAAGAAACCCGACATACACCTCTGGGCGTCCCATAACCTTCGCGGGCATGATGCACTAGACGAAGTAACGACGGCGATCACAGCATACTTGCAAGACTTATTGGAAAATGAAAAGGACCTTGATTCCAAGAAACAGCTAAAGAAACTGCAGGTTCTTCTCAAAGCTAAACACCCTGCAACAAAGCTAGAAAATGGCCAGCATTTGAACGAAAAATTAGGAGTCGACCATCCCGCCGTTGGTTTCCTAAAAACAGTATGCTTCTAATTTTTAATGTCCTGGTATTCTGTGTATTACCAATGGTAGGAAGTAGAAGACTGATGGCTAATTTTCATTAATTAATTTGTTGTGTTAAACAGATACATTTGCAGTTGAAAGATATAATATCAGGGGGGACAAAGCACCAGTGGAGTAAGACAAAAGAATCTGCACAACTATGGATGTTGAAAAATGGCATCCCTAAACTAACTATGCTCATGATCAAGCAATATATACAACACAGATTGCAGAATAACAATGATGATGTTGATATAGTGTATCTGTTTTCGGTTCTTCCAATCGAACTTCAACGGATTATCAAGCGACACCTCTGCCCAAAAAAGTCCCTAAAGAAGGCAAGTTTCCTCAGCTCCCATTTTTTTTTTCCTCGCCAAATTAACAACATATATGTAGCTAGATATCTCACCAGTATTTCTGTCGTATAAGATGTTTCAAGAGAAAAATAAGGCAACAACATTATGCTGTGTTATTTAAAATTTGTATTGCTTTTAAACTTACCTTTTATGTTTAATATCTGACTCATTAAAAAGTGTATCATATTGTAATCGGTTAGACATAATTTAGAAAGTCAAAAATTGGATGGAGGATCTGAATCCGCAGTATAGTTTGATGGGGTAATTTTGTGACTAATTATGCTTGATTGAAAGACTATAATAGTTGGATATATCAAACAGTTGTATACTAAGTTGGGTACTTTACACAAACTCTGTTGTTTTTATTAGCACATTGCCAACTTTGTTTTATTGATTGTAAACTAGGTGCCGGAGCTTCAAAACATCGATGACCAAGTGTACGAAGAGATCATTAAACATCTGAAGCCGGTGAGCTACGCAGAGAACAGCTACATCATTCGAGAGGGAGAGCCAATCGGTCACATGCTTTTCGTCACGCAAGGTGTTGTGTGGGTGTTCGGAAATGGTGCTATTAGGAGCGTAGCGAAAGGCGATTACTACGGAGAACAACTTATGGAGTGGCAGTTGAGATCAGCCTCGTATACCGAGTTGCCAGTCTCAACCAAAAATGTCCAGTCCCACACCAAAGTAGAAGCCTTGGTTCTCAAGGCCGTGGACCTGAACCACATACTCTCAAAGTACTGGTGGAAATTCCCAATCGCTAAGCAATACGAGGTCGAGCTTCTGAAGCGATTTGCTGCCGGTGCCATCGGGGAAGCGTGGCAGCGCTGCCGATCCAGAAGGCAAAAAGATCCTTCGCTTCGGTGGACGGCGCTCAACCGGAAAATTACTAGTGTAACCGCATTCTCATCAAATATGTCGAACCCTTTATTTGTTTGAAAATATGCTTTAACCATGTAACTTTTGGTGATTGCAGACTTCGGCCGAATATTTTTATTAAGCTCTAGTTATTAATATTGTTGTTTTCTTCTTCCTTTTTACGAATTTCGATTTCATAAATAAGCATTGACTGCGAGTAATGTGCCACGCTTGAAAATTTTGGCGACAAGAGAACCTGGAGACTTCTGCTATGATAACGAGTGTAGTTGACTTGTTACTAAGGTTTTGATCATCGAGTTTTAATGACTGAAATTATGTCTAACCAAACATATTATCTCATATCATTATGTGGAATCATAAGTTAAAAACACACTACTAAAGTCGGTCGAAAAGGCTTTCAAATTTCTTAAATGATGTGATATAATGTGATTAGTTAAACCCAAATTGAGCTGTACATATGATTAAACACAAATTGTTTTTTTTTAAAACAAGGTTATTACTAAAAAGTGGCACCATTTATGCAGGAAACAATCCTAGTTTTCGTTGGAAGATTAAAATATTTCTCGGGATCTTGGGAGAAAAAGTTTCTAAATGCAGTTTTCCTCTTTCAATTTGTACCGAGGATTTTCCGAATCCATCTATATATCGTGTATGGAACTCACAAAGACTCAAGACCAAGTCAATAGAATTGTATGGGTTAAGGGTGGATTAAACTTTTTTCTCTTCATTCTTGCTAGTCACGTAAGTTCATGATCATATATAAACTCTTTTTGTTTGTCAGTTTTGAATGTCTATAGAATTTAATCTTCTGCTGATCATATAACCAAATTGTGTATCTTCTGGGGATTTTATTTTGAATTTTGAATGTTTAATTAGGTTTTCGGAGGATTTTGGTACTTGTTTTCCTTTGAACGCGAAATGTCATGCTGAGATCAAGCTTGTGATATTGGAAACTGTGAAACTAGTACTTATAGTTGTGACGATAGAACTGCTTCTAGAAATAAAGAACTCCTGAATTTCTAAATGTCCTGTAAAACCAGACAATGCAACAGAATTCAATTTCGGGATATTTCTCGGAGCCCTTAAGTCCGGCGTGCTGGAATCGAACGATTTTCCACAGAAGTTCCTTAACTACTTCTGGTGGGGACTGCATGGAATCTGAGGCATTGGATTTACAATTGTCAAAATTAAAAGTTTAGGGTGTAAATTATAATTATGTGATAAATTTAGGAGGCACTAGTGTAAAAAGCTTTTTTTTTAGGGGGGGGGGGGCGGTTAGAAGGGGCTACAGCTCCCATTGAAAATTTTTTTCTTTTAAATTTATCCTAAAAATTTTATAATTTGCTTCTACTAAAGATAAAAAATTCTCATATAGTCCATACTTGATCCCTATTAAAAATAATTAATTCTCACATAATCCATACTAAAATTAATTATATATTTACAATTTTACTGTTTTGCTCCCACTAAAAATTAAAAATTCTCACATAAACCCACTAAAACTAAAAATTTTCACATAGGTCCTACTAAAGTTTATTTCATCTTGAAAAAAAATTTTGGTATTCACCTTACTAAAATATATTTCTGACTCCGGTGCATATGAAACATATGTTTCATGGTAATTGATCTATCAACTCCTAATTATGTGGATGTTCGTATATATAAATATATCTTTGGATCTCGTAGTTAATTGTTCTGGGATTCAGTGGCAAGAAATATAAGATATATCTTATATTTTGCAATTACATAATCTTTTTTTGTGTACTAGAAATTTCGAATTATTATTTTGCCAACTTATTTCTTTTTCAATTTTTTGTTCTGTTCATCGTACTCGGAGCATTTTTATTTCTGGATTTTTTTTTAAAGTTTTAAAGTTTACTTTGTTTAATATATTTTTTTTGGTCATTTCTGCATAAAATAATATTTAAACTTTAATTGCTAAAGCCGTTTTTGGTATTTCAAAAAAAAATTTAACTTTTTTTTGAAAACTTAGGGAATAATTTAAAAAGTCAGGCGATACATTTTGGACTGTAAAAAACACAGAGTCATATGTCGGATTTAGCAAAAACTGAAGGGGGTACTTTTTGGATTTTCCTTGTTTTTAATCTGGTTGAGTGATTAAATTCGTAAGAATATAAGTATACCTTTAGCAGAAATTGAGTAAATAGTATTTTTATAAAAACAATTGAAGTAAATTGCAAAGTTTTAAAATATTTGAAATAAATAATAAATTTATTAAATAAATAATAATATTATTTTTAATAAATAGATTATTTACATAGTTAAAAAAAAAAAGGATGGATGTACACAATATTTATTGTGTGTTTTCTAGTAGATATTAGTGGCAGTAAGAAAGAAAATCCCCAGAACATCCCCTCGTTTGCAACAGTTTCCCACATTTAATTCACTCTCTCAAATAGATACTAGTTATGCTCTCTTCAAACCAAACCCACTATGTATATGCACTAGGATATGCCTACTACCTTTTTTTTTTTTTTTTTTTTTTTTTTTGGTGAATGGATATTACTACTTCTCTGAATAAAACATGGATTCCTTCTCTGAATTGAAGATGCCATGTCGTACTCAAATTAGTTAACCCATATTTACTTAGACTATCAAAGGACAAATATGTTGAAGATGTTCCGAATTTCAAGAACATTGTCAAGAAAACCGATAATTATACACTTATTTAAAAGAAATGAAAATTATAATTTTAGGATTTTGATATTAATTGGCGGAACTCATTAACTGTAAAAAGATATAGTTGTTGATTCTGAAAAAGAAAAATACTTATAAATAACTTTGTGTGCAAAAACAGAAGAATTTACAAAAAACATAAATGAAACCAGTTTTCAATTGGGTTCATTTGTCTTATCTGATTTTTTCTTTGTTTTTTACCTTTTGTTTACTTTACCATTGAGATTGAATTTCAAATTTCTTTATTGTTTTTTATTTTTATTTTCTTTATTTTGAATTTTTTTATTTTTTAATTAATCAATCATTAATGTTAAATTAATCAATTAAAGCGTGAACAAATTGACCATAATTACTTTCGCCCATTAGTCTATCAATCTCTAGAGGCATCTCTATTTATACCTCAATTTTGATAAATATCATAAAATTATGTCTGAATTGATTGTTACCACAGACTAAAAACCTCAGAAATGTCATTAATAACATCGTAATTATCTATTTATCTATTTATCTATTTATTTAAAATATCAATTATAATTATTAATTAATATTTATGATGTGATTATTTTGATTATCAAATGATAATTACTTGATTACTAATCATCGTCACCGGTGAGCTATCAGTTGGCTACCAACTACTAGTGAGTTTTTGATAGGTAACCATCATCGTCGATCAATAACTAGTTGGGTACCAAGCGTTGACAAGTAACAAATTGGTTATCAAATTATAACTATTTGGTTACCGACCGTTGATGGATTTTTAATTGATAATCACTACCACCTGCGAGTAATCAGTTGATTACTAAATAATAACCAATTGATTATTAAATAATTGCTAATTGATTACTGACCGCCGACAAGTAACTAATTGAGATAAGTAACCAATCTGTTACCAAATGGATTGATTACCCATAGAAAATTACAAATACCGTCATATTTTTAAGTTAATTTGTCGTAAAATATTAAAACAAGTAACTGATTTTAATTAAAAAATTCTTAAAAAATAATCAAAATTTAACAAAAATATAAGAAATTCAAAATTAAAAAAAAAAAACAGATTTTAATTAAAAATTCTACAAAAAAAATTCACAAATTCATTAAAAAATAACTCCAAGAAAATATACACCCAAATTAGAAAAAAAAAAATAACCAGGGAAAAAAAAGCCTAACACAGTGGAGGTCTCGGCGGGAGATCCACATCCTCGCCGTCATGGCTCGATGGTGGAGGAGTTCCGAGCTCCACGCGACCATGGCTCGTGCGCGGAGAGCAACGTAGTCAAGTTGCCGCGATCGGAGCTGCGACAAGTCTGAGGGCGCGATATGAGCTCTGACGGCGAACTCTGACGGGCCGATCTGAGCTCCAACGGCGAGTTTTGCCCCCGCCGCCGTGCCTCTCCGGCTGAACCAACGTCCCCCTTCCCAGCCATCGTGTCGTCCTCTTCTAGTCAGATCTGAGCACAACGGTGTCGGATCTTCCTCCATTGCGGCTGCCCCGAAGAGTCGCTATCGGTTGCAGAAGATAACCTCCGGTGGCTACGACGGCCGGATCTCTTCCGCAGGCACGATAGGATTTGCAAGGTCGCGTTCCGAGCTTCGTCGGTGATTAGACTGCGTCTGGACGGAGCAGCCGCGATCGGAGCTCCGATCTCTCTCGACGCTTCCATCGCGATCCCGAACGTCTGGGCACGGCGGCGACATCTTTCCACCATCCGGCTCTTCGCCAAATCTTGTCGTTCCTCCGTCGCGATCTTCGCCCAGCACCACCGCCACCGTCCTTGTGATCTCAATGGCATTTAGTGTAATAATTTTTTGGGTGAGTCTGTGGTAGAGATCCTTGTATGATCTTTATCGGTAAAACCCTTTTTTAGGCCGTTCAGATTTAATCAAACGGTTGAAATATTGATGGTGTACCATATTTATCATACATCTTATCTCACATAATCCTTCCCACCTAAAGTCTTCTCCGTCGCAGGTGATCTTCCCGTCGCTGGCGACGGACGTCGGCGACCCACCCCCGATGCCGGTGACCCACCGCCGGCGACCCCATTTTCTCTCTCTTCCCCTTTCTTTCTCTTCTCTCTCTTCCTCTTTCTCTCTCTTCTCCTCTCTCCCGCGTCGACCCACCTCCGGCCCCCCCACCACCGACCTCAGCCCCGGCAACCCCCTCTCTCTCTCTCTCTTCTCCTCTCTCCCGCCGCCCCCCACCCCCGGCCTCCCGGTGTGTACCCCACCATAAGCCCCCCTCCCCTGGCCCCGGCACCCCCCCTTAACGACCCCCCCGGCCCCTTATTTCTCTTCCCTCTTCTCTCTCTTCGCGGGCTAACCCACCCCCGGCCGCCCGCCCCCCCCCCCCCCCATCCCACCCCACAGGCGACTTTGGGGTGGGGGGCACCGGGCCGTCGAGGGTGGGTCGGCCCTGCGAAGAGAGAGAAGAGGGAAGAGAGAGAAAGAAGAGAGGAAAAGAGAGAGAAAGGGGAAGAGAAAGAGGGGGCCGGGGGTCGTCGGGGGGATGGGGGGTGCCGGGGGATGGGGGTGTGGGGGAAGGCCAGAGGAGGGGGGCTTGGGGTGGGGGGCACACCGGAGGGCTGGCTGGGGGCCGGGAGTGGGGGGCAGCGAGAGAGAAGATAAGAGAGAGAGGGGGGAAGAGAGAGAGAAGATAGAGAGGGAAAGAGAGAGAAGATAGAGAGGGGGTCGCAGGTGGCCGACCGACCGGGGCTGGGGCCGGTGGGGGGAGGTCGGAGCTGGGTCGCCGCGGGAGAGAGGAGAAGAGAGAGAAAGGGGAAGAGAGAGAAAATGAGGTGGCCGATGGCCGGGGTCGGCATCGGGGTTGGGTCGCCGGTGTCCGTCGCCGGTGGCGGGAAGATCACCGACGACGGTAAAGACTTTGGGTGGGAATGATTATGTGAGATAAGGTGTATGATAAATATAGTATACCATCAATATTTCAATCGTTCGATTAAATCTCAACGGTTTAAAAAAAGACTTTACTGGTAGAGACCATACAAGGGTCTCTACCATAGACTCACCCTAATTTTTTAGCTGTGGCAAAATTCAATCCACATATCATTTTTGTGGCATTCCTCTTAATAACTTATTTTGGACGTCAATAATCTAAACGGAGGTAAAATAACCGGATCCAAATTTGTGCACCGGTTAATCTTATGCTTTAATAGGATTAATGAACTTTTATTCATTTATTTTGTTTAAACTTGGAATGGAAGATTTAATATATTAAAGTTATATGTGAAGTAATTGCTAAACTATAGTTATTGAATGGGCTTCAAATCTTGAGAGCCACTAACATATACTAACCGTAATTAATTTTGTTTCTTTTTCTTATTTTAATAATATTAAATGCTCACTGTGGATGTAACTTTTTTTCTTCAGTTGTTACAACAGTAAGTGACTAGTACGGTGTGAGGAAAGTCGTCTTTGACATGTAAACATCATGAATCGCTATCATGTACATCAGTTGTAATTAAGAAATTTTTGTAAATATCAGTTCAAATTATTATTATTTTTTCAGTCATTATTATTATTATCATTCGATTCAGGAGATTGAATTTCTCCTACCCGGTTCAATCGTAATTAGTTTTTTTAATTGAAGTCAATCGTAATTAATTTTTTTGGTGGTTGTTACATGTGGCTATCATGAATTCATATCCAATGTTATATATGTTGACAACAATTGACCCCGAGCCTTTTTTTAAGTCTTTGAACTTGAATTGTTCACACTTGTATATATAGCATATAATACCTAATAGTAACATTGATGAAACCAAAATTTTTATAGAGAGATTACTATTTTATAATGAATATTTAAGGTATTATTATAATCAAAATTTTATTTTTAAAGGGATTATTATGAAATTTTATTCAAAATTTTAGGCTAATTTTTTTTTCTTCTGTTATTACGAAAGTAAGTGACTAGTACGGTGCAAGGAAAGTCATACATATAAACATCATGAATCGCTATCATGTATATTGTTGGGGTTAGATTTCGTCTTCCCATTACATCGTTAGCCTTCAAATGTCTGTCGAACGAACAATGAACTTCCGGTTCAAATCTACAATATCTTCACATATTTGGGCAGGACCCAGCTTATGATATTGTCTCATTCAATCATGAATGACGATCGTCTGTATAACTGGGCCGGACCCAACTTATGTTCTTAATTCATTCCGTCACAAATTATGTCGAGCGATGAATCGATCAGTTGAAACCTGATTTGACGTACATCGAGTCTAACATAAGCCACGAATGGTGTGTTTACAAAGCCCAGGCTTTGTTTTCTCTTTTACCATTCGTCGTTCGCACTTCATGAAAATTACGAGGGATATTCCTCATAACTGTTAAGCCCATTGTCGACAATGACATGTTAAATATTTTATGGAAACTGACAAACTCATGATTGACAATGACGTCACATCTATAACTGTTAAACTCACGATATGAGACTAAGGTTCACTCTGGTAACCGTCAAATCTGGATCATAACTGACATACTCATACGTGTCCCTAAGGACAACAAGTGAAAACCTCTCACCACTATTTACGGGTTCAAACCCATTGATCTTCCTCTATAAATAGAGGAAGACCCCCTTCAGATAGGGGGCTTTTGTCTGATTCAAACTTACTCTTACTTTGTCAAAACTCATTCGGAAAAATTATAATTCCTTGTATTCAAGAACATTCATATATAAAAAGAGATCATACTCACAGAGGATGTAGCATATATTTGACGAACCTCTCTAAATTTTGGTATTGTCTATTCTCTTTTCGTTTATCTTACTTATTTCATCATTATAATGCTTTGTCAATCTCACCAACGGTTTACAAGGACCCAATCGATTATTTGTTTTATTCATTTTGACTAACTTCTGTTAAAATTTTTGACCAACTTCTGTTAAAATTTTTTACCGTAGATTCCTAACATCTACATACACCAGTTGTAATTAATAAATTTTTGTAAATATCAGTTTAAATTATTATTATTTTTCAGTCCTAATTATTATTATTATTATTATTATTATTAATATTTGATCTTGGACCCACCCAGGTCAACCATAATTAATTTTTTTTATTGGAGTCAATCGTAATTAATTTGTTTCTTTTTTTTTAATAATATTAAATGCTCATCGTGGATGCTATTTTTTTTTCTTCAGTTGTTACAACAGTAAGTGATAGAGACGGTGTGAGGAAAGTCGTCTTTGATATGTGAACATCATGAATCACTATCACGTACATCAGTCGTAATTAATAAATTTTTGTAAACATTAGTTCAAATTATCATTATTTTTTCAGTCATAATAATTATTATTATTATTTGATCCCAGAGGTTGAATTTCACCACATGGGTTAATAATAATTAATTTTTTTATCGCAGTTAATCTTAATTAATTTTGTTTCTTTTTCTTATTTTAATAATATTAAATGTTCATCGTGGATGCAATTTTTTTTCTTCTGTTGTTATAACTGTAAGTGACTACTACGGTATGACAAAAGCCATCAATGACATGTAAACATCATGAATCGCTATCAATTAATAAATTTTTATAAATATCAGTTCAAATTAATATTATTATTTAGTCGTAATTATTATTATTATTATTTGATTCTGGAGGTTGAATTTAATCCACCCGGGTCAACCATAATTAATTTTTTATTGGAGTCAATCGTAATTAATTTGTTTCTTTTTTTTTTTAATAATATAGCTCACCGTGGATGTAATTTTTTTTTCCTTCAGTTGTTACAACAGTAAGTGACAGAGACGGTATGAGGAAAGTCATCTTTGAGATGTAAACATCATGAATCACTATCATGTACATTAGTCGTAATTAATAAATTTTTGTAAACATCAGTTCAAATTATCATTATTTTTTTAGTCGTAGTTATTATTATTATTATTATTTGATCCCGGAAGTTGAATTTCACCCACCCGGGTCAACCATAATTAATTTTTTTTATTGCAGTCAATCTTAATTAATTTTGTTTCTTTTTCTTATTTTAATAATATTAAATGTTCACCGTGGATGTAATTTTTTTTTTCCAGTTGTTACAACTATGAGTGGCTAGTACAGTATGAGAAAAGCCGTCTTTAACATGTAAACATCATGAATTGCTATCATGTACAACAATAGTAATTAATAAATTTTTGTAAATTTTAGTTCAAATTATTATTATTCTTTAAGCCGTAATTATTATTATTATTATTATCATTATTATTATTATTTCATTCCGGGGGTTGAATTTCACCACCCAGGTCAACCATAATTAATTTTTTTTATTGGAGTCAATCATAGTTAATTTTGTTTTTTTTTTCTTATTTTAATAATATTAAATGTTCACTGTTGATGTATTTTTTTTTCTTCGGTTGTTATAACAGTAAGTGACTAGTACGGTGTGAGGAAAGTCATCCTTGACATATAAACATCATGAATTATCATGTATATTAGTCATAATTAAGAAATTTTTATAAGTATCAGTTTGAATTATTATTATTTTTCCAGTCATTATTATTATTATTATTTGATTTAGGAGATTGAATTTCTCCTACCCGGGTCAATCGTAATTAATTTTTTTAATTGGAGTCAATCGTAATTAATTGTTTTGGTGGTTGTTACACGTGGCTATCATGAATTCATATCTGACATTGTATATATTGACAACAATTGACCCCGAGTCTTTTTTTAAGTCATTGAACTTCAACCGTTCACAATTGTATATATAGCATATAATACCTAACAGTAACATTGACGAAACTAGAATATTTTATAGAGAGATTACTATTATATAATGAATATTTAAGGGATTATTATAATCAAAATTTTATTTTTAAAGGGATTATTATGAAATAGTATTCAAAATTTTAGGCTATTTTTTTTTTCTTCAGTTGTTACAACAGTAAGTGATTAGTACGGTGTGAGGAAAGTCGTGCACATGTAAACATCATGAATCACTATTATGTACATAAGTCATAATTAATAAATTTTTGTAAATATCAGTTTGAATTATTATTATTTTTTCAGTTGTAATTATTATTATTATTATTTGATCCCGGAGATTGAATTTCACCCATCCGGATCAACCATAATTAATTTTTTTTATTGGAGTTAATCGTAATTAATTTTGTTTCTTTTTCTTATTTTAATAATATTAAATGCTCACCGTGGATGTAATTTTTTTCTTCAGTTTTTACAATAGTAAGTGACTAGTACGATGTGAGAAAAGTTGTCTTTAATATGTAAACATCATGAATTACTATTTTACATATCTATCGTAATTAATAAATTTTTATAAATATTATTTTGAATTATTATTATTTTTTCAGTCGTAATTATTATTATTTGATCCAGGATATTGAATTTCACCTACTCGGGTCAATCGTAATTAATTTTTTTGGTCGTTGTTACATTGGCTATCATGAATTCATATCCGACATTATATATGTTGATAACAATTGACCCCAAGTCTTTTTTTAAGTCTTTGAACTTCAACCATTCACACATGTACATATAGCATATAATACCTAACAGAAACCAGAATTTTTTATAAAGAGATTACTATTATATAATGAATATTTAAGGGATTATTATAATCAAAATTTTATTTTTAAAGGGATGATTATAAATTTTATTCCAAATTTTAGGCTAATTTTTTTAAAGAAGAAAAGTTGACGCAGAGGCTTTTAAGCTCCCTTGGCCCGTGGTCCTTCATTGTCTCCATTATTGGTACCTGCTGGCTGTCCTTCCTGAAGGATAGTCCTTCTCAAATGTGGCAGTATATTTGGTTAAAATCGTATAAGCAATTCTTAGTTATGGGATATCGACGTGGCTTGTTTTGGAGAAATTAAAAACAATAGGATTCCAGCTGTTGGCCACCTCCTTTTGGCCCCGTGATTTCAATTGTCGGCCACTTATTTAGATCTCGCATTATTACTCTATTGTTTGTAAAAATTAGTTTAAGATCTGGATTTCAAATCCGAAGCCGGGCTTGCCTCCTCTATATAAGAGGCACTCCCCTTTCTCGAGAGGGCAGAGAATCGATCCTGGTACTGTTTAGTGCTAATTTGTAATTTCATTACTTTTTCCTTTATTATTTAACGTGAATCCTTATTGTCCCTGATAAAATTCTTTTTGTTTTTTTGTTTTGTTTTCTTGTCCAATAAAATTTTCATTATTTAAAGATGGTTTTTTATGTACACTGTACTTTCCCAACAACTCATGAAAATCACGTGTACCTCCTGTGTTACAACACTGCCATAAAGTGAAGTCTATCTCTCTTGATCCATAAAGAAAGTATCAGTACCACTGAAAATATTATTATAGATAAAACTACGATAAAATTTTTTTTATTACCTTATTGATAGATCTCAATTTTAAACAGTTTAGATATAATTGAACGTCTGAAATATTATTTGTGTATAGTAATTATCATATATTTTACCTTATAGTAGTATTTGATTAAAAAAAAATTTTAAAATATCTGTCACCGGGGTCGGGACGAGGGGGCTCGAGCGCCGGGGGGAAGGGGGGTCTGATCGGCATCATGGGTAGTCTCTCTCGAGCGCAGGGAGGGGGGGGGGTATGGTTGGTGTCGGGGGGTAGGGAGCCTAGTTGGCGTCAAGGGTAGGGGGAGGGAGGGCTCGAGTGCGGGGTTAGGGGGGTCTGGTCGAGGTCGGGGGTAGGGTGGCTCGAGCACGGGGGAGGGGTGGTCTTGTCGACATCGGGGGTAGGGGGGCCACCGGCATCCGTGGGGTACTTGGTCTAGTCATCTTCGGGGCGGGGGGGAGGGGGGGACATATCTGGTTGGGAGGTTTGCCGCCGGCATCGGAGAAGGGAAGGGGTGATTTTTTTTTAAAATTTTATTTATTAATCTATATTAATATGAGGTAAGGTGTATGATAATTATGATACACAAGTAACATCTTAACCATTCGATTACATCTTAATGGTTTAAAAATGAGCTCTATCGATATGGTATACAAAAATGGACTTTACCCTATTGTTACTTTAATTTTACAAAAATTTAGGATATATATTATTAATATCAATAAAAATATCAAACAAAATTTATGAGAATTATAAAATTTGCTTTAAAACATATTTCTAACATTTTAAGATAATGTAAACGTTAAGAAAATACCTAAATACACAAATTTTATATGTAAAACTTCTTATATCCTACATAATTTAATATCAAAAGGAAGTTCTTTAAAGTTCAAACATGATTGAGATGTCATTCTGATTCAAGTAATAATGGTGTCATCGTATGTTATTTGAATATAGTATTGAATATAGTTGTGAATTACATGTCATTTTCTGATTTTGTCTCATTGTATTTTCAGGATGAAAATTTTAGCATGCTCAAAAGGTTCAAATAGAAAACAAAATCGGAAACTCTGATTGATATTTCCACCAAAATTTTCTGAATTTCGCCGATATATATCCCAATATGTGGTATAAATTACACTATATTTTTACAACAACGATATTTTTACTGAAAATTTTCCGATATTTGAATAGAAAAGATTTTATCCCCAAAAGATATTTTGGGTCTTTTGGGTACCCCACAGATATGAAAGTTTTGGTGGAAATTTCAGAAATATCATGGATATATATATGGGCATGTTCTGGACTGAAAACGCACTATCATTTTCTTCCGTCATTTATAAGGAGACCATAAGCGGTTGTTGGAAGACTTTATCTCATTTCCATGTCATGCCTCTGGAGAGATCACAACCGTGCAATTTAATCATAATGAGCCGCACCTAAATGAAGGACGTCTGTCCTTAAACTAATTTTTCTATTGAAGGATGGTAGACGTACCCTAGTATGTATATATATATATATATATATGTGAGTGTATTTATAGATATATATGTGTAAACTCGTTTGTATTTTTGCTTGTGTTCAACATTTTATTGAAATCCTAGCTATCTGAATAAGCCTTTGATAAGTATTTATACAACTGTATAATTCGCTTGGTTCCAATTTTATCTCCAATCTCGCTCTACCGAGTGAAGGCCTTTGACATCCGGTATTTCAGGTTAAAATCTTCACCTTTAGGCAATACTCTTTTAGTTCATGTTTAATTTGGAAGTCTTTACAGTCTCCTTTGGACAATAGGTCACTTTTTTATTATTATTATTTAAATTTATATATATATATATATGTGTGTGTCTGTGTGTGGTGTAAGTCTTCATATATATATATGTGTGTGTAATTAAAAGACGCATAAAATGTTCATGTTTTCTTTTTAGAAAACAAGCAAAAAATGTCTATAGTAATGCAAAATTATTCACTTTCTATATATATTTTTTCCCGAGCATGTACGCGATATTAATTAATATTCATCTTTTCTTAATTTTGAAAACCAAACAAGAAAAAAAGTCTATGTTTTCTTCAAAAAAAAAAAAATTAATCGTCTAATTTACCATTTATTTGCCGAGTAAATATACATATACGTGGTGAAATATATTTCCTTCAATTTTATTTTATATTTCTGCACTTTTCCGGTGAAGCTTCTTTTGAGGGAGAACGGATAGCTTCATTAATCAGCCCAATCGGCTTTGCGGTGAAGCTTCCTGGACTAGATGAAGAAAAGAAAGTCTCTAACTAATTTTGGAATATTCAATAACAAGGAAAAAAAATGCAATATTATTTTCTCATTTTTGCAGGAGTCAACAATAATATTTCTGGAAAATCCGGAAGGGGAAGCAGTTGCCAGGTTAGTTTTTTTTTTTTTCCTTGTATACATAGATGGTTCCAGATGATCCCAAATCCTTTGTCAAAAATCTCCTATTCAAAATGATGACATGTAATCATCATTCAAATCATCATAATAATACTTGTTGACGGTGAAAATTCAACACAACGAACAATTTGCTCATAACCTCACTATTATGACCTCTCACATAAACAGTAAATTAAAGTACAGAAAAGTAGATGAGACAAAAATTTATAGAGGTTCACTTTTTAAGAGGAATGACTATGTCCTTTTTGATGTTGGGTGCTTTCTCTATATAGATCAATTACAACTAGGGGTTATGTTTTCCCAAAAGTGATTAGGGTTTCCTAGGAGGCCAAAAAGGCCTATTAATAACCATCTAAAAGATAATTCTTTGTATATTTAAATTTAAATACAAATATTCAACTAAATACTGATGATGGTTGTTGGATAATCCGCCTATCTTGATCCTTATCCCGTATCTTCGTTTGAATTGCACTTGATAGACCTCTTGGAGCAAATCTTATGATTTATTGATAATATTACTATGTCCTTAATGGCATTCATATATTCGTGGATTCAATTAATCTGTGACCTTTTATCTTAGTGTTGATTGAAGAAGACACCCCATATCTTTGAAATTGACACCCTTTATTTTATATCAAATCAACACCCCTATCAACAATTGCCGCCCCTATCCCCCCCCCCCCCCCCGGGATCAATGTGCGTTTAGTTCTATTGCTTAATTAAAGTGCTTTAAGCTTTACATCGAGTCAATTTCGAGTGCGCCTATTTAGTCTCTATCGTCGACCTCCATTTAGATCTCCCCTCGCTTGGCTGCTGTTTTTGGTTCGAAGGTATTTATAAAGCGCTGAACCTTAAACTGATGAGAAGACACATGGTACGGAATTGGCCACTATCGAACATATTTCAGCTCGGAGTCGATACAACAAATGCCCCCAAATTGGAATGCCTTTAGATCAGCGTATAATGAAGTGTCTTGAGCTCTATGTCGAGTTTAAACGGTTGAATTGTCCATCCTCTTTTGTTGAATCTCGTTAATTGCTTGTTTCTCCTGCAAATGTAAGGTTAGAAAAATGAAAAATAGGAAGAAAAGTTGCTTACCTTTAATGATTTAGCACAAAGTATATATATGAAGATATATAGATATGATTAGCTCAGCTTTGATAGGTGTTCTATATTTTATGAAGGAATTGTTTGAAAATAATAACTTCTCCTTTCTTTAAAAAGGAATTTTCAAAGAAAATTCAAAGTGTTGAGTGTGAGCTTACATACTCGGCATGTGTTTTCTCTTCCTTTTCCCTTAAGAGGGAATTCTTCGAGAATAACTAAAAAAATTGGGCGGGAGGTTGTAGACTGGACATGTTTCTCTTCTTGTTCCCTTAAGAGGGAATTCTTCAAGAAAATTCAAAGTGTTATGTGCAAGCTCATGGACTCGGCACCCATAATGTTCTCTTTCTCTTCACTTAAGAGGGAATTCTTGGAGAAACTTTAAAGTGTTGGGTGCGAGTTCACAGATTCGGCACCCGTTTTCACTTCTTCTTACTTTAAGAAGGAATTTTTTGAGACTTCGCCGCTTTCAGCCGTGCGGAAGTTTAGGCATGGCAAAAGAAGATGGCGAACTCCATGGTCGTGCAGTTGGCTGAGGGTGGCAGGAATTCATTAAGATTTAAGTACAATCGTTGACACCACTAATCCCCTAGGTGGCTAATGGCGCAACAATGGGAAAGCCAAGTCAAAAGGTGTTATGAAATTACAATTAGCTCCTTATTAAGTTATATGTTCTAATCATATTAATGTTAATCTTTTGGGATCAGGTTGAAGCAAATCAATATTCTCTAATAAGAGGGGCAGAATCAGACATATATTTAAGTGTGAGTGTTTATTAATTTTAAAAAAATATATAATAACATCAAAGTATAAAAATTAAATGGTAAAATTTTAGTAGGGGCTATATAAGAACTTTTAATTTTTGTGGGATAAAGTAAAAAAATCATAAAATTTTTGAGGTAAAATTAATTTTAATAGAAACTATGTGGTAATTTTTAATTTTTAGTGGAAGTAAAATATAAAAACTATAAAATTTTTGAGATAGAAGTAAAAGAAAATAAAATTTCAGTTGCGATTGTAGCCCCTATTAGGCCCTCCAAATCAGCCCCTGGCTGGTGATATTAAATCAGAAGTTAAATGTTAGACGTTAATTGTGTAAATGCAATAATAAAATAAAGTACGTACTTGGAAAAACTTATCCAATACCATTCTTGCTTTAAAAAAAAAAAAATAAATAAATAATACAAAAGAGTAATTAGTGCGACATCTCCATCGTATATTAAAGATATCTGGGATCAGTAAAATGTGAAGTTAACTCAATTCTATTTGAAAAATATATACCTAGTTTTATTCACACCACCATAGATATAAGCCTGACATCCTAGGAGAAGATAAAAAAAAAGACAACCCATGGTCCATCACTCTTAAAACTTGTTAGTATCATTGTAACGACACCCGATATAAATGCGACCAATGATTAAGTTGCTTAAACTTAATTACTTGATTTGAACTTAAACTTGATTACAAAATTTCAAAGAAATATATATTTTTTAACGTAATTCAATCATAACTTGAAATCAATTATTCCTAGCACTATAGGCCAAAAATTACAAGGATATTTAAAAATGTACTCATGACATAGAAAATTCACGACTTTATTCCTAATTAAATTCAAGAATTAATACTATGAATTTTTTGGACATTACAATATATATATAAAAATATAGGATTGTTTTCATCAATATCCCATGAATTTTAGGGTCACTCCTAATTTGCTCCTGAACATTAAAAAATGCCACTTTACCTCTTAAACTTTGAATTAAATCCTAGTTTTCCTTTCTATCAAAATTTCAGTTAAAAACATGAAAAAAAAAAATAGGGGAATTAGTCTTACTAAGCTTATTTTGTTAGAATTTTTGCTAAAAATTATTGCATTTAACTCACTTTTTTTTTTTTTTTCTGTTTAACTAAAATTCTGATACAAGGAGTAAAGTGGGGTTAAATTTAAAATTTAGAAAACGAAGTGAGAGTCTTTAAAATTTAAGGGGGTAAAGATACGATATAAGTAAAGAGTAATTTGATCACATTGGTCCTTGTAAACTTATATATTGTGATTAATAAATTAATATATATATATATATATATATTAGCCAAATCTTGCTTTATATAATTTGATCTAAAACAAACGATAATTAATATTGTGTACTCATTGAACTCCTGTGCCTAATTATTTGGTCAAATCAAATTTAGGAAGTATTTTATTCAATATTTTGGTCGAAAGACTCATTATTTGTAGGGTTGTTTTTTCCTTTCTAAGAATTGGGAGCTGAATATCCTTGTTTGTTTACATAATTCATGAGAACGCTTGAGTTTCATAATATCTAAATACAACAATATAGCTAGGCATATGCACAGTTGGAAGAGATTTTTTTAAAATTTTTTTTAAAATAGATCTCTTAGATGGCTGCAGACATACCCTAACAGTAATTTCACACTTAACTGCACCATGAGATGTAGGTGTAGAGTTTGAATCTCCCGATCAAAGTTTTTTTTTTTTTTTTAAATAAGATCTCTTAGAATAATTGAATATGATAATACTAGAACAAGAGATGTCAAATGGGCCGGCTAGGCCTGACTCAACCCATTTATTTTAAGTCCATTAGTACTTTATGTCATATCCATGTTAGTCCATTTAATAATCATGTCGGGCCGTATTATGTATATTTATAATTTATAACGTCAAGTCCGACCCACGGCTCATTTATAAATATGCCCTGTGTCTGTGCCTTTAATTGTGTCTAATAGAAATATATATATATATATATATATATATAATAAACAAGGAAAACAAATATTGAACACAATAGAAAACGTTGATTTTGAACCCCAAAAAGAAAAACAAAAAAAAAAAAAAGCTTATTATTGGAAAGAAAAAATAACATTATAAATTTTATCAAGTAAAGACTCAAAATTAGATAAAATTGATAAGAAAACAAAAATACACCATAAAAATCTAATCATGCTTTATTTCCGAGTTTTTATAAAAGCGTTGGACAAACTTTATTTTGCTTATGCATTTAGTTATGAGAATCCATTTCTCTTCCACATATTTGGTTGAAATCGTGGGCTAATCCAGTTTTTTCTTTCACACTGTTACTCATTCCATTAATTGTTCATATCTTCCGATGTCTCCTACTTGCACTTCGCCGTAAAAGTAGGTATATACTCTACTTGTTTTAACTGCGTTTTAGTTCTTTTGCAGGCTCATAGTCACCGAGCTTGTAGGCCTCTGTTGTAGTTCGCTTGCCATTGATGTTAAACCTCTTCTAAATTCACATTATTTTTCTTAATTATCTTCTAATTTTGTGCGGGAATCAGTACTAATTGTAACAGTTATGTATAACTGCCGTGAACGTGAAGTAGTGCCTGTGAACCGTGGTATGTCCCCAGAATTATTAGAGATTCAAGTGGTGAGGTTAGTTTCTTTACCTTGTTCTTCTTAGCACCACAAAAAAAAAAAAAAAAAAAAAAAAAAAAAAAGTCTACTTATGGTGTATCTATACATATAATATTCATGCCCGCTAAACTTAATTCATCCGTTTTAATCACCCCCAATACTAATTTACTGGAATTACCAATTTAGGTTCTCTATCAATGGTTTTGCTCCTTAATTTCTTGTTCTTAAACAAGCAGGCCGGATATTTTGAAGCCAAACTGTTTTAGTACTGATGAGAGACAGCTTCCGAAGAAATATGAGGAACACTCACAGAAAATGACAAGGACAAAAGTACTATCGATAATGAAGGAAATTGTCGATCCACGAGGACCGTATCTTCCAATGTTGAACAAGCTATTTTTAACGTCATGGGTGATTGCGGTCATAACGGATCCATTTTTCTTGTACATTCCCACTGTAGAGCAGGAAAAGAAGTGCCTCATAATGGACAAGAAATTGGAGATTGTAGCTCTCGTATTTCGATCTATCACGGATTTCTCTTACGTACTGCATATTCTTTTTCAACTTCTTGTGGGATTAAGGCCTAAAACCTATGCGGAATGGAATGATAAACAAGGGTTCCTCGATTATGCTTCGAAAAGAGCTGGAAAGATTAACTGGTCATATGTCATACTTGATGTTCTAGCCGTTCTTCCCGTCCCACAGGTAATTATAAAAGCCATTTAAGAAACAGCCGAAACCATGTCGTTAGTAAACAGATCAATGACTTGATACTAACTATGTATGGTAATTTATGCAGGTTATAATTTTAGTTTTCTTTTCAAAGATAAGGCCGGGATTCAGACCATCAAATGTGAGGAAAATTTTGTTATACATGGTTCTTCTCCTCCAATATGTGCCTAGGGTTTTCTCTATCTATCTATGTTGTGAAGTACTTAAAAAGACTCGTGACACGCTCAGTAAAACTTTATGGATTAGAGGGACATTCAATTTGTTTCTCTACATCATTGCTAGTCATGTAAGAATTCCATTTTTCATTCCATTTTGTACTAGAAATTTCTAATTATTGTTTTGCTAACTTTTTTTTTTTGGTTCCTCGTACGTCTAGATTCTTGGAGCATTTTGGTACTTCTTTTCCGTCGAACAAGAGACAACATGCTGGCAGTATGCGTGTAAAAGTCAAACTGGATGTCTTCCTAGTATGTTTAACACCTGCAATGACAACACTCCGAGGAATTTGACATTTGTGAATGATTTTTGTCCTATAAATCCATCTAAGAAGACGGACTTCGACTTTGGAATATTCCTTGGAGCCATTCAGTCTGGTATAGTTGCCTCAACAGATTTTCCTAAAAAGGTGCTGCATTGTTTTTGGTGGGGCATGCGGAATCTGAGGTGCGTATACATTATTAATGATTTGGCATAATGTAATTGGTTGGACATCATTGCCTTATAAGTAGATGTCTATTTTTTGTTTGGGGTCAGTGGGATTTATTTATTTGAAATAGGGCTATTTATATATTATATCTTGTATTTTACTGTTATTCAGAAATTATACCCTATAGTTTGAAATTTCTATACCATTAGATTACATATATATATAATGTATAAATTTGTACATTTTCTCAGTGAATTTAACCTAAAAATGCCCAAAATATCCTTAAAAAGAAAGACTACAATTTGGATTATTTACTTTTTATACTATTTTACTTTTATTTAAAAAGTATACAAATATATATATATATATATATATACACTTTGAGTGTTTTAAGGTCAATATTAAGTGTTGAATGAGCGATAGTATAAATTTGTATATTAACAATAATATGAATGTATAAAAATATAAAAGCTCAAAACATATAATATACTTTCTGAATAAAAATAAAATACATGATATAAAAACGTAAATAACCCTTTGACATAAAACCTCATAGGTTTTCAAAATCTGGATCTTGAACTTCTTTCTCACCGGATAATTAATTAAACTATAGCTCCCACGGGAGTTCCTTATTGTTATTCATAAATTATACCTTATAGTTCAAAATTTCTATACTATCAGATTACATATAATATATAAATCTGTATATTTCCTCAGTCAATTTTAATCTAAAAATACCAAAAATATCCTTAAAAAAGAAAACTACAATTTGGAATATTTACTATTTATAATATATATTTTGTTTATTATTTAAAAAGTATGCTCAAAATAAATCTATATTGAGCATTTTAAGGTCAATATTAAGTATTGAACGAGAGATTGTATAATTTGTATATTAACAGTAATATGAATATATAAAAATGTAAAACCTCAAAACGTATGGTATACTTTCTAATAAAAGTAAAATACATGATATAAAAATGTAAATAACCCTTTGACATTAAACCTTATAGGTTTTCAAAACCTGTATCTTAACTTCTTTCTCACCGACTAATTAATTAAGTTATAGCTCCCATGGGAGGACCTTACTGTTATTCAGAAATTATACCCTATATTTTATAATTTCTATACCATCAGATTACATAAAATACATAAATATGTACATTTTCTCAATCAATTTTAACCTAAAAATGCCTAAAATATCCTTAAAAAGAAAAATCACAATTATACTATTTTGCTTTTATTCAAGAAGTATACTTAAAATAAATCTACATTGAGCATTTTAAGGTCAATATTGAGTGCTAAACGAGAGAGTGTATCAATTTGTATATTAATATTAATATGAATGTATAAAAATGTAAAAGCTCTAAACGTATGGTATACTTTCTAAATAAAAGTAAAATACATGATAAAAAAAACGTAAATAACCCTTTGACATATGTAAAACCTCACAGGTTTTCAAAACATGGATCTTGAACTTCTTTCTCACTGGCTAATTAATTAAGCTACAACTCCCACAGGAGGACCTTACAAATAAATGCTTTTTCCCCCTTATTGAGTTTAAGCTTACGTTTAATTCAATGGTTAGAGATAAAATTTTTATGTTAAAGTTTGTTACTTTTTTAAAATTAGTTATAAATTTTGTTGACTTTTAAAAAAAAACAAAAAACAAAAATTAAGATAAAAAAATACAGTTTAGTTTAATTGGAGTTGAACTTAAACGCCAAACAAAGCCTAAGATTTTAAAAATATTATTATAAATCTTTCCGTTAGAATGGTACTTAAAGTTTCTAATGATTCAATCAACTGCAGTATGCTGTGGTTAATTTGCTCGACCATTTTGCAGTTCTTTTGGTTCAAACCTGGAAGCAAGTTCCGCTGCGTGGGAAAACTGCTTTGCAGCTCTCATTTCTATTCTCGGCTTGCTTATATTTTTATATCTCATTGGAAATCTGCAGGTTAGAGTTTTCATTTATTTATTTTTAATTAGTCCCATTTTATCTTTATATTTCTTTATAGTTTGAGCTCCTGTAATTCAACTCCATGATTCGTTAACCTGTTGTCAGTTTCATTGACTCATGAGCTTTATATGTGGCGGACTGCAGTTATATATGCAATTACCAACTCAGCGATCAGAGGACATAAGGCACAAAAGGGAAGAGGAGATACGTAAAATCGTGGAAGGGAAGAAACCCGACATACACCTCTGGGCGTCCCATAACCTTCGCGGGCATGATGCACTAGACGAAGTAACGACGGCGATCACAGCATACTTGCAAGACTTATTGGAAAATGAAAAGGACCTATCCAAGAAACAGCTAAAGAAACTTCAGGTTCTTCTCAAAGCTAAACACCCTGCAAAAAGGATAGAAAGTGGCCAGCATTCGAGCGAAAAATTTGGAGTCGACCATCCCGCCATGGGTTTCCTAAAAACAGTATGCTTCTAATTTTTTATGTCCTGGTATTCTGTTGTATTACCAATGGTAGGAAGTAGAAGACTGATGGCTAATCTTCATAAATTAATTTGTTGAGTTAAACAGATACATTTGCAGTTGAAAGATATAATATCAGGGGGGACAAAGCACCAGTGGAGTAAGACAAAAGAATCTGCACAACTATGGATGTTGAAAAATGGCATCCCGAAACTAACCATGCTCATGATCAAGCTATATATACAACACAGATTGCAGAATAGCAATGATGATGTTGATATAGTTCATCTGTTTTCGGTTCTTCCAATTGAACTTCAACGGATTATTAAGCGATACCTCTGCCCAAAAATGTCCCTAAAGAAGGCAAGTTTCCTCAGCTCTTTTTTTTGGCCAAATAACAGCATATTTATAACTAGATATCTCACCAGTATTTCTGTTATATAAGACGTTTCAAGAGAAAAATAAGGCAATAACATTATTCTGTATTATTTAAAATTCGTATTGCTTTTAAACTGACCTTTTACGTTTAATATCTGACTTATTAAAAAATGTATCATATTGTAATCGGTTAGACATAATTTAGGACGTCAAAAATTGGACAAAGGATCTGATTCCGCAGTATAGTTTGATAGGGTAGTTTTGTGACTAATTATGCTTGATTGAAAAACTAGTAGTTGGATATATCAAACAGTTGTATATTAAGTTGGGTACGTTACACAAACTCTGTTGTTTTAATTAGCACATTGTCACAAACACAGTTGTTTTTATTAGCACATTACCGACTTGGTTTTATTGATTGTAAGCTAGGTGCCGGAGCTTCAAAACATCGATGACCAAGTGTATGAAGAGATCATTAAACATCTGAAGCCGGTGAGCTACGCAGAGAACAGCTACATCATTCGAGAGGGAGAGCCAATCGGTCACATGCTTTTCGTCACGCAAGGTGTTGTGTGGGTGTTCGGAAATGGTGCTATTAGGAGCGTAGTGAAAGGCGATTACTACGGTGAACAACTTCTGGAATGGCAGTTGAGATCAGCCTCCTATACCAAGCTGCCGATCTCAACCAAAAATGTCCAGTCCCACACCAAAGTCGAAGCCTTGGCTCTCAAGGCCGTGGACCTGAATCACATACTCTCAAAGTACTGGTGGAAATTCCCAATCGCTAAGCAATACGAGGTCGAGCTTCTGAAGCGATTTGCTGCCGGTGCCATCGGGGAAGCCTGGCAGCGTTGCCAATCCAGAAGGCAAAAAGATCCTTCGCTTCGGTGGACGGCGCTCAACCGGAAAATTACTAGTGTAACCGCACTCTCATCAACTACGTCGAACCATTGATTTGCTTGAAAATATGCTTTATTTACCATGTAACTTTTGGTGATTGCAGACTTAAGCCCAATATTGTTATTAAGCTCTAGTTGTTAATATTGTTGTTTTCTTCTTCTTTTTTTCCAATTTTCGATTTCATAAATAAGCATTGACTGCGAGTAATGCGCCACGCTTGAAAAATTTGGAGACCAGAGAACCTGGAGACTTCTGCTATGCTAACGAGTGTAGTTGACTTGTTACTGAGTTTAATGGAAGTTCTTTTAGGTAATATTATTATTTTTAAAATAAATAAAGAGGAGGAATTAAAACTTACATTCAAATTTAATTAAAGAAAAATAAAAATAAAAATAAAAGAGAGATAAAATCAGAATCTGTTTTACAAATTAAAATTCTTGAGGGTCTTCATATCTAAGGTACGTACTTTGACTGGCATAGGACCTAATATTTTGGAAAGGATTTGATCATCGAGTTTTTGTGACTGAAATGGTGTCTAATCAAATATATTATCTCATATCATTATATGAATCATAAGTTAAAAACACAATACTAAAGTCTGTTGAAAAGGCTTTCAAATTTTTTAAATGATGTGATATAATGTGCTTAGTTAAACACAAATTAGAATTGAGCATGTGATCTGATTCCTTTCACAAATGCTTTAAATGTCAATTAGTGTAGTAAGTAAAAATATGAATTGGTTAATTAACTGAAGATAATACAAGCAAGACTGTTTTGAAATACTTTGTTATAATTGCACTCTTATTTATTTATTTTTTTGGTACAATTCCTAGTTTAGGAATGGGTGTTATTAATTAGTACAGATTCGTAATAATGTTTCATAGTGATAGATCAATCCATTTTGCAGTTCTTTTGGTTGGTTCAAACCTTGAAACAAGTTCCAGCAGGGCGTGGGAGATCTCCTTTGCAACTTTCATTTATATGCATGGTTTAGCTTTTATTTTTTATGTCTCATTGGAAAGATGCCAGGTTGGTGCTGATTGATGATCATATATCCTAAACTATGTTTGTGTTTGGTTCTCCGGTTGGAGACGAAAATTTTAAATTAAAGTTGGTTAACTTTTCAAAAACTAGTTATAAATTTTGTTGACTTTTCAAAAAAAGACAAAAACTGAAATGAAAAAGTACAGTTTAATTATAGTTAAACTTAAATGCCAAACAAAACCTAAGACTTTTACCTATTCTATTGAAAAATAAAAAACCAAGTTAATTACTTATCTCGTATCAGTTTATTCTTTTGTGAACTCCTATCTAATTTGTTGTACGTTCCCTTTATCTGCCATTTTCAAATCCATCGATAGATATTGACAGAATATTTATTTCAAATATTTATATGGTGAAAATTTTCTTTTTTCCCCTAATTGTAGCTATATTTGTAAAGCTTTGTTGGGTGGAGTGTTAGGGTTTTCCTCCATGGACGGATCTTCAACTTGTTAAACTTTTTTTGGGCGATAAACCCTTGTGGTTTCACCAGGACCTTCTGTGCAAGAGTTTCATCATTTTTTTTATTTGATATATTCCATAGATATATTGTATCTACATTTATGCTTATTAAATCTTATGGCCCCTTATGTGCTCAATGCTTGCAATCAAATGAGGAGTTAGAGGAGCGATCCTCCAACTACACTCATGGTCTGATCGTGTATATATTTACCTCACTTGTGTGGTGGTTCATGCGGTATTTTGTAATTTTTTTTCTTTATTAACCTCCTTTGTTAATTTGGTGAATGTGCAATATGATATTTCAAATTAAAAATGCGTAATTTAGAGGTATAAATAAAATAGACATAAACACATCACATACACATAATAATAATTTCACAGAACAGTTACATCCGTGTTCATGATTAATGAGGTTTTTATTTGATCCAGAGGTTCAATTTCACCCAGTCGGGTCAACCATAATTAATTTTTTTTATTGGAGTAAATCGTAATTATTTTTTTTCTTTTTTTTATTTTAATAATATTAAATGCTCACTGTGGATGCAATTTTTTTTTCTTCAGTTGTTACAATAGTAAGTGACTGGTACGGAAAGTCATTTTTAACATGTAAACATCATGAATCACTATCACGTACATCAGTCGTAATTAATAAAGTTTTGTAAATATTAGTTCGAATTATTATTATTATTAGTATTATTATTATTTGATCCCACGGGTTGAATTTTACCCATCCGGGTCAACCGTAATTAATTTTTTTTCTTATTTTAATAATATTAAATGCTCACCGTGGATGTAAATTTTTTTTTTTCAATTGTTGCAACAGTAAATGACTAGTACGGTGTGAGGAAAGTCGTCTTTGACATGTAAACATCATGAATCGCTATCATATACATCAGTCGTAATTAATAAATTTTTGTAAATATTAATTCGAATTATTATTATTATTTTTTCAGTCGTAATTATTATTATTATTATTATTTGATCCAGGAGATTGAATTTCACGTACCCGATCAATCGTAGTTAATTTTTTTGGTAGTTGTTACATGTGGCTATCATGAATTCATATCCGACATTATATATGTTGATAACAATATTGACCCCTGAGTCTTTTTTTAAGTCTTCGTCTTTGACATGTAAACATCATGAATAGTTATCATGTACATCAGTTGTAATTAATAAATTTTGTAAATATTAGTTCGAATTATTATTATTTTTTAGTTGTAATTATTATTATTATTATTATTCTTTGATCCCAGAGGTTCAATTTCACCCAATCGGATCGACCGTAATTAATTTTTTTTATTGGAGTCAATCGTAATTAATTTTGTTTCTTTTTCTTATTTTAATAATATTAAATGCTTATCATGGATGCAATTTTTTTTCTTCAGTTGTTACAATAGTAAGTGACTGAAACGGTGTGAGGAAAGTCATCTTTGACCTGTAAACATCCTGAATTGCTATCATGTACGTCAGTCGTAATTAATACATTTTTATAAATTTCATCAGTTTGAATTATTATTATTTTTTCAGCCGTTATTATTATTATTATTAGATCCAGGAGGTTGAATTTCACCTACCCGGATCAACCGTAATTAATTTTTTTTTATTGGAGTCAATCGCAATTAATTTTGTTTCTTTTTCTTATTTTAATAATTTAAATGGTCACCGTGGATGTAATTTTTTTGTTCAGTTGTTACAACGGTAAGTAACTGGTATGGTGTGAAGAAAGTTGTCTTTGACATGTAAACATTATGAATCGCTATCATGTACATTAGTCGTAATTAATAAATTTTGTAAATATTAGTTCGAATTATTATTATTTTTTATTCGTAATTATTATTATTATTATTATTATTATTATTATTATTTGATCCCGGTGGTTGACATTCATCCACCCGGGTCAACCGTAATTAAGAATTTTTATTGGAGTCAAACGTAATTAATTTATTTCTTTTTCTTATTTAAATAATAATAAATGCTCACTGTGGATGTAATTTTTTTCTTCAGTTGTTACAACAGTAAGTGACTAGTACGGTGTGAGGAAAGTCGTCTTTGATATATAAACATTATGAATCGCTATCATGGACATCAGTTGTAATTAATAAATTTTTGTAAATATCAGTTCGAATTATTATTATTATTTTAGTTGTAATTATTATTATTATTATTATTTGATCAGGAGATTGAATTTCACGTACCCGATCAATCGTAGTTAATTTTTTTGGTGGTTGTTACATGTGGCTATCATGAATTCATATCCGACATTATATATGTTGATAACAATATTGACCCCTGAGTCTTTTTTTAAGTCTTCGTCTTTGACATGTAAACATCATAAATCGCTATCATGTACATCAGTTGTAATTAATAAATTTTGTAAATATTAGTTCGAATTATTATTATTTTAGTTGTAATTATTATTATTATTATTATTATTTGATCCCGGTGGTTGAATTTCATTCACCCGGATCAACCGTAATTAAGAATTTTTATTGGAGTCAATCGTAGTTAATTTTGTTTTTTTTTTCTTATTTAAATAATATTAAATGCTCACTGTGGATGCAATTTTTTTCTTCAGTTGTTACAACAGTAAGTGACTAGTACGGTGTGAGGAAAGTCGTCTTTGATATGTAAACAATATGAATCGCTATCATGTACATCAGTCGTAATTAATAAATTTTTGTAAATATCAGTTCGAATTATTATTATTATTTAAGTTGTAATTATTATTATTTGATCTAGGAGATTGAATTTCACGTACCCGATCAATCGTAATTAATTTTTTTGGTGGTTGTTACATGTGGCTATCATGAATTCATATCCGACATTATATATGTTGGTAACAATATTGACCCCTGAATCTTTTTTTAAGTCTTCGTCTTTGACATATAAACATCATGAATCGCTATCATGTACATCAGTCGTAATTAATAATTTTGTAAATATTAATTCGAATTATTATTATTTTTTAGTTGTAATTATTATTATTATTATTATTATTTGATCCCGGTGGTTGAATTTCATCCACCGGGTCAACCGTAATTAAGTATTTTTATTGGAGTCAATCGTAATTAATTTTATTTCTTTTTCTTATTTAAATAATATTTAATGCTCATTGTGGATATAATTTTTTTCTTCAGTTGTTACAATAGCAAGTGACTATAACGGTGTGAAGAAAGTCGTCTTTGATATGTAAACATCATGAATCACTATCATATACATCAGTCGTAATTAATAAATTTTTATAAATATTAATTCGAATTATTATTATTTTTCAGTTGTAATTATTATTATTATTATTTGACTTAGGAGATTGAATTTCACGTACCCGATCAATCGTAATTAATTTTTTTGGTGGTTGTTACATGTGGCTATCATGAATTCATATCCGACATTATATATGTTGATAACAATATTGACCCCTGAGTCTTTTTTTTAAATCTTCGAACTTCAACCGTTTACACACATATACTGGTCATAACTGCAATCCCAATCTAATTTTGAATTCTTTTTTTTTATTTATTTAAGAATGAAAAATTTAAACTCCACATCTTAAAATGTAATCAAGCTAGAACTACATTAGGTTATGTCTGTGACTTCAAATCTAATTTTAAACTAATTTAGCAAAAAAATCTACCATTTAGCAAAAAAAAAAAAAAAAAATCTAATTTTGAACTAGTTTGTGATATTAATTAAACTACATGATAATTGATGGGTTGCACCTTTTTTTTTTTTAATTGGTTGCACATTTGACGATATCGTGTAATTGGCCTTGACGAAAAATCATGTAATTCCAAATTGGAAAAATAATCTCTATCCTTTCCGTTCAGTTACATGGAAACTTCCATCTTAATTCGTTCAACACTCCTTTCCTAAGAATAAACTGATCCCCTCCCTGTACATATGTATGTATATATCATGTCTCTCAAACTGATCATCAAAAAGGTTCTCATTTATACATATAAATATATATATATATATATATATAAATACACATATGTGTGTGTAGACATAGCTCGTCTATTCCACCCTCCAGTTCTCCTTGAATAATATTAACTTGATTTGACTCCTACTTGTCTCTTCTAGGCTGCAAGTCTTTGTTTTGTATAAAAGAAATTCTTTTTACACACACACACACACAACATATACATATATATACACATGCATCTCGTTTTCATAGGGCAAAAACTTTCACTGTTTCCGCCCAAAACGTGTTTTTTTGGACGAAATGTGCGTTTTGGGTTTTTTTTGCTTGTCTCAGTCTAACTGACACGCGGAGAGGGGAGGGAGAGAGAGAGGGGGGGGGTTGGATTGGAGGGTTTTTTTTTTTGCTTGTTTGACAGATGATACATGGAGCGAGAGAGAGAGAGAGAGAGAGAGCTGGGAGTGGACGGGTGGGTGTGGAGGGACATGTGGGGTTGCTTGAAATGATTGAAGTGAGAGAGAGAGAGAATGGAAAAAAGAAAAAGAACAGTAAATGATAGGTGCGGGGATTCAACGCAGAGAGAAAAAATGACACTGATGTGATGGAAAAAAAAAAAAAAGAGATGTTCTTATCTATTTTAAATTTTTTTTAAAGATTTCTTTTTTTCTTAATATTATTTGAATGCTCCTAATTTATTATTTACATTTTTTTAAGGCAGATTCTTAGTATAAATATTTATTTACATTATTTTTTCCAAAAAAAAAATTCCATATTTTGCAAATTTTTGTATTTTCTTCTAATTTCTTTTAGAGCTTATTTGGGAGATATCGAAAGATGATAGTTTGAAAATTGAGTTGGAAATATATATTTAAGAAAAAATTTATAAAAATATTATACGATATAGAAAATAGTATAAAAATTTATAATGTATTTTGAAAAAAATATGTAAAATAGATTTTATCTTATTTATCTCGTCGATACGAATATTTTAATATAAAAATCATCTATTTTTTATTTAAAATAAAAAAGTTATGAACTTTTAAAAACTTGAGTTTTTTAAAAATGGAATAGATTAAAAATTTAATCTAGAGTTGAGATTTTAGTATTTTCTTATAAATAAACCATATTGATTTAAGAAATACTTTTGATAAAAATATTAAAATATTGTCTTCAAAACAATATATTAATTTTTTAATTTTAGTCTTTTTTTTTTTATTAGTATATTTTTAACATTAGTCTTTTGTCTTTTTTGGTCTTTTTCATGCTTTTTTTTAGGGAAAGTCTGTGGAGGATCTCTACTGGTAAATCTCTTTTTAGGCTGTTGAGATTTAATCAAACGGTTGAAATATTGTTGGTATACCATACTTATCATCCACCTTATCTCACATTAACCTTCCCACCCAAAGTCTTCTCCATCATCGCCGACCTTCTCATCACCGATGACGGACGCCAGCGACCCAACCCCAATGCCAGCGACCCACCCCTGCCCCCCACCACAGGCCCCAACCCCTGCCGCTGGTGATCCCCCTCTCTCTCTTCTCCTTTCTCTCTCTTCTCTTCTCTCTCTTTCTTCCCCATTCTCTCTCTTCTCCCACAGCCCCTACCCCCGGCCCCCCACCCAGCCCGGCCGCCCCCCACCCCGCCTCTATCTCTTCCCTTTTCTCTCTCTTCTCCCGTGCCCCCCTTACCCACCGGCCCCAGCCCAGGCCGGCCCCCACCCCCTTCTCTCTCTCTTCCCCTTTCTTTCTCTTCTCTTCCCCTTTCTTTCTCTTCTCTTCTATCTATCTTCCCCTTTCGCCGGGGGGGCTGGGGCGAGTTGGGGGGGTTGCCGGGGCCGGGGCTGGGTGGGTGGGGGGCCTGGGCTGGGGCCGGTGGGGGTGGGGGGGGGGGGCGAGAGAAGAGAGAGAAAGGGGAAGAGAGAGAGAGGGGGTGGGGGGCGAGGCTGGGTGGGGGGCTGGCCGGGGTGGGGGGCCGAGGGAGAAGAGAGAGAAAGGGGAAGAGAGAGAGAAGAGAAGAGAGAGAAAGGGAAAGAGAGAGAGGGCGGGATCGTCGACGGCCGGGGCTGGGGCCGGTAGTAGGGGGACCGGGGGTAGGTTGCCCGTGTCCGTCATTGGCGGCGGGAAGGTAGCCGGCGACGGAGAAGACTTTGGGTGGGAAGGTTAATGTGAGATAAGGTACATGATAAGAATGGTATACCAATAATGTTTCAACCGTTCGATAAAATCTTAATGGCTTAAAAAAAGGATTTACCGGTAGAGACCCTCAAATTACAGATTTTTTCTTTTTTTTATTTCCTGGTATTTTGTTAGTTTTTTTTTTTTTTTGTCTAGTTTTTATTTATATATTTTTATTATTTAGATAAAAATTTTTAAATATGTCCGATCATATACATCGTACATATTTTTAAATTAGTGATTAAAGATAACAAAAAATACGAATGTTATACGAAAACAATTATAGGTGAAATCCCATATTATCCTTCTAATGAAAACTTTTACATCAACCTCATTAAAAGAAGGGAAATATCGTTTTGTTATCGCATTTTCTTCCCCAAATGTGGTATCTTCATATTAGAAAAATCTGATTAGGTATTACGGAAATATTATTTTGATACCTCGATAGAAAATAACCAAAGCTTTCTTAATTTTCAAAATCTTTGGTCATTATTTAGAATGGGTTGCTCGTCAAAACGGCCTCCCTCTCTAATTTCTCTAGAATATGTAATTAATAGTGCTTCTACTTTTTAAGGTATACGTGGATAAATGACTTTTAAAATTTTTTTTTTAATAAATATCAAAAATTTAATAAAATTGAAAAAATCATTCATGTACAGAGTAGTTTATTATCGTCGATAATATTTTTCACCAGTTTAGATTTTCTATCTTCTGTTGTTAATACTCTCTTGTGCTTCTTCTCTGGCTATGACTTTTTATGTCTTCTCTGTTGTTAATACTCTCTTGTGCTTCTTCTCTGGCTATGACTTTTTATGAGAAGCACCTCGAAATGATGGAGACATCGGTGGGGTATTTGTCACGGGCGCTTCGATGCTTAAGTCAGTAAGAGAACTGATGGGCAAGAGGAGAGACAGAGTTTGGCAAGGAAAAAATATCCATATCTGAATTTGTGGGTTGATCCTCTATTTTTAGGTACCTCTCTCGGGTTAGGGTGTTCGGGTGACCCGGTCGGGGTGGTTCTCTAGCGTTCCCGGAGGGCAAGTAGGCCTTAGGCTTGTAGATGCTATAGGTCTAATGGACTGACACCGCGTATCCCTGGTTCAGTACAGGGGACACTAGGGGGGGCTACCATCGGCGCCAGCAGGAGTAGCCTCTGTCAGAGCAGTTGACGACGGTTGGCGATGTGATGTTACACAGTAGCAGGTGGAGGAAGTCGACTATTGATGTGTGCAGTGACAGGCTTCACATCAGGCGTTAGGTGGTGGATGGAACGTTGTGGCAGGCTTCATGTCAGGTGTTAAGTGGTAGATGACTATCCGGAGTAGCAGCGTCATTCCCGGGCACTACCTAACCCGCGTACAAGATAGTTCTCAGTGATGTGGTCGGCCCCGATCTGGTACTGCGGTTCCCAGGGAAGAATCTTCTGGTCGGATCAAGTTGGGTAGACAGGATCCAGTTCAGGAGGTTGGATATTTTCGCCTACTTATGACCGGGTTACTCTTGAAAACAGAATTTTGTGGTCGGGGTGGATTACGACATCAACAAACTTAAACAAGATTTGGTACTTTTTTCCAGGTGTTAGTATCAATTTACTTTTCGAACATGGGGGACTTCAGATCTTTGACTACAAGTAAGTTTGTAAACTTCCTTCTTTACATCCAATATGTGCCCAGGGTATTGCGAATCTACCTAGCGTGTGAGAAAGTTAAAAGGACGCCTGGGGCACACAGTAGAATCGTGCTCTTTAATGGTGTTCTCAATGTATCTGTCTACATTGTTGCCTGTTATGTAAGTCTCACGATAACCAATAGTACTTTATGGCATTCAACTTCTTTATTACTATTTCGATTTTCGACTACTAAAATTCAGAGCCATGGAAGTCTCTATAAATTTTGCACATTAGTGCGGGCTGTGTATAAAAGCTACACTATATTGTTACATGGGGTAGGATTCTATGACATTTTTCTCATCAATGCTGTTAAAAGTTGCAAATTGCGATCGTCGTACAGATCTTTTAGCGACATTAAAAGAAAAATGTCATAGCACTTACATGTTGTTAAAACTGCTTTTTGTGACATTAAAACAAACTTGATGCATCCCCGATTCATTCGATTGTCGCAGCAATACTTCAGCGAATCTGACATTTCTGTCTAGTTTTTGCTCTATTAATTCACCTGATGCGACAACCTTTGATTATGGAATATATGCTGATGCGATCCAGTCTGGCATTCTTACGAAAACTACTAGTTTTCTTCAGAAATTCGTTCGTCGCTTTTGGTGGGGCCTGCGGAATGTGAGGTTTGAACATATGAGATCAATGCATTTTTCTTTTCCATTTATACTGTTTAACAATCGTTTACACAAATTAGTACCCATTGAAAAAGGTGCATTCATAAACGTGTTGAACTTTGCTGAAGCTCTTTTAAACGCGGTATTAACCTTTTTCTTTATAGGTTCGAATGCGGTTGTGTTAAAAAAGAGGTTACAAATATTTCTTGCTAATAGTGATTTAGTCATGATATATATATATATATATTTATATATATTAAGTAAGCTCCCATCACATCCCAAAAAATCTAACCTAACCTACATATTTTTTTTTACACTTGTTAAGGATTGAACCATAGATTTACCGGACTTAAACCTTTAACCTTTCTTCACCAACAGAGATAGCCCCAGTGGCTTATCTGATCCATATATTTGTGTTTGTGTGTTTTATAACCCTTTCGCTTGGGTATAGTTATAAATTTATGTTTGTGTTGTGTGTACATGTATGTATTAAATATAGTTATTTTGCTTATTTGACTTTAAAAATACAATTAGAAAAGGTAATCTCACCTTTTTTATTCGAAATTTTGTGTGCAAATTAACTCTGGTGATGGATCGGGGTAATTCATACATAGGAAATTATCTCTCTCGACCACATTTGACCTTGTTAGAAAGGCCTTGAAAGGTACGAGTTTTTACTTTCTAGGAAAAGTTTCCCTATATCTTTGGGAACATATCTGTTTTCTGTATTGCAAATTGTTTATTGGTCTAAACCATTCATCTCCTAATTCCTTGCAATGATCTGTCACAGACAATCACAATTGACTTTTCTTTTCAACATTAATCTTTTGTAAAAGTGCAAAAAATAAATTAAATTTGAATAGTATTCTTGACCAATCAGCAGTGGAGGTTTGTTTGTTTTTTTTTGGTGCGTGTGAGAGGAGTAGAAAGAGAGAGACCATGCAAGTGAGAGTTGAATGAGCATGTAAAAATTATAACTCTATATCTTATAAAAATTATAAGTAACTTAATCCCAAATCAATTGAATATTACTTCCCCCATCCCCACCCCCCCCCCCCTAAAACGATCTGCACCCATACAAATTGTTTTGAGATTACTGCCTACAATAGCAATTATATATGTTACAATAATGACGAGAATAGACAATAAGAAAATAAAAAAAAATAAAAATACACAGATTTACGTGAAAAATTTTAAAAGGAAAAAACCACGAGTAGAGGATAAGAAAATTCACTAAATCAAAGATAGATATAAGAGGAGCGGCTATAACAAATAAGAACATAATAATAAAACCTCAAAATTATATCATATATATATACCCAAACTCTAAATAATCAAACGGGTCTATCGGGCCTATCAGCCCCAATTCCTCTGCTATTACTATAGAACCATTAAAAATTCTCATAATTAAAGTTCCATCACATATTACACCGTGAGTTATTCAGACCAGGTGAAACATAATTCGAGTCTTTAAACTCTAACAATATATATACTATACACATATCATAGTTACTATAAATTATATATATCATATAACAAAAATATAGAGGTAAACATATATATGATATCCAGCCAATATATTATAAAATAATCATCACATAAATTCGGTATATCATCAAATTAAATTCATCAATTAGCATATAGTTTGTTCTAGCACCTCAAATCCTCATCACATTTACCTATGAAAAATAACTCAAACATAACATGAGAATGAAGCATATAAAATATCATCATATCATCTATGTTAAATCCTAAGACACGTAGCATTATTGTTAGTTGAATTTATTAATTATTATTTTTATATTATTATTATTATTATTTTTTTTTTTTTTTTTGAGGCGTTACACTCCTGGCATATGTATTTCCGTTATCTGAGAACACTACTGAAGGTTATAGGTGTATAGGCAGTTGTCTCGGCTAGACCAGATAAAGCATGCTCGATTTTGTTTTACAAACACAGAAAAGGAACTACTTTTCTACATTAACAGAGAGCAAAAACAGAGGAGATAAAAGGCAAGCTTGTTTTGCATATAACTGTATCTTATTCTTTTTTTTTTTTTTTAACAAAAAAAGATGGAAGATTATTGTGTGTGGGTGGGTTTAGTCCTCCAATGAAATTCTCCAAATCTCAACCCAAGACCACCCAATCATGTAGGTGGGTCGGAGCGGGCCGCAATTTGACGGGCGGGTATAAATATTTGGATAAAATTTGTAACCCTCTTTTGCAATTCTTTTTTAGTAGTAAGAAGATAATAATTTTTGAATTATCACATGCTCAAATAATCAAATATCAAATAAACAAATAGATAAAATCATCAAACTAAAATACCTATTTCAATAAAGATTTTGCTCCCTCCGTACTTCTGTAGTTCAAAGTTCATAGCCCATAATTTCAAAATCTAAAATTCTAATAAGTTTAAGCAAAAGAGTTCATAGCATGAAATGAAAAAAAAAAAAAAAAAAATTCGGCGGGCTAAAGATTTCAACACCAGCCAATATTCTGAAACCTGCCCGCCCATCAAAGAAGGTTGGTGATGACGTAACCCCGTTTTAACAGATGGTGCAGCGGGCTTAATGCACACCCCCAGCTGGAAGTTCCAGCACCAAAGGTTGTGGCTAAGATTTAATCAAAGCCATGGAATTGCTACGTTTACTTCCAATAATACTTCAACTTAACACATTAAGGGGGAAAAAAAACAGTCTACATAAAGGAACTTCAAGAGAACATATTTTAATGCGCAAGTCGACGTTTTTGCTTTTTTTTTTTTTTTCAGCTGTAGTTTAGATTCCTCGGCTTGCACTAAGGTAGTTTTGATGGTTATCTTACGGTATTGGGCTACTTGAAGTGTTCACTTTGATAATAATGTGCTTATAACCTTCTCATCCGTAGGTATCTCTTACGTAACATATTTCATTTCCGCAGTTCATTCGGTCAAAACCTTCAAACAAGTATTAGTGTCTGGGAAACATGCTTTGCAGCTATTATTTCAATCAGTGCCTTGCTTCTGTTTATATATCTTATTGGGAATTTGCAGGTTGGTCTTGAATCTTTATTTTTCTTCAATCTTCATGTCTCCTATTATTGAACATCCCATATTTCTGGGTTTTTTTCTTCTTTTTTTTTTTTTTTTAATTTTCTTTACAATAATTTTTTCGCCCCCTTTTATGAGTTTTTCATTAACCCAAGTTTTGGAAAAGAAAGGCAAAAATACTGTGAATATACATATGTCTTAGTGATTTAGCTTATTTTTTTGCGAACAGATGTATTTCCAAATGGCGACGATAAGATCAGATGAAATTCGACAGATAATGAGAAGGATAGAAGAAGAAATAGACAAATGGGTAAAAACCCATTCCCTCCCTGCTAATGAAAAGACCCTGATCATGCAACAAGCACAACACGCATTGGAACACGACAAAGATAGTTTCGATTTGGCGAGATTGCACACTTTCCTCATCAAACGGATAGAGTATATTCAGGGAAATTCTAACGAAGATGAATTAGAGAAAGTAAGCTTCTTAGCCTTCTGTTTATGATATACTTTTTCTTTTCCAGCATAATTCGAAAGAAATTATTGGTCGTTCATATTTTTTTATGTGTGCATACTTTTTTAATCTCTGTGATTAAATGAAGTTGGTAGAGAATTTGTGTGCATATGTGATTCTAAGTTATCATAATTGAATGGATTAAGCATTGTGGAACTATGGACTTCTTACCTGAAGAAATATAAGAATAAACTTTCTGATCTTAATTCACGTTACAAGTAATAGAATCTTTGTCCAATTAAATAGTATGCAGACAGAAAATCCTGTATTGTGATTTGATGACCTGAACTTCTTCATTATCCATGTATATACAATGTACGTTGCAATGAAGTTGGAAGATGGACTAAGATCAGTGGGGAAAATGCAACCGAGGAAAATGACCAAAGAACAAAAAGCAGAACAGTGGATGTCAATAAATGTCATTCCAGACAATTTAAAGCATGAAATCATGCCATATGTTTGCGCCAAATTGCAAGACAACGACGATGTTGATCTTATGACGATGCTTTCTATTCTGCCTCGAAAGCTTGCTACGTCTGTTAAGAAGCAGCTCTGCTTCCCTGTGCTAAAGAAAGTGAGTCATTCATCTTCTCTATAAATTATAGCATATGCTTGTTCTTGTTCTTGTTTTTGTTTTTGTTTTTTTTTTTTTGTTTTTGGCCGGGACGTTTTCATTTTCGTTTCTTTTCAATTCTTGTAATTTTCGTTTTATTTAAAAAATTGAGTAGGAATCGGGGGATGAATATTATTTTCATCACGGTATCAACTTTTTTGGATACGCCGAAGCTTGTTCCGATTCTTCCCTCTCTTTCCCTGAGAAAAAAAGATAGATAGGATGTAGGTCTTGTAACTCTCGTACATATATACACATTGTTGTTTTCTTTTGACGAATGAATAATGTTTTGTTATTGAAAACCAGGTGCCAATGCTTCAAGATTTGACTGACGATGTTGTGGAAATAATCTGTGGCTATCTGAAGCCGGTTATCTATCCCATAAACGGCCATATAATTCAACAGGGGGAACCACTAGATTTGATGTTCTTCATCACGGAAGGTATTGCGTGGACCTATACAGCGAGCAATTGCGGGGAAATTTCCATAAGCTCCACATCAAGTCTGGTGAAAGGTGATTTCTACGGTGACGCAGAACTTCTGAAATGGACGTTGAATTGCACCTCCCTGTCCAATATCCCAATTTCAACTACAAATGTCAAAGCTCACACAAAAGTTGAAGCCTTAGCTCTTATGGCCAAAGACTTGATTAATCTAGTCTCTACTTCACCCGGAAGCTCCTCCAGTCCCAAAAGGATTCAGATTAAGATGGAGTGAATCGTGGAAAATTCAGATGCAAATGTACGTTTCTAATTTGTTGATATGGAGTTTAGTCTCGAGAACTGTTGTAATTTTTAATTAAGTATTTCAAATATTTTAGACTTTTTTTATATTTGTTTAATATTGAGCTATTGCAACTGATATGATATAAACTACTTCCATGGAATGAACTTTGCAACAATGATAGTTGAGCTCTTCTTGCAACATTGAAAGTTTTAATAAAGTTTTGCACAACATATAACTGTTATTGTTAAATTGGTATTATTTAATCAACAAAGGACACTTGTCCTTTATATCTTTGCCGATGGAACTGTTGAGCAATGGTGGAATATTCCACAAAAGTTTATTCGTTTAATATTTTACTTCAACAAAGCTCAACAAGGCAAATATGAATATTATTTAATTGCTTTTGGTTTTGGATTATAAAGCATTTGTACATGTACGTATATATATATATATATATATATATATATTGCTTTTGTTTCTTGCTGATTAAAAGTCTTTGATGAAATAGTTTCATTCCATGAAACTTCTTTGGACTTGTCGAGGAAGCCAAATGCTTGCCTATTCATGGCCCTATAAATATGGCCTTGGGACTAAAGCCATAATGCAACCAAGTTTTTGAACAGGGTATGGATATTAGTAAGTAAAGTGGGATTTTTCTCCTGTTTCTTCGGACTCCTTCCCTAGAGATATGTATCTTGATCTCGCGCAGAGATAACATTATGCGGATCAACCAAATTTTCGTCAACACTACTTTAGAAATTTTCACACTTGCAAAATTGGTTTTCTTATTATTATTATTATTATTTCTATATATATGAGGCAATGTTTTTAGGGTTAATAAAGAGAAGTTAGAGAAAGTCTAGAGTGTTTGAGGGGTGTATGATTTTCACTCATAATCTTCTTTTTCATCATACTAAATTGTAATATAATGGTAGAAAAATTGACGTAACTCTCGTATAAAGGATGAATTACTACTATAAGTCTTATCTTGTGTAGTTTCTTTTATAATTTTATCACTCTTTATAAAAAATAATTAGAGGCTAAATATTTACATTTTCCTTTAAGATTGGTTTAATGGTGAGCTATAAATAGGTATAAATCGGATTTGTGTGACAAAAAAATCAACTTGTATTAGATTCATTCATGCAAATGTACTTTTTTTTTTTTTTTTTTGGTTATAAATGAATTTATAACTAAATCGTGACTTGTAACTACGAGTACTCTTATATGTTATCATGACGTGTAACTACGAGTACTCTGATCATGACTTGTCATTTCGGCTGGACTTTTGAGGCATTGTAAAGGGTATTTAGATTTTTTTTTTTTTTTTTGTAAATAATTTTTACATCATTTTTTTAATAATTTAAGGCATTTTAAAGATTATCTAGTTTGTATGTGTTACACGACGTTCAACTATGATCCCATTAATGTTTCCACAAGTTATTTACCTAAAAAAACAAAAAAAAAACAAAAAAAAAAGTTTTCCACAATGCTTGTCGTCTTTAATAATTGCGCATTTTGATGCTTTTTTTTACCTTTAGATTAGCTTTTATATATCAACTTTTATTGACGAAGACTTATGAGAGATGATGACTTGGATTTTTGCCCTCAATTATTTCCAAAGCTACGACGACAAGGAATAATCTTGTCGCTGCATGGGACCACAAATTGGAATTTTCAATCAAAATTTCCCTGGTCTTTATTTATTATTATCAACAAGCCAAATTCAGTTTTTTTTTTTTCTTTTTTTCTCTTTGGTTAATCCAAATACTCCTTTTATAGATCTCTCTCTCTTGCTTCTCTTTGCAAAGGCATAGAGTTGAGTTTTACAGTTTGCTGCTTCTCTTTTATGTAAGTTCACTGTCTCTGAAAGGGTTAATCATACATCCTATTTTTCTTAATTATTGTACTGCATAAGTACTTTAACTTATCCTTGTTGTTCGTACCCTTTTCATGGATTACATGTATAGTAGTTTTACTCCAACCTTATTTTTGTTTCCTCTCTTTCTTCTCCGTTTTTCTTTCTCCTTCTCTCTCTTGTCTATGGCATATGGGTGCTAGCTCAGTTGGGATGTAATATGTTGTTCTCGTCATTTTCTTTGCTTAAAAATAGTAATAATAAAAGATTATAAGCTTTTCCTCCAATAGGTTTACTATAGCTATCAAGCTGGTGTTTCAGTTATATTTTTCTCAAGTAAAACTTTGAAGGATATTTATTTCTGATTTTTAAAAAAGTGTACTGTTTATATATATGTGTGTGTGTGTTTGTGTTTCTTTTTTTTTTTTTTTAATCTCTTTTGTTTCCTTTGTTGTGCCTAGATCAGTTATTGATACTACGAGTTGAAAGTCTTAAAATATGGATTCTCATCATGTTTATGATTTTGTTTTTTTGGTGCCTTTTTCTTACAGTCAATTTTCAAGTTCCTTATATGTAGGTGTCAATATACAAAACCTTGTGGTGTTGAAGCTTAAGTTGTCTAGAAATCGACTTCGTTTCCTAGCCAGCTCGTTGAAAACTTGCAGGTTGACTCTAAAATTCCTTTCATTTTCTTTTGGTTTCTTAGTACTCAAATTATCATGTCTTTGTTCTCTCTCTCTCTCTCTCTTTTCCGCTAGTACAGGATGGTATTTTTACCTATAAATGCATGTATCTGCAGAATGGTGCAGTAATGAGGATAAAATATGAATAGGAGAGCAGGTATAGGGGTCATGCAGGTGTGGGGTGGGGTGGGAGTGGGAGAATCTCCCCCATATCCACACCCACCGCGCTTATATTTACCTTTACAACAATATATATTTATATTTATTTATATAAAAATTTAGTTTTTTGTTTGGAATTCTAGTTTAACTCTAACTAAACAGTATTTTTCATCTCAGTTTTAATATTTATCTGAAAAGTCAACAAAAGTTATAATTAGTGTTTGAAAAGTCAACTAACTTCAATTTAAAAAATTTTATTTCCAATCGACGAATCAAATGCGACCTCAATTTTAAGAATTTTAATGTTTCAGTTTGCTTTATAAATTTAGTCTATAGATTTTTAAAGTTTGGATTTGTTTATAAGATTTTATTTTCATTTTCAGTTTTATTTATAATAATGTTGCTAAATTTTATTAATACTTTAATAGAATTTTTTTTATTTTTTTTAATTCTTAATTGGTGAATAAGTAGTGTATGTGTATAGCATCTCTCAATAGGGATTATCTGCCCCCACAGCCATGTTAAACTAAGCAATTATGGAGACAGATATGAGAAGGAGATGGGTATGGGACCTACCCCACCCTGTCCAGCTGCCTCGCTGAAATATGGACTAGACGAATTGAAAGAAAGCTTAGCTTCTAACTCGGAAATATAAATATAATTATTTTTGCAGGAGCCAAAATAGCCATGGATAGTTCGGGAGAGAAGAAAACCGTGAGGTTCGTTCCTTTGACTCTAATACTTTTAATATAAGCTACAATTATTTGTCTAATAGAATGGAGTCTCTAACTAAATTGACATGTGGATTTGTAATTGTGAGGATACATAACATTACTTTATACTTTATGTTATATGACATGCATTTTTTTTTTTAATGGCTTGTGATGTCGTGTTATACGTCGTCGTTTTAGCATTCTGCAACAACCGCCAGATTGGAGTACTATAATAGACTGTACGGTAACGCAACCGTTGAGGAGCGATGAAGTACGGCCGCCGAAGGAAAGCTTAACAAAAAAATTGATGGAAATTGTGGAGCAAGAAGGGTTCGAACCAATGTGGAATAAGATAATTGTGTTGGCATGTGTGATTGCAGTGTCACTGGACCCTTTGTTCCTGTATATTCCTACCATCAATGAGGAGTTCAAGTGCTTTGAGTTGGACAAGAAGTTGAGGGTTTTCGCTCTTGTTTGGCGATCCATTTTTGATCTAATTTACTTAATGGATATTATTTACAATGTCACCAAAGCTTACAAGGTAGGAAAAAGAGAGGACCTGCCAAGTGGGGGAATCATGAAAATAGGTATTCAGTTGGTTAAAGATGGGAAGATTTCTTGGTATCCGATCGTCGTTGACTTTCTTTCTATTCTTCCTGTTCCACAGGTACGGTAAATACAGCTGTTAATTTAATCCTTAATGGGGTGTTTGGTGTAGTAGTTTGAGTTGAGATTTTTAAGTTTCAATAGTAAATTTTTTTGAATTTTCAGAAAAGACAAAAAACTTTTTGGGAAAAAGATAAAAACTTTTTGAGAAAAAGACAAAAAAAAATTTGAGTTGAATGGATTGAATGGTTCCACCAAACAAACCCGAATTAACTTTTCTAACGGTTTGATATGCGAGCGTCCACGATAAAAAAAAATAGTTATGCGTGATAAAGAATTGTTTCAAGCATATCTCAGACCAATAAATATCAATCCAACAAGTAGAATAATAGTATATATTGGTAGAGTAAAAAAATAATTCCTTATCTTAAAATAAAAATAAACATAAAAACAAAGAAATAAAGAAAAGAAAAAGAAAAGGAAAGAAAAGATAAGAAGAGAGAGAGAGACCGTCCTACTTTTCATCTAAATTGGAAAACATTGCTTTCATGTTTTCTTTTCAGGAAAAGTAGACTCCTTTAACTTTTTGAAAAGCAAATATACTCATTTTCCAAATAAATATACTAATTAATTCCAAATAGTACTACATGACCACAAGGGAATTTTTGTACTTTGGATCATGCTTTTCGAAGAAAAGGGAGTCTTATTTTTCCATCCACACTTTATTAATTTGGATATGCTTTCAAAATTGTTGTGCCAAACATCTTTATATGCATACATATGTGCTCTATACTAGTTTTGTAGCATGTTGCACATGGGTATTTAATTCATTACACTTTTAAAGACGTAAACTTTAAGTGCATTCATATTTGAGAAATTTTATTTTAATAGATAAGACAAGTGAGGAGAAAAAATAAAAATAAATAAATAAAGCAAAATAAATTATAATTTTGAAGAAATGAAAACAAATGGAAAAGTAAGAAGAAAAATCTTTTAAACAAATAAACGGTGAGTTTTAATTGAAAGTGGTGAATAGTGCCCTTTTTTTTTGGGACATTTTTATATAACACTTAGATGTGTATATATTGTTTTGATAGTCTAAGTGCTGCCATCAAGCAAGAGTGCCTTCATATTCATAGACAATTAATCAAAATTCACTAGTACCAAGCTCAGCAATTACAATTTTGAATCCCATGGTTTGTTATCTTGGCCAGGTAATAATATTGGTTCAGTTGTCAAAACTGAGAGGCATGGGATCTCTAGAAACGAGGAAGTATCTGAATATAATTCTTTTCTCCCAATACGTGCCAAGAATTCTCAGAATCTACATTTCATGCAAAGAACTTACCAAGAATTCAGACAAACTGAGTGGAATCGTTTGGATTAGGGGCGTGTTCAACCTTTTTCTCTACATTCTTGCCAGTCATGTGAGTATAATTTTTTTTTTCATCACTCTAACCTACTCAACTCATTGTAGTTTATAATATGTTACGTTTTCTTTTAGTAAAATATATATGTAATCAGCTACATTTTTTTCCTTGAACTTTTGATGGAAGTGTGAGGTTAATTAGTAATCCATTGAGTTTAACTTTTGTCTAGAACTTAGGGAAAATGAAAATGTTGAAAGTTAACGTTTTCCCATGTCGTTTTGTTAAGTTATTTATTTGTTTTATGGTAAGATGTTTATGGCTCCCATGTACTGCAATATAAATGAATCCATAGATTTGAAGTTTAGAATACGAGATTTTATATTCAAATCTCTAACTTCGATATTATTCAGATGTTACGTATTGAAATATAAATGAATCCATAGATTAGAAGTTTAGAAACTGAAAGTTTTTATTCAAATCTTTATCTTAGATATCATTCGGATGTTTATGGCTCCCACCTATTGAAATATAAATGAAACCATAGATTAGAAGTTTAGAATTTGAGAATTTCTATTGAAATCTCTACCTTATATATCATTCGTTGAGCTAGGCCCAACTAAATTTTTTCCATTCAAGAGTTTTAATAAGATATCTATTTATATTAGTGGAAGGATAGATCTTCTATCTTAGAAGCTCCAATCAATTTATGTTGAGTTTATTTTCTGTGTAGGTATGCATGTTTACTCTCTACTTCTATTTAAATTCTGTTATTATTCATCTAATAAATTGAGGAAGTGCTTAGAATAAGTTGTAAATTTTAGTGAATGCCAATCTTGTTGGAATGTATATTAATTTATGTTTTTTTTTCATTTTAATACTTGATCTGGAGTACTTACAGTAATTTTCCCTTACGTAAAAGTTTATATATATAGTTAGTTAAATTAAGTAATATTTTAATTTTGTGCTGTTTTTTAACTAGGTATTTGGAGCTTTCTGGTACTTCTTATCTTTTCAACAAGAAACAGCTTGCTGGCACAAAGCTTGTGCAAATGATGAAACCTGCCAATCTAGTACTCATAGTTGTGGCAATCCAGAAGCTCCCAGATATGTCAAAATTCTGAGTTTTTCTTGTCCTATAAAACCAGAAGATCCAGATCGCTTCGATTTCGGAATATTTCTTGATGCCCTTAAGTCCGGTGTGATGGCGCCAAATACTGATTTCCTGGAGAAGCTATTTCACTGTTTTTGGTGGGGCCTTCGGAATATGAGGTATTTTGCGCTAATCATAACGACTTAACCTTTATTAATTTTGTAAACCTTATTTCACTTCACGCTTATTTGTAAATGAGGAAAAAAAATTATAAGTTAAGTCACATATATAGATTTTCTAGAAGATTTTTTATTCAATTAACTGGGATGTGCCTAAAATAATTGAGATGCTTGATTTTCTCAATCCAATTACTCTTAGATTATAAATACTTCAACTATACACAAAATTTTTATATTCTCACGATCGCATGATAGCAATTGTCAAGAACATCTGTTCTATTATGATTATTAGACCATTAACTAAGGGAATGAAATTTAGCACTGATACATGCTAATGGTAGTAAAATTAGACTGTATTCTCGTGATAAATTGCAAAAATTGTTGGGTCTCGAATTTTTATACATATGTGACAGCTTTGATGCGCTGATATTTTTAAATTAGTATGATATATAATATTTTTTTAATCGACATTTTTCTCTGTTTGTGTGAATAAGTAAATCTCTTTCTTTAAGCGCACGTGTTCAATGTTGTGCATTTATGTTACATGATATTATATGTACGTCTCGTACTCCTTGGATGATATATTAAACTACTTCACCAACAATTTTGCAGTTCGCTTGGCCAAAACCTCCAAACAAGTACAAACATATCGGAAACGGTCTTTGCAGTTTCAATTTCTCTCTGTGGTTTGCTACTCTTCTTATATCTCATTGGAAATTTGCAGGTTGGTATTATTCCGTTTTCCTTTCCTTTTTTTTTTTTTTTTTTTTTTGAATTTGAAACTTGCCCCTTACTTTAGGCCGTTAAGTTAAGAGTGTATAAAATGTTGATTTAGTCAGTTCATATGCTTTTTAATTTTCTCTCCCTTTCTTTTGCTGGTGCGCATGGCAGACTTACTTGCAGTTCGCAACCACGAAGTCAGAAGAGATAAGAGAGAAGATGAAACTGAAAGAACGAGACATAGAGTTATGGATAAGCAAAAATGGCCTTCCTAAGCGTCTGAAGAGGTCTATCATGAAAAGTGTGAAATACAAGTTGGAGGAAAACAAAGATGTGGATGTTGAGAATCTGTTCTCAATACTTCCCGCTGAAGAAAGGAAGACTATAAAGCTCCAACTCTGCCTTTCCACAATTAAAAAGGTAATATCATAAATAGATATAGATACATATATATATATATATATATTTAGTTGAAATTAGTAGTAGGAGACTTCTACATATTTGGTGTGGGAGTCAGATAAAAAATTATTACTAGGCTATTCTAGTAACCCCGATTTATAAAGGTCAATATTAGAAACTTACTTATCTATCAAATTTTTTAACTGAGTGAAGCGATCACGTATGAATCGTTAATTTTCAATTAGTAAATTATAAATAATCCTTTGTCAATAGATTATAACTTGGTATCCTATCACAATCTTTTGATTAATTTTGTTTTCAAATTGTAAATTTAGAACACATCCACAATCTTTGTTCTTGAATTTGTAGGTTCCAATGCTTGAAAACATGAATGAACAAGTGTTGAGAGTGATATGCGACCATCTGAAGCCAGTGATTTACACAGAGAACAGCTACATCATTAGAGAGGGAGATCCACTCGATCGGATGCTTTTCATCACACAAGGCACTGCGTGGGAGTACTTCTACACAAACGAGACTATTGGTGGTAGTACTCATAGTACTATCGCTAGTTCTGATTTCAGTACGAATGGCTTCTCAAGAAGTAGCACTACTAGGCGTATTAAGAAGGGAGATTATTTTGGAGAAGAGCTTGTCAAGTGGTCACTTACTCACAACACCATCTTCGACTTCCCCATCTCCACCACAAACCTCAAATCCCACACCAAAGTTGAAGCTTTCGCTCTCATGGCCAACGATCTCATGAATGCTCTGCGCAAGCACTGGTGGCTTTTCCGGCGCAGCCTCTCGCCCAACTCGACTAACTCTTGTGCCGAGCAGTGGGAGACTTTGGCGCTTCAGGCCTTACAAACAATTCGGCACCGGAATCAGCTGGGAAAGAAGCATGCAAGCTCTTCACGGTTGGGTGGTCCTGAAGATGGAAAGAAGTGGAAAAAGATTAGAAACCGACGCCTACACCACTAGTGCCATTGCCATACGAGAGATGTATTCATATATACATATATATATATATATAAGGTACTATTCCTAATACCAAATGTTTTGACTTTGGATGTAAAACTACCTCCAGGTGAAACCTGTATGTATGATCGCGACCAAACATGTTACATGCAGTTTGACAAAGGCATTTGGACAATTTTTTCTTTCCCCCTCGTAAATGCTCTTATAATTTTACCTTCAGAATTTTGAAAATTGATGCTTAATTTTTAAACTTTAAAGCCATTAAAAAAGGCATCTCTTCTATCACATTTTGATTACTAATTAAGATTTGAAAGAACTTTATTTTTACCACCTAAATTTTAGTACATTTAAGACCTTATCCCCCGAACTTTTTAAAGACTTAAGTGCTTACAATTCTCAAATTTCATATTGTTAACCAAAGTAGTCGTTCAATAATATATCGTTCACTTAATATTTCAATCTAAAAAAAGAAGTGTTTGAACTAACATCTTTACTATTACAAAGCTTAAAAATCTATCAACATTTAGTACAAAATATTTTTTTAATAAATCAGTGTAACTTCGTGCAAAAACAAAGGCAATCTACATTTACTAATAATTATCTTAGTTGTTCTTTTTTAAGTAAAAATAAAATTTAATAGAATAAAACCTTTCGACAAGAGAGAAATCAAAGAAAGCTTCTTTTTTTTTTTTTTTTTAAGTTCATCTTAATCAAATCAAAAAGACCAAATCAAAAAAGACAAACAAACTAAGGGTACATTTGGTTTTAAGATCTAGACCTAAAGATGGTTGCAGCGTAGCTAAATAGTAATTTCATACTTAATTCCATCAAAAAGTGTAGGAATATATAAAACTTTTTTGTTCGAATAACATTCATCAACGTAACTTAGAGGAACAGTTGCAAGTAATGAAACCATACAGAAATCTTGAGCATTGAGGAGTCCACTCCACGAAGTCAAAGAGAATTAAGAATTATAAATAGTGGGCGGCAAATCCTCAAACTAATATTGATGTATCACTAATAGATCAGTATATCTAACCCAACCAGCAAGATTCTGTGCACTGTGCAGCGAGTAAGATTCTATGTATTGTACAACAAAGTTGAAGTTGAAGAAAGTATTCTCTCTTTATTTCTTTCTTTCTTTGTCACATTTTCTATTTTGTTATTTACTTAATTATTTTTTCTTCATAATATAATATAGTAGGAAAGAATTAGAATTTTTTTCTTAGTAACCAAAAAAAAATTGACCAATCGAACATGTCCTTCTTAAGAATCCTGCCATCAAGACATGACAACAATCTGTTCAATCACATTTCCCAACCACGAATGGCATGACAACAATCTATACAATCACATTTTGAAATTATGTCTTCCTAAATGTTGAAAATTTCAAATTCCTTGGAACATGGGTAGTTTAAAAAAATATATTTTTTCAATGCAAGCTGATCATATTTGCACTTATATTTAGTCTCCTTGATATAGGCTTCATATCTCCTTTCATTTTTGCTTCCAAATCGATGTAAGATTAGATCTCCTTTTTTGACTCGCTTTCACTTTTGCATCCATATCAATGTGGGACTTGACTACTCTTTAATTTTACCACAAGACTAAAACATAACCATGAAATCTCTATTCCATTGGGATTGGTGGTCTATAATCTAGAACTACATGTGCTGACAACTTTAATTGGATCACTAATGTATCCATTGACCGACATGCAGCGATTCTGAAAAAGAGACTCAAAGCACAGTACGTCTCTTTTGATCTTGGGAACGATTAATTTCATTTTATTAACGAGTCACAATGTCTTCTCAAATGTTAATCGAGCATTAACACTAGTTAGGAAAAATACTCTCCTTAATAATGTAGCATAAACCATTTCTTAGTATAATTAAATGTCTGTTAAAACTGCTTAATAAATGATAATGTTTTTGCTATCCACATTGCACTCGATAGATTTTCTTGGAGAAAAGGACACGCAAACTGAAGAGCCTTTGCGTTGTTGGAATGAGTGAGAAAATGGGCTTTGATTTTGTTAGGCGACAGAATTTATGTATTTGTGTAGGTCTACAGAGGCATAACAAAAAAAAAAACAACAACAGAGAAACAACACTATTCTCGAAACAACAACAATGAAAGAATGATACTGGCATAAACGGCAGTACTATCAAAGAACGACAAAAAAGTAAAAATGACGGCAATTGGAAACCATCATCATAAAAACCGACAACAATCTTCATACATTACCAACTGAAAACGACAAGATATTTAAATTTAGAGAACGACGAAAAATGGACAAGAACATTAGAAAACGACGTTAGCATTAAAGTCGCAATTATTATTAATAAATAGCATATTTATTTTTTTAAAAAAAAAAGGGAAAGAAAGGACAAAAGAAAGAGAAAATATGATAAGCTACCTCCAATTAGATTAGATTCAAAGATCTGGTGGTCACCAACGTTTCTATAAATAAATAACAATGTTAACGAATATCGGTGGCATTAAATATATATTACCCACTAATAAAATATGGATATCACGATAAGAAGTCTACAATAAAGCTCATTTTCTATTAAAGATGGTGTTTAACATCGTTGATATCCTAAATATTTTTCTTGAATGATGGAACCGACTAAATCTTTGAAATTATCGAAATTAACATTGAGGAAAAAAAAATAGAGGGGGAGTCTCCTCTAACTCTGAATCTAATAAAAGGCAAAAGACTAGTCATACCGCACTCAGCAACAAATTCAAATACCTGTAAAAACGTGAAACTTTCTTTCAATCTTGAGAATCTCTTTTTTTTTTTTTATCCTATAGCATTTTTTGAGTCTTACAAGATCACCAAAATTCAAGTAATTTGCAAAATGGACGTTGAATAAGGTACATAATATTTGCTCACTCCATCCATGTAGACAAAACGCATGTTTTAAGGAAGCAACTAAAAACAACCATTTGGCTGTTCAAGACTCTTCTCAATTGTTTGTTGTGCCATCTATTTCAGATGTATAACTTAAACGAACCTTACTTTTTTTTTTCCCCTTTTATAAGTAAAATAAAGTAAAAAATAAATCAACAGTGTCTTCATGTCACCACCCAACACCATTAGCAAACATAGGATGACAAGAATCCTGACCCTACAGACCACACTGTCTCTTTGCCACGGGTTGAACCTAAGAGCTAGTAGAAACGAAGATTATGTACGATTTTCTTGTCACGATACCACCAAAAAGAAAAACGAAAACAAAGATAATAAACAAGATATTAGGACTAATAGTAACCAACAAGTGCCAACATGTTTGCTCGTCCGAGCACAATGAGCCTAGTTTCTAAGATCAAGCACACCATTCTCGTTTAAAGATATCCAATCTTGTCACACTAAATATATTGGAGCATTAAAGCGGGTGAATATTAACATCCACCCTTGGTAAACAATAGTGTCACAAACTAATACTATTACATGAGAAAATTGTACCCCCCCACCACCACCCACCCACCACCACCACCAATGCCTCTACGGTAGAAAGCTCATAACCCCTACCTATACTCTCATTTACGAGGAATTACATATTACTCCAATACAGTTCGAATTTCAATAGTCGTAGAAACCAGTCACACGGTGCTGCCGAAATAACTAGGAAACATGGATTTCCCGTGCGGGGGTTGGCGAATCACGAAGTAAGCTCACCTCCCTCTTCAGAAAGGTTGGCAAGGCAAATGCAGCTTGGTGCACCTGTCAGACAAACAAACATGTCGTTTTACTCAACTGTCATCTTAGTTATAAGTTGGCAGGGGTACTGTTTCAAAATCCGAAAATTCTTGGTGCCCAATCAGTATATAACTTGGTTGGACAAGTAACTTGATGACAATGTCACGATCAGTTTCTGAATTAACATGGTTAACACTTATAGTTGACTGCAAAAAGAACATATGACGATTCATTCAAACCCCACTACGGATTATAGAATGGTCGAAAAGAGTATAATGGATCACGGTAGGCATTTGAACATAGTGAGCAGTAAATATCATTGTCGCTTGTAAAATAATCTGATACAACAACTGCCCGAATCACAGAACTCAGGTAGGTCTGAAAAGAAGTGGAGTGCCATCAGTCTTAGATTAGTCGAAGCTATGCAACTTGCATATCAGTGCCACATTTAATTTAAAAAAAAAAAGGTCACAACAACAACAACAGTGTCACGTGCTATTAACCTCTACAACAAGATATAAGAAAGAGATAGAGGCAGACTTAATACAACTTAGATCAGAAAAGGTAAGGAATTCTCACCTCTGAATTATAGAACTTAAGTTCTCTTTTATGTTTGACGGCTCCTTCTACGTTTTCAATAGGATTGACTGGATTCTTAAAATCAACAGGTGGCCCTTCTGTTGAGCAGATCAGAAAACCTATGACGCCGCTGCATGACAAGTAATCTAAAGATGATAAGGATGATTTCATGGTAAACTGCACTTTGATATAAATTAGGCATGACTTTGTTGGAATAAAATGCAATAATAGTTAGAGGAAATACCTAAAGGCTTAGAAACTAAGGATAAAAGGGAAAGAGCAGATTACACCGTTACCTCGGATAAGTGGGAACACTAGCCCATGCATAATGAACAGAGCCTTTGAATGTTTCATGGCAGATAGACAGCATATCTTGAATAAGATGTGTATGGAGCCACATACTTTCTGCCATGTTGCAGACAACACCACCAGGCCTCAATGCTCTAGCTATTGTCTCAAAAAATGGCTTCTCTACAAGCTCTTGAGCAGGACCTACATATGCAAAGAAGGAACCTCATTCATTTAAGAAATGTTTTTACTTTTATTCATATAGAAAACATCGTAAAATCTAGGTGCTAAGACAGCATACAGTTCCCTAAATCAGACGGCATAAACAGAGGTCAGATAAGACATTATGTAGGTTAGCGGAAATTTGCACAATATAGTAAATCAAATGCCAAAAAATGAAATAAGGGGGCAGAATTTTACAATATTTTCTGCCGTCAACCACATAATTATATGCACCCCACAGATAACAATGGACAGAACCATATCAACTCAAATCAATTCCGCGGAAGTAAAAGTGCAGTAGGGATAGTCAACAGGGTAAAAAGATTTCTGAAAAGATATCGTGAAATGAATAGCGACATACCAACGGGATCTGATGAATCAACTATAACAGCATCATACTTCCCTTTAGGCGCATTCCGCAGAAATTTAATAGCTGTCAAGATCATTAAAATTAATAAAAGGATGAGATAGATTTGAACCAATTTAACAAAATTCTAAACCAGGAAAGGAAAACAAAGTGTAACGTTAATCATGCCATCATCAATATGAAGATGGACACGAGGATCCTCAAATCCAACAGCTAGCTCGGGAAAAAACTTCTTAGACACCTAAACAAAAGGAAACAACAGTAAGTACAAAGTAGCCATAGTTGACAGACTCAGAAAAATTGTAAGCGTATAACTGCAAAGAGAACACATTGCATCACCACTTACATCAATAACCATCTTATCTATTTCACATATATCAATGTGCTCAATGGAGCTGTGCCGACAAATTTCCCTAAGAACCCCACCGTCACCACCTCCAACGACAAGAACCTGCACCATGAATTTTAATGGCAATTAATATAATGTCAAGACTGAAGCAGAAACCACCATGCAAAGTCATGAGGAACTGAAATGCATTTAAAGTAACGCAACATATCAGATTTGTTGTTCCCCCAAATTAATACACAGCTCAATTACTAGATTGCAGCCTATAAACTTTGTTTAAAAATATTAATCGCAAAACCTGCATTCACTAGCTAAATGAATTAACTTGTTTTCTAACTTGACATAACCAAATTACTCTTCCTTTCAGCCGCATGAAGGAAAAGAGAGTAATAACAAAATTTTAACTTATGTGCTGAATGGAACCAAATTTATAACCTTAACCCTCTACGATAATCCACACTATCAATTATATTAAACTCAGTTCAAGGGGCAAATTAAAGGCTAAATAATCATAACAGCAAAACCAACACTAGTGAAAGCGGACTAAGATCTGTTTAAACAAAGCAACACACGTACTCAGTGGGTTGAAATGCCACACTAGCTAGTATGAAGGCAGTGCCCGGTCAGCCCTCAGACGGTTGACATGCCATTGTGAAAATCATTCCAACTTGTGACACTATCAGACTATTAGTGGTCATAAAACTAAAAGACCTGTTTCCAGGTATAGCTTACCCGTGACAAGTAAAGCCATGGAGATCTTATAATAGCAGAATAAACAAATAGAAGATTTTTAAAACAGAGAGCACGGACAGACTTTACCATTAAATATCAGAGACACAAACACACACAACCAAAGTCTTGAGCATATCATTTAGCCCAATGACAATAATATGCAACAAAAGAACTCCAAAAAGGATCTATCATACACCCAATAGTAGATAGAATTTATAAAATCAGGCCGATCAAAATGATGAGGATGGAGGAAATTACAGATTTTGGCGAGGGGATTGAACAAAGGGGGAGATGGGCAATCATCTCCTGGTAGGCGCATTCATCTTTCTCAGTGAGCTGGACGATGCCATCAAGAACAAGTACCTTTCCATATGCTGAAGACTGGAAATTGAGAAATTGGTAATAACTAACCCAGGTACAAGATTTAAAAAGTTTAAGCGGCACAAAGAAACTCTCCAAATTGAGAATACCCAACCTCAAAAACCAGAACCTCTTGGAAGTTTGACTTTCCCTTGAACAAAATATTTTCTACTTTCACAGAATGGACTTCTCCTGCCAAAATAAACAAGTAAATAATGTTAAAAAAGGTACAAAGCAAGAAATACCAACAAGCAACTAGGCAAAACGGTAAATATGATAAAGCCATCAATACAAGTTACCAACAAGCATCACGAAGTCCTACAATCCATTTTCTTGTTTTCCTCCACCACACAATTTCTTTCTTTTTTTTTTTCATTAAAAAAATAGCAACCTATAATTCAGAACAAAGTTATGTCGAGAAGATACAATTATAAATGCGTACAGAGGGAGCCTACCAGGCCACATTGGATTGTTGAAATAAACATTTTTGGCAGCCTTATCTGCAAGAAAGAAGAAAATCCTAGATGGCATAATTGACATCATCCTATTTAAGCAGCCAACGCTATTAAACAATTCTAGACTGCACGATGATAAGGTTAAATCAAATATTCACAACAAATAAAAATGGAAAAGACAGTAGCTAATGACCAGAGTGAGACTTAGATTCTGAGAACCACCCAGAAACAACGGTGGAATGGCATTTGGCCTCAAGTTCAGGGGCTGAAGCCCTAGCCTTCAAGCAACAAGAAGGAATGCCTTCTTGGAAGCATTCCCATTACTCGCCTTCCCATCCATAGTCTTCTGGCATTCCAAACCTCTTCCTGCGCCGCCCTCCATAAACTATCTTTTTCTTCTCCAGCTCCAGCCTCTAATAGTCAATATACAAAATACCATCGTAAGAAATTTTACAGTATGAAAAACAACTATTGAGAATTTGTAACAGACCGAGAGAGAGAGAGAGAGAGAGAGCAATTTTAGCACACGTGCAATGAATTGGTGCAACTACAAGACTGAAGAGTGTAATCTATATCCTTAACTACACTTGATAGAGAATTAGAATACTGAAAACAATGAAAGCTTTCCAGGGACAAATCTATACGATCGCACAGATAAAACAGCATAATAAACCATTAAAAATGTGGCTTCAAACAAAAGAACTTAAGTTTTTATCAGAATTATAAGCAAAGGGAAAAAGGTTTCTCTTTCGTAGATTAGCAAACAGACAATAAGTAATGCTTGACCACTAACTATCAAAATTCTAGATACATAAACTAAGTCAAATTAAAATCAAATCGGATAACCTCCATAGTCTTACAAAACAAATATCGTGAATGTCACTTTAAAATAAAAAATAATAAAATATATATTATATATTTTTTAAAGAAGCTCAAAAAAGGGGATATTAATTACTAGTCCTCAGATTTTCATAATTTTTAAGGGAAAGATTTATCATAATTAAAAACATTTAAAATCAAATTCAAGAAAAAAATACACAATTTTTTTTTAATTTAAAAAATACACAATTACTCAAGTAAATCTAATCTTTCTGGTTTCCATCGTCAAAACTGCAGAGTGAAGAGTCCAAAACAAGCAGCTTAAAAATCAAGAAATCAAACATATAGAAAGTTCAAGAAAAATAAAAACTTTTTGTTTGGTTCCGACAACAATTTAAAATAATGGAAACAACGATTAACTACACAATCTGTTTTCTTTCCCCCTTTTTTTTTTTCTTTTAACAAATACCACTCGAACTCCACCAAACAATTCATGCAATAAATTTTATAAAAGTCTGTTTGTTTCACAAGAAAGAACGAAAGAAATATCGCATTCCCACAAGAAATAGTTTTAAAAAAATGAATTGCATTTCTTGTCCACAATTTCTGGGCGATCAAACAATCAGCTAGGGTTTAACGCAATAGAAGCATTTCAAACCCGAATTAAAAGCCCAGAGGCTCAAAAAAATTGCTCTACGTCGAAAAAAAAAAGCTATAACTTTTGGAAAGGAAAAAAAAAAAAAAAACGAACAAAGCAAAACGGTGTGAAAAAAATCATATTTCTGAACTGGAGAGCCAGGAAATTGCGTAAAGAAATAATTAGAGAAAGTAAGAACTCTGTAATAAGAGAGAGAGCAAAAACCTATAGATACAGAGAGAGAGAAAAATATTGCCTGAGTTCTGATGTTAATGGAAAAGCGGTGGTTTTCAATCGGAAAATTAAGCGCAAAACTGAGCGGGAAAGAAGAATTTATAGAGGCGCACTCTCTCTCTCTCTAGCTCTGCTCTAGCTTTTAACTAGGTAGCATGCCTGGAACGACGATGGGACTGTACGAATATTATTTTGTTTTTGTTATTATTTTTTGTTAAGTTATACTTTTGCAATCTTTAACAAAACCTCCAAATATTACTTTATTATTTAGATTTTAAATTTTAATTCTATATCAAAAAAAATTTTAAATCTCAAATTTTAAAAATTTATAATTTTCACATTTTAAATAAAAATAAGATAAATTTTATATTAAAATATCATATCAACAGATAAATAAAATAATATTATTTTATATATTTTTTCGAACAATTTTAAATTTACGTTATTTTTTATATCACATAAATTTTTTAAAATCTTCTCTTAAAACACACATTTTCAAACCAGCTTTCAAAATATCATCTCCAGATGTCTCTAAATAGTCCTTATATTTTATCTTATTTAAAAAGTATATTTTGTATTTTAATATTTTGTATTTTTTTTATCAGATTATATTTACTATACAAATTTATACACTTTATTGATCAAGAGTTAATTTTAAATTCAAAATGCTAAAAACACCTTTAAAAAAACTAAAATTTAATGTTATTTATCATTTTTGTGGCTTGTATTTTATTTTCATTCAAAAAATATGTCGTACATTTTGAATTTTTCGTATTTTTAAAACGATCAACTTTTGTTTTGATCTCATAAGTATTGAATGTGCCCTAGAAATTAAAGTTAAAAATTGAAGAAATTTAATTAAGAGTATTTTTGACAATTGAAGCTCCAAATGACGAGTTAACTTATAAAATATATAGATTTTTATTTTAAACATAATGAAATAATGTAAAAACATATGATTTTAAAAATATATGAAATACATTCTTAATAAAATTAAAATCCATGGTATAAAAAGTGAATAATTAAAATTTTATTCTTTCTTTTGAAGGATCTTTTGAGTATTTTAGGTCAAAATTGATTGTTAACGTAGAAAAGATATGGATTTATATATTAAATGTAATCTAATAATATAAAAATATAAAATTTCACAACATATTATGTACTTTTTGCATAAAAATAACATACCATATACATGGTATTAAAACATAAATAACCTTTTTTATTTTGAGTAATATTTTTTTTCTTTTAGAAATTGAGCAGTAAATTGTTTTTTTAATGGTTCATTTGAATTACATATTCATTTCGGATTATATTCAAATGTAATATATGGAATACAATATACATTTGGATGTCCCTTTTTTATATTATATTTAAATGTAATGTGTGTTTAGGTTATTTGTATTTGAATAATCATTCTAAGGTGTATTAATGAGAGATATAGATAATATGCAATGTAATTAGTAAAAGTAGACAAAAAATAAATAAATAATAATAATAAAATGAGTTGGTTTATTATTTGAAAATATATTTGTGTTATAATCAAATATAAAAACTACCCAATCACGCATGACATTGGAATATAATACTTCACAAAAGATGCTTTTAAATGCACCATTGATATAGTAAATGAAAGTAACAGAAAAGGTAAGATAGATTGGCTATATAAAGCAAAGAAATAAGCAAATTAGAATAATTTCCTTTTAACTTCAAAAAACAGTCATTTTCTTTTTCTATGGTGTTTATTTACTCTTTTTTAGAATTTAAACTTAAGGGCAAACTAGAAAAAAAAATTAAAATAAAATGTAAAGACAATCCTCAAAGAAATCATATGAACTCAAATGAGAACTGAATTCATTTATATATCTTGAAATTTTTCATTTTTAATACAAAGATTAGAAGCATTTTTCTTTTCAGAATTAACAGTTATGTGCTTTGCATATCATTAAGCTACACTATTTTATTTCAATATCTTAAAACCACAAACTCTATTTTTTTTATAAGAACAGAATTATCAATCTTTCACTATACACAACGTTCGTCGTAGGATTAAAATGTCTTTAACATTTATGGTCCTATTTAAAGAGGGCGTGTGATCACTCTGAGACATGTTATTATGTTGCTTTCTGATTTGGCAGAAGTAAAAGCTCCTTAAATAGGAGGAAATGCTTTGGGACGATGAAAGTGCCATTGTCAAAAGCCATGACTTCTTTTGTTGATTTTCCATATTTTCTTGTCCAAATACGTTCTCGGGATCTTTGCTATTATTTTATGGAATCGTATTTGTAACAATATTTGCTATAGTGTTTATTTAGTTATTAAAAGAGAAAGGAAAATAATTTAATTCCTTTTCTGGTGGTTTTTCAATTTTGTCATTAACTATTTTCTAGTATTTCTTAAACTTATATAGGATTTTCATAGATATAAATATAGTAATACTTTATATAATTCTTATAATATGAAGATCATATATAAGTCAATTTATCTTAAATCCACTAAAGTAGCAATCAACATCAAAGGAGTGTAATTTTATCATTAAAATATATAGTGATAGGAGTGAAAGGATTAACATTCTATTTATTTTTGTATTGGTTAATTGAATTTTTGTTAACTATAATGTAAGTAAAATACATTATTAAATACTAAAAAAAAAGACATTATTACATTAGAAACGAGGTAACTAATGACATTTTAATATATATATATATATATACACACACACAAAAAAGTATATATATTGGACATCAGTAGAAAGACAAATGACAAAGCTGATGCTATAATTTTTTTTTTTTTGGTGGATCATTGTCATATAATCTTTTTTTTTTTTAATGATAAACTGGATTATTTTGAGACAATATCAAAAGAGGAAGAATCAAATAGTGGATATATATATATATATATATATATATATTGGCAAAAGATCGAGTATTGGATACTTTTTTTTTTTTTTTTTGGGTCTTTTATTGGACGAAACAACCATATGTCAGTTTTCATATAAATATTTGGTGGTAGACTCATGCAATCACTTTCAAATTCGTCTTTTTTGTGGACCGTGGATTGGGCATCAACTGCCTTTTACAAATTAAAGAGATGCTTGGTATGGACCGTGGGATGGACGGTGGGATGGAGAGGGTTTGGTCTTTGGAGGAGAGAGATTAAAGAGATGCTCTTTTTCGGGTTTACCATTTTGGACACTTTTGTTAGCAAAAGGATTCAACAAATCCATTAACATCACGGTAAAAAGACCATTTTAACTTCCAAAAGAAATTATTATAAATAATAAAATGGACAAAATAAAAGTAATTTGACAAATGATAAATTGTTTGTTTGTTTTCTAATCTTTTTTACGATGTTGCGATTTGATCCCAACATTATTTTTAGTTAAAAGGTCTATAAACTTTTTTTAAAGGTGAAACTTATATCTTTTTATTAACAATTGTTAAAAATTAGAAGGAATTGACTACGCGTATGGTACATTTAAGTTGAATCATGTAATTCTTTTTTCTTAATTATCCTTAAACAATAAACTGGATGTGATTAAAGTGCATTTTCTATTGAATTTTTTATGTCTATTAACAAAAAGGATCAATTTTACACCACTTTAAAGAATTTAGGGATCTTTTAATAAAAAAAAAAAGAGTTGGTGACCAAATTACATTTTCGGAAAAAAAGTTTTGAACAATTTACCTTATATAAAAAACTATCATCCATCATTTTAACTCTCATATATCGTATCAAACAACATAAGAACTTGATAGAATCCTCTCAATCATTCACATTTCACATCTTTCCAACCTTTTTCATCCTTCCTCCTTTCCATCCCACCAACCAAATGAAGTCGAAGTTAAGAACCATTAAGAAGTTCAGGTGCGTGTAGACCCAAGTCATTCTATGAAATTTATCCTAACTAGAGATCATTTGTGAGGCTGCGACAAATTATATAAGTTTGGCATATATATGTCACACCCACCCCCAACTCAATTTATTTGAGCCTGCCGAGTTCAAAGCATAGACCAAGATCAGGCTAACAAACTCCTCTGACTAGAGTATACTCAGTTCTCACGAAGGCCAAAACCACCTAAGTGATTTAAGATTCTGTTTGATTCTCAAGTCTAGATCTAAGTTTTTCATATAAATTTTTATCTCTTTTTTGTTTCTTTTTTTTTTTCTTGAAAAATAAAAAAAATTATAATTAATTTTTAAAAAATCAATCAATTTTTATCAAAAATTTCATTTAAAATCGGTGTTCTAAAAAGTGTCAAATGTGAGGAGAAAAAATTACCCCCTTCCCTTGTTTACTCGATAAACAGCTCAAAGAGAGGCAAAAGGTTTTCCAATTCCCGAGTGGGCCAACTCATGATGGAATTCTCTCTCATTATGCGCTCGTTGTTTACTTCGGCAGGCTTTCCACTGAAATCCCGTCACCCCTATATATCAAGATTTTTCCACTTTTATGCATTGTCATCAATGTTCATTATTACACACCAAATCAAGATCACCTCTTCTAAATGCACATGCTGATTTAAGCATAAGAGTTTTCAACGAAAAGATTTGTTTGGCCAACCCCGTTCTGAGCAACACGTGTAATAGGCCCCGTCGAAAACCAATGGGAATTCCAAGCTTAGACACTTATACATAAATTATTAAATTTATGAGAAATGTCTTTGTCACTTGGAAGATGTTATTTCAACGAAAAGATTCGCCAATTGCCACCAAATAAATCAGTAATGCATCATTGCTTGGAATTATATAAGGAAAATTAATCAAATGTCAAATTAAGTAATAATTAATTAAACATCACACGGCTTTTGATATGGTACCGTGTTATTTAAATCAGTATTTGAGACATATTGATTTTCTTCTCACATTATAATTGGTGATCGTTAAAGGTGACTTCAAAAAAAGCCAACTCCCACATTTAGAAAAAGCATTGTGAACTATAATTAACATTATTCACGATTCACGATTCACGATTTTATACGACTTTAATATTTATAAAGAAGATATTATCGTGGCATGAATCACAAAACCATCATTTAAAAAATTAATATGGTCCAAATGTCCAATGATAACCTATCCAACTGAAAAGTAATATTAAATATATATGAGAGTACTAATCACCGCATGCAACATCATGGCATAGTTTTCTCTTAAGTGGGGTAAGAAATCTCTTCTCAACAAATAAATAATAAAAAAAGTTAATCTGCATGATCCACGTGCATATCAATCTGTATTTTCACGGTAATCATTTAAATATATATAAAGACTATATAAATTGACAAAACTTAATGGATATTTTAAAATTTAAACATAGCCTTATCAATATAATATGTTTATTAAATTTTATCAATTTGTATACATTTTAAATTTTCATGTGAATATTTAGAAAAGAATATATATATATTTATATGTACGTATTATTAATAAAGATATCTTATCATTAAAAACTCCACTGCTCTTTTCAAGAGATTGGGAAAAACTTAAAAATAAAAAGAATCCCATGGCCAATACACCTCGGTTTCATTTATAAGCAGCATTTTTGTGCAATCTTTTCTCTACCTAATACTACTTTTAACAAAGATATATATATATATATATATATATATTTTGCCACACATTAGTTTACCAACCTTAATGCATCTAAATTTAACCGAATAAAAGAAACATTTTTTTTACATTAATTAAAAAAAAAACATTTCTTTAATTATTTTTGTGGAACAAAAAGTTATTCCTACACGTGAGCTATGAATATTTTCACGTCACATGTCATATTTTTAAGTTGGAGAAATGCAATACCAACCGATACATGCTTTTATAAAGAAAGATTGTTACAGCTAGGAGCTTGTTATAGCTCGGATCTCGTAAGAACAGATAAAGATAGAATGGCTCGAATATCTTTTTGAAAAAGGTAAACACCTGCTAAGTACATGGAATATCAAAATTGATAATTAAATTTTACTTGCCGAAAAATAAATTAGTTTATGCTATGTATGAAAAACCAAGTAATTAAACGAAACAAAAATAAACAATATTGAGAATCTCAACAAGTTGTTAATTTTATAACTGGATTTACATGAATAATTTATGGCAAAGTTTATTTTCAAATTGAAAATAAACAACTCATTTATTACATTAAAAAAATTGTTATTACTGATATTGTCTATTGATAATTATATACGGCCTATTTAAAAAGATACTGATCTTAGATCCCCACCCCCTCAAGTTTAAACAAGGATAAATAATTTAGAATTTATTGAAATATTTTTAAGAATAAATACGTATTATTCTATCAAATATTATGAGATTATACATTTAAATATATATTAGCTCATTAGCTTTATGACCTTATTATGGTTTGTTTTTTACAAAACTTTCTAAAAGTTACTTTTAAGTTTTGGGGTCAAAAAATTGATTACGAAAATATTTGAATGATCTATCAGAAATGCTTTTAATCGCCAAAATAATTTCCTGTCAAAACTAATAAAATGTGATTTTCAGCAAAAATTTTTCTAAATAAAATTTAAAACTTGTAACATGGTTGAAGTTAAATAATATAAATTTTATTTTAATACTTGTTTACTAATTAGAAAATTTTAAAAATAATTTTGATTTTATAAATTTTTTGATTTTAAATATTTATTAAAAAATCATATTTTTTATTTTTTATTTTTTTATTACCTAAAACCAAAAGTAAAAACTTGGTCAACCGGGTTTATTATGATCTTCGGAAATCATTAAAGAATTATTTGGACAAATTTTCAATTTTTTTTTCTTCCCCCACCCCACCCCACCCCACCCCACCCCACCCAAACCATAGTATGATTATTAATTATTTTTTTTCTGGGCTAGAATCCCAATAAAGTTGTTATTGTATTGGCTATTTTATTTAAGATTACATATATACCACCATCATTGCCACGTTGCAGGGAAAGGGGCTAGCTATTTTTTCAACTGTTGACAATTAGTTGCAATGAAGAAACCTTTTGAATTGGTGATTAATAAACTAGAAGCATCAAGAAAAAATTTAGAAGAACTATTTAAAAAAAAATGCAGATAAGGAGGAGAATAATTCCAGAGTCTCAATACCGCTCAATTTCAAAAAAGTAACTCCTCCATATTTGAAAAAGCAAAGGAACTGTTCAAAGAGCATTAATGTCGTGGTTGGAAATGGTTGCGAGAATCCAAGATGCTACAATTCTTTATATAAATTAGTTAATTGTTAATCCATTCACTTGACTTTGTGAAAAGGAGTTTGGAAATTCTTGGCCATACTTGAAAAGCAAAGAATGAAGCTCGAATTTTACCCCTTTTTTCGTCTAATAAAAAGTAACGGTAGAGTCAGAAAATATTTTTAATGAGACATTGTAATAGTGACATTTAATGTAATATAAATAAGAACATATCTATTGTGTAGGGTCACGATGATAAATTTTTTTTATGAGTAGAGGGGATCACTAAAATTAAAAAAAAAAAAAGATTAAAAAGAGAAATTCAAAAATTGAGTTGGTGTGTTGATTCACCTTCGGACAACGGAAATTTCATTTTTGAACTTAAGAAAATTAAGGTCTTCCTATAAAAATTCCCTAAGAAAATTATTAGGAACTTTAGAATCACCAAGTTTTGAGATCAATTTACACGTTGGGTTAGCTTCCTTTTTTCCTTTTTTTTCCTTTTTTTGTTTGATGAATGATTTTATTTTCCTACATGTTGTCTGGGACTGAAAAGTGAAAAAAAAAAATTGCAAGCCCGATCTCTATAATTCATTTTACTAGTGAATTGATCCAACTATAATTATGAATGTCCATCAAAATGCGACACGTTTCGGTTTTTAATTCGAGGATAGCATGAAATGGCTCCCCCCACCCCCCCCCCAACACACATACACATAAATTTTAATTAATCATATAGTACCAATAATATTTTAAGTTTAAATCCTTAATCGTCTATATGCAAAAACAAAGATAATAAAGATTTTCATTAGAAAAGAGTTAATTAAGAGTATAAATCTACTTGCAATGTTTATGTTCTCTTAAGTTACCATAATATTTTTATTTACATATTATGTAACTCCACACCTACCATACAGTATGTTCAATTGTATCTGATTTGAAGTTACAAGCATAATTACACACTTGATCATGACTTCTACCATTCGGTGTAAAATTTGAATTTTATTATCTAAAATAATAAGTAAAAAAAAAAAAGTATCAATTTTGAGGACACATTTCATATTACATAAAGTTTGGGTCAGAAAGATAACAAAGAAAGAAATGTGTTACTACCCTTTCGGTACTTCCCATTAGATTTCAAATTCCGAAGCTTTCCATGTTTTGTTTGTTTTCTTTTTCTCAAAATTAGACGTTCGATATTGATATTCTAGCATTCTGTTTTTCTGTCTAAGTAACTAATTAAAATTAAAATATTGATAAGATAAAAAAAAAGTGCATAATGCAATCACAGTCTTATATAAAATAATTATAAAAAAAAAAAACAGACTAAAATTGCTGAGCTTTTGTCTTGTCACTGTTTTTTTACTAGAATTTTGTGTTGATGTCTGCACCTTTAGCGTGCTTCATGTTGAAAAATCACTTGAATCACAGCTTACTTGATAAAACATATCTGATTGAGGTCATTTGATAATTGTGCCATGTCTTTTTTTACCGTGTTGTGCTTGTATTGATCTGTTAAACCCACCTGACACATTTTGACATCTCTAGCTATTATTTACTGTTATTATATATTAGCATAAATACAAATGAATAAGAATCACACAAAATGAAGAAGGGTTGCGTGGACTGTGGTGTGGACCAAGAAAACGGTGTCGGTATATGGCAGAGGAAGGTCATTGTATTGTGGGGGGACTTATAAGGTTGAATGAACAAATTCAATCGACCCACATAGATCCTATATACAATTGCCCTAGTACTTGGCGGTGGGTTGTTGGTGGGTCTCTCTCTCTGTTGATTCTATCATATCTCATTCTCGTGTACTAATAATTGACAATTTTTTTTTTTAAGACCAATTTACATTTTTGTTTTTTTGTCAATACTAATAATTGAAATTGCACCTTTGATCATATCGCCATCTCCAATATATTTATCTATGATATATATACATATATATATATATTTGTGTGTGTGTGTGTTTATATATATACATATATATTTATATCAAAGGTCTCAGACTTTTGAGAACATGATTTTTGCAGTGCAGATTGCGTCATTTTTAGAGTGTCAATTATTGGGCTTCTATTTGCACTGAAAACAGTCTTGGACTTTTGTTTGGGCTTTAATTAGACACTCACTCTCCAAATTCCTTCTACGAGAATTATAGTTAAAAAAAAAAAAAACTTAAATGAAACAAATAAAAAGATTTTAAATTATTTAAAATTAGTAACACAATAAATTATTCCATTTAATAAATTTATTATCTACAATTATTTACTACAAATATTTTAAAATAGTATTTACAGTAATAATTTAGCGTAAAAATGTTATTTACTTCATTCTCCCTTGTTTAGGTAATGTCCAACTTTCTATTTGTTTTAGATCGTTAGTGTAGTTTTATTTATTTATTTTTAGCGGAAGACCATTAGTGGATTTTATGTCATGATCCCCCTTCTGTTTTGGATCTCAAATCAATTTTGTCTTTCCTTGTAGGTAAAAAATTTAGCCCCTGCCTCTTGTAATTACTAGACTAGAAAAGAATTAGGAAGTTACTTGATTTTTCTATTATCTTAGTTTTTAATTTTTTTTTCCTTGCACGTGTCTTCATTGAATTAAAATCCTAGATCACGTACTTATCAACATGGACGTGCAGATATTGGGTATGGGAAATAAATGAGCACAACTTGGTATTAATAAAGATAAAAAGCATATTAGAAGTACATTAAGGCTTCGTTTGATGAAAAGTTTAACTATAACTAAACTGTACTTTTTCATATCAATTTTTATCTTTTTATGAAAAGTCAACAAAATTTATAACTAACTTGTAAAATATCAATAAATTTCAATTAAAAAATTTCATCTCCATTTAATTTACCAAACGAAGGCCATTGGGTTGTAGAGAAGTAGACTAGTACTGAGTATGAGCGAGTGAATTTGAAAAATCTCATAGGGTTGGTCCTTTGAAAGAGTGGGAACCAGTTTTAATCTTTGAGAAAGGGATCGGTTCAAATATGTTATACCATTTTTCTATCCCATTGACTATTGTTTTAATATTATTTTAATTAGTTATTTAATTATTTCTGTATTTTTAGTAATTATTATCTATTAGGTGGTCAAATTCTTTAATTTTGATAATATAATAAAAACGATAACACACATGTCATTCTTAAATAATGTTTCAAGCAAAGAACATGTTTTTTTTTACAAATTTTAAAGGAAATAGCATATTTGATAATTTATTTTTATTAATTTTACTGTGAATATACTACGTAAATAAATTATTTATCAAAAATAAAATATAGAACACAAATATTTTTTTATCTTACATATGCTATTTATCATCCTCAAAAAGTTTTATGTATTTATTTTTATTATTAAGGTTTTTTTTTTTTTTTGTTTATTTCTCTCCTTATGCCTCTTTCTAGTTCATTAATATAACAATAATATCCACATTAATGACTAACAGGTCTATGATCAAGCTAATAATTATATGTTTCCATTTGGATCTCGATCTATAATGGTGATAAATTGATCCACACAGATTTCAAGTTAGTTGTGACTTGTTATTGCTCTTGTATGATTTTTTAAAACAAATCTCGAGATTTAGTAGATTTAAAAAGAATACTGAAACCGTATTTAGACCAGTTAGACCCTGTTTGGGATGGTGTTTGAAAAAGTGGTTTCTAAACCTTTTTTTTGTCATTTCCTCCAATTTACTATTTACTTTTATAAATATTTTCAAAAAACTCAAATTTTAAAAATCCATAACTTTATCATTTTAAATTGAAATGAGTTGATTTTTTTTTTTCCCTCAAATTGCCTAAAATTCCGAAAGGACGAAAAAAGATCTATATTACTAATTTTTTTTGGAACATGATTCAAGTTTTTATATTTTTTCACTCTAAACAGTTCATTTTCACCAAATACATATTTCCAAAACTTTAACATCCAAAATACCGTATCCAAATGTGACCCCAAACGGGTCCTAAAACATCCCTATTGTGATAAAACAAAATAGTTATTTACTTGGTAAATCCAATTTGAATTATTAATTAAAGACCAATATGTAATGGCACGTTATTGCAGTAATCTCTCAATTAATAGGAGCTGCCACCAAGTAAATTCAAATAGAAATTAAATAATACAAGGAATATTAATCCGGATTAATCCCATACACAAGATTAACGAAACAACGATATATATATATATATATATATAGTATATATATGCGCACGCAATTGAATTAACAAAATGGTAATATATTTGACATCAAGTATACCATCCGATTACCCAATCAAATGAACTCATCACCTCTTTTAGGAGCTAACCTCATTATGATTGGATATATATACTTGCACGGACGTTGAAACTGTATAATATACACGTCTCTATTATACATATAGCTGGCCGGTGCTAGGTTTTCCTGAGATCAACGACTATGACACTAATGTTATCTCTGCTGCCCTTGGCCATGGCGAGTTCAGCTAACACTGCGGCCGCCTCCGATGCGCGCCGGTGTCCATGGTTATGATCATTCGCAATGATCTCTTTAGAAAATGATTTCCTCCTTATTTGACCCTCGAGGCATTTCTTGACAACCTTACAAGCAACTTCATTAGATACCACATCCCATAAACCGTCGCTGGCTAGTATCAGGAACTCATCCTTTTCGGTTCGCTTGGTCACCGTAACTTCTGGTTTTGATATTACGAACGGTCTCAGGTACTGATCACCTATAAAAGTATACACACCCGAAATTGGAGAAAAATAGTTAAATTCAAAATTATATTATTGCTTATTCGACAAATTCAAAATTATATTATTGCTTATTCGACAATACGTACGTTTGTTTGCATGCATGTCTCATGTGAAAAAGGTATGTGTATATATATATATATATATAGAGTTACGTAACGTAACTAATTAGTCTTTTGGAGGGGGAAAAAAAAGACACATGATGTAAGCCGATCACGTGACACAGCCGACAAAGAGTCTTAAAAAATTATTAGATAAATGACTTATAAGAGAATATTGCAATATATATATATATATATATATATATATGGTTGTAACACGAAATCTACTTGATCACGTAAAACGTGTGTTAATTTATAAAGTCCTCTAATTTATTGGCTGATTGATCTTCCCATATAACCAAAAAAGTTTGCCTGATTGATCTTTTTATTATAGATAGTATTGATGGTACTACTATATATTTTTTTATTGTTTTATTTTTAATTTGATGGGTCATATTAGAGCGTTTGATGCTAAGATTTGAATTGTATAGTATTTGGGTTTGAATTGAATTATGCATCTGGTAAGACATTTGATTACTGGAGTTAAAAAGTGAAAAAATTTAAATATGTTCGGAAAAAAAAAATCAATATGGATCTTGTTTCGTCCGTCTTGAAATTTTATATAATTAAAAATAATAATCTTATTTAGAGTTGTATATGCAAAATTATAGACTTTTAAAATTTGAGTTACAAAACTATGTAAATAGTAAAATTGAGATTGACTTTTTAGGAAAAAAACAAAAATTAAATTGTAAATTGTGATCTAAACTGGAGCACCTATACGTATCCATTGTAATTGCCCAACGACCAGTGAAACCGATACATAAACATAAGCATATATATACATATACAAGTATATATATGTGTATATAATTATATAATGTACTTATATATATGTACCTATAGAGCGGGAAGTGGCAAGAACACCTAGTATGCGATGCCCGTTCCAGTTAACAACCCTTCCACCAGCAGCTTCAATTCTCTCCAGCTCATCGGGTCTCTCAGGCTGTGCATATATATACGAAATTAAATAAGTCATAAAAACGAAAAATATATACGATCAAAAAAAAAAAAAAAAGGGGGAAAAAATATATGCTTTGAACGTACAAATTAATATATGTAGATCATTATAATGAGAGTACATGGTATATATATACATAAAGATATCCCTCGCTTGTGAATTACGTATGCTTGAAATTACCCTATATATATATATATATATATGTGCTTGAAACTAGCTAATTGTATGCAGGTCTCACCACATGAGATAACAACCAAGGAAGCTGATCAGGACAACAAAACATATAATTGTGCAATGAAATGATCCATTACGAGCTTTCTCAGTAGCATTTAATGAAAAATGACCATGTCCTTAATTTTCACTTATTGAAATCTGCAATTAATTTGACTGAGAACAAGATCCAAGTATCTAATTTGTATGTAAAATAATATCTTCCACCTTCGGGTCATTATAGGATTAATTGACATCATTTATAGTATAGACCGAGGATGTTGAAGGTTTTCAAATGAATTAGACATATCTTTCATCCCCAAAAGAAGAAGAAGAAGAAGGCAAAAAAAAAAAAAAAAAAAAGGAATAAATATATATCCATGAATTTTTTTGTTCTCAAAACCACCTCTATTTACCCGTGAAAGGGTGCCTTGGAAATGAACCATTAATATAATAATACTGTAACGACCGACACATTGCATATTAAAAGCAGCATGTTTTTTTTTTTTGTAATATAATAATATAGTACTGATCATTTGTCTACTTCTACAGTCTTTTTCGTTTTTTTTAATAAATAATTACTGTAGTCATTTTCATTGATTAGACTAGCTACCGTGTCCTTTTAGTTACATTAATTCATTTTCCACTTCTCTGTTGCCTAGTGCGTGCGTGTCCTCATTTGTCTAGCCGATTATTTTCCTTTTTCTTATTTAGAAAGCTCCCAATAATGTAAATAACAGAGAATAAGAGGGGGAAAAAAGCAAAAAAAAAAAAAAAAAAAGAGAAAAATTAAAAAAAAAAAAGAAAGACAAGATTGCTTCAATCTAACAAAAGCACTGCCAGAGGTCTGCTGGCGATAATGGATATGGCTATTTGGCATCTTAATATATCAATTCCTTCTAAATTTTTTATGACGTGATAAGTATTTATTAATTTTTTATTGGATGATAAGTATATATTGTATCGCTTTATAAGAAATACGATTATGATTATAATTAATTAGAAAAACACATTAATACATGCTTATTATAAGAAGTTGATAAGACGTTAAAAAATTAGGATATCCAATATCATTAATCATTAATCGGCAACAATTTTCTTAGCCGAAAGATTACGAGAAAAAAAAAAAGAGAAAAAACAAAACAACAAAATTAAAAAATAAATAAATTAATAAACCACACATTTTAAATAAATAAATAAATAAATAAATTATTTATTTATTTATTGTTATAATTTTGTTACCTTATGATCAATAGACAAGGCGATAGGAAGACCAGCCCTTGACATGACGGCTCTACAATCCCCACAGTTGGCAACAACAACCTCCTCCTCCGCCACCACCGCCACCACCGCCGTCGCCCCCACCGTCCTCGCCTCCTTATTGCCCCTCACCTCCTCGTCCATTTTACCAAAACACCCCTCCATCACCTTTTCCCAGTCCAAGTACTTCTTAGTATCACCACCATTATTATTGTCATTTCCAGTCGCCGGCGATCCCTCTATCTCCGCCGCCAACACTTCGTGAAATCTCTCCCGGCACGCGATCGCCACGTGCGTCCCTCCGTGGCCGTCGTAGACCCCGAAAAAGTCGTACCTTTTACCCCGGCCATTCGCCGCTGCAAATCCTAGCTCCGCTCTCACCGTGTCTTCCATCTCGCTCCTCTTCCCGATCACCGAAACGACGCCGTATCTCTCCAACCCATCCGAAACTTTTCCTTCACGCATTTCGCCCCCGAAACTCGGCAAAACGACACCGTCATTACCATTATCATTGTTATTCTCCGACGTCGCCGACGAGAACGATAGAACAGTTATCTTCAAATCCTTCGCGCCAATTACTCCCACATCTTTCTTGCTCTCCTTCTCGTCGCCATCGCCGGCGACGGAGAAGTGGATATTCGTCCGACACGGGTAGTTCATCGGGGGCCGGAGTTTCATTCTCTTCGAGCGAGCTCCTTTGGTTTTCGCAACAGAAAGCTTGCTCGAGTCGACGGAATCTAAATTAAGTCGCCGGAGATCTCTCGCCGGCGGTGAGTACGGCTTCGATTTCTTCCGAATGTGCATGGATTTGGAAAGTACATTTGAGGAAGAGATCAAGGCGGGGAGGTGATAGAAATACGTAAAAAGCCAAAAGGAATAGAAACGAATCTGAACCGTTGATCGTAATCAGAGTCGCAGGATGGTCGCCATATAGGGTGGAACGGACCACGGGATTGAATTCTTCAACAGAGACGTGGACGGCCGAGATGAATTTCGGAACACGTGGAGAGTAGATTTCGTGGTTAGTGATTCGGTTGGAAGATTTTGTGCCCAGTGGTCCCCTCCTTTTGCGGTCTCTAGAAACCATTGACGTGGCGGGTGGGAATGTTAGGGGTCGTTTTAATTCAGTCTGGTGATTCCTTTATTTTTTATATTTTATCATTTTTTGGGGGATCTGACTTAGTGACTACTGACAGAATTATTTTTATTGGGATTGCGTGACACGTGTCCTGTGACTCGCGTGTTGAGCTAGGATCTCGTACATTGTGTTCTTGTCTGTCTAAATTTTCGTGTCGAATCGAGATTTAAAAAAAAAACCTCAATTCTAGTTAAATCCCGTATTTATCCACGTGTTGTTGAGTATCTAAAAACCATCCGAAAATCTTCGTTCTTTTTGACATTTCTGATTTAGGGTGAGTTTGATTTCCTATTTAAATTCAAAAATTTTAACTTAATTTTTATTTTTTTTAATTTTTTTTATTTTTTTTAAATTAATAAAAATTATTATTAAATCTTAAAAATCTTAATTCAAATTCAAATATTAAATACCCCTTAGTTTTTATAATGATCAAATTGTCCTTGAACAAATTTGTTTTCTTTTCTTTTCTTTCTTTTTTTTTTTTGGGAGATAGTGGTAGTGTTAATAGAAGAACTAATTAGAGTCACGCATGAAGAATAAAAGAATAACAAATTTCAGCACTACTAACGTGACTACTATGTAAAAAAATGTATAAAAAAGAAAAAAGATCAATTAAATAAAGAAAGTCATAATAAAAGGGTATGGTTTTTGGAAGTTTTGAAAAACATTAAGGATACTTTTAAAATATTCTAAAATTCAGGAGTAAAAATGAGATTTAACTAAAACTAGGAGTATATTTTTTCGGATTCACCTACTTTTTCTTGAAAAGAGAGAGAGAGAGAGAGAGAGAGAGAGATTTTGGGTATCTAAAGGCTATTCGAGGGAGGGGAGTCGGTCACGAGAATGAACATGTGCGGCCACACAGCTAAATAATTGTGGGCTGGCCGTGTCCGAATTTTTTTTTTTAAAATTCTTTTTTTTTTTTTTTTTTTTTTTTCCGGAAGAAAAAATCCTCGTAATAGGATATTTTTTTTTATTGCAATATAGTATTATATAATTTTCACAAACATTCCAAGACTAGCACCTGGGTTTTTATTATTGTTTGAATTTCTTTCATATTATATATATAATATGAAAGACTTGTACGTAAAGAAAGGAAACTTGAACAAAATTTGACGTGGTGAGAATTTGGAGGGGGCGACATCTCATGTGGGAGGGAGGGACCCTCTATCCCTCTCACAAAGTTGTGTCCCCTCCTGACTCGTGGCAGATGGCAAATGCATTTTTTAATTCCAGTCAAATTTGGCTTAAAATTGATTTGACCTCGAAACTGAAAATGTAGGTGTGATGTAGCCGTACTAGCTGATGTATGTATCGAGAAACGTGATGAACATTTATTTTCTCTTTGGATTGATGTGAATCAAAATTTTGAATGTGAAAGTATAGCAAACAGTTCATATTTTGGAATTCCTAAATGAATTAAACTTGAAATAAAGTGTAGTCTAGTTTTTGAACACAAATTTACTTGATATTTTTATTTTACTATAATAAATATGTTTTTTTTTTATGCGTTTGATTTCCCCTTTAATTGTTGTAGATGTATACGTCCCATCCCAACCCAAGGAAAGGGCGAGTGAGCTCAACCAGTGCAAAAATTTTCAAATAAAAGATGTGTTTTTATTTATATTTAGGGGGTGTTTGAGGGATTTCTCCAAACACATCTCCAAATAATTTTTTTTGTTTTGTTGTTTTGGTCTTTTTCTTGAACATAAAATTATTTTTTATTATTTATATTTTTAAATATCTATAATAAATCTAAAATTTAAAATTTTTTAACTTTATTATTTCAAGTTCAAATGAGATCATATTTTTTAAGTTACATAAAATTTCAAGAGAAACAAAACAAAATTAATATTGATATATTTTTTTTTTCAAACACATCTCAAAGTTTTATGTTTTTTAACCAAATACAGATTTTTAAAACTTATCTCAATTTCAATCCAAAACTCTATTTTCATTACCTCTCCCAAATTGGTCCCTAAATATTCATTTTAATAGGTATTGATGAGAGAGAAAGAGCGAACATATGATATAATTGATAAAAGTATATTAAAAAAAATAAATGAATAACTTTTTGAGTAGATGTACTATTTAAATAAGGTTATATTAAAATATAATCTATGAGAAAGCAATATATCAATATACAATATCAAATAACTATGTGATTCAAACACATCATTAGAGTCTAGAAATTGCGAATTTGTTTAGTTTTATTTAAAAGTTGTCGAAAAAAATAACGTACATATAATTAAAAAAATACAAGGAGGGTTAATAAGGGACTAAATTGTAAAAGAATTGGGATGGGGAAAAACTTAAGAGCCCATGGGACCAGCCGCCTCGGGGATCAATATGGCTCCGCCCAATCATCACCATTTGTCGACACAAGCTCTGTTCCCTCCAACTCCATAATTTCACATATATAGATTGGAAGTACCATTTTAATTTTCATGAGAGAGAAAAAAGAACAAAGAAAAAAGAAAAAGAAAAAGAAATCCCCATATTGGGAGCAAAGCAAAAGCCATGTATTGTATATAAGTTATTATGAGATGCACTTGAAGACTCTCAAAATCAACAAATTTTGTATCACAAATTTTTTTTTTTTGCCTTGAAGAAAATAACTTATATCATGTCACGTCATTCACAATCAAGGAAAAAGAGGCTAACCAAACTTATTTGTCTTGTCACAAACTAATTGAGAGATTTACATTTTGCAATTGGAGTTTTGGCTATGAGAGACGACAAAGTCACATACCAAAAAAAAAAAAAAAAGGCACTATTGGGATAAACCAATAATTGGTCAGTAACTTAGGTCCGTTTGATAAAGGGTTTGAACATAAATTTTTTTTTAAATTCAAAATCATTTTCTTTTTTAAATTTTCGTAAGAAAAACATTGTAGCAAGAAGAGTTTGAATTAGAAATTTTTGAGTTCAAAATCTTTATCCAAATAGGTCTGGTCTCACGTGGCATGTACAACTTGTTTCCCAAGAAATTAATGTGCATTAAGAATCAAACTTGAAGACTCCATAGAATACTCAGATGAGAGAATTGACGAGGATGTTGTATTGGTGTCATCTTCTACATTCTTGGAGTTGGCTATGACATCTTGTGGACACAAAGAAGGCTTTGGAGGCATTTCTAAGCATTCCATTTTGCTTTCAAGCAATTCTATGACTTTATTCATTGAAGGACGATCACTCGGCCTCATTTGTATACACCACAAACCAATAATAACCATCTTTCTCACTATTTCCTTTTCATCTTCTCCAACATCGACCTCTCCTATTTCTAGATCATTTCCCTTGCTAATTTGGTCATAAACCCAGAAGGGAAGCAAGCTTCGGTCGAAACGTCTCCATTCGTATTCATGGTCCTTCTTTTTCCCGCCATTTCCATTAACAACATTCCGAAGCTATAGACATCGGCCTTATACGAGACGCCTCCTATGTTTTTGTAAAACAACTCCGGAGCAATGTACCCTATTGTTCCTCTAGCCGCGGTCAAAGACACAATGCTGCCATCCACCGGATAAAGCTTTCCGAGCCCGAAATCCGAAACTTTTGGCGTGAAATTCTCGTCGAGAAGGATGTTATGAGGCTTGACATCGAAATGGAGAATACACATGTCGCAACCTCTATGAAGATACTCGATTCCACGAGCAACTCCAAGACCAATCTCGGACATTTTCACGTAACTAAGTATGGTTCTTCCTTCTCTTGGAAGTATGTGCTTTTCAAGAGATCCATTAGGCATGAACTCGTACAAAAGAGCGCGTTTTGATCCCTCGGCACAAAAACCAATTAGGCGCACAACATTTACGTGATGAATTCTTCCAATGGTGGCAACTTCATTGATGAATTCCTGGCCGTTTGATTTCGACTTGCCTAGAACTTTTACGGTGACATCACGGCCACTTCGAAGCGTTCCTTTATAGACGGAGCCATAGCCTCCTTCACCCAATTTATCCTTGATATCTTTAGTCATTTTCTTGATGTCAGAGAAAGAGTACTTATTAATAGGCCTTAGATTGTTGTGACTTTGCAAGAACTCTTCAATTGAGTCATATACAGATAAATGTCTCCTGCGCCATTTATAGATCAAGAGTCCGGAGAATAATAGCAGCCCAATTACAAATCTTAAGAAAAGTACGGGTCTTATAAAAGAACATGAAAAAAAATAAATTTATGTTTGGCAAAAGGAAAATTTCAAATCATCTAGTTGATTTCCTCTAGATTAAGAAAAAGGGTAATCGAGATTCAAACACAAAAACCAAATTCATAAACAATGAACTAATCTCAGTGAGGTTAGGTTGTAGTAATGTTACCTAAGCCGTAAACTGCGAATAAAATGAGCCCTGAACAAAAAAAAAAAAAAACAAGTAAAATATTGTTCTATAAGAATAAAACAACGTCAAGCAAAAATGCTAAAATTGAGACACTAACCTGTAAACATCTTTGACGAGATCATTTTGAGGATGCCTATTGTTCATAGAATAATGATAAAACAGCAAAAATTTAACATTAAACCTTAATTGCATTGAGTTAGTTAAATCATGGCAAAACTGTTAATTTCATGAATAAATCAGTAACACTTACACTTAAATCCACAACGATCATCACATCCATAGACCACATCTCCGTCCAAGAAGCAAAAACCTTGTCCTTTACACTTTTGGCAAACAATGGTCCCCCAAGAGAGCTCAAATCCATAGGCCATCAAATCATGCATTCCCTCATACGTGCAGTTTGTCCCGCACCTAATTGGCTTTGCACTCATCGCCATAAAATCGACCAAACATGACTCTTATAAATCCGACACCATCACATCCTTAGAAGCAACATAGGAATAGTAGTGTCTAATAGATGAATATGATCTTTTCTTGGCTAGAATTGACCCATTGATACAAGGTTGTGTGCTAATAAACATAGAAGAATTATACAACGGCTTCTCGCAGCTTAAGAAAATTATCTCACTATTCGACGAGAAATCTGGAGATCGGAAGATCAAGTCCTGAAGATAACTGATCTCAGGTCTTTGGCCACTGAATGTGTTGGGAGTTAGGGAATGTAGAGGCAGAGAGGAGCACTCATCTTTCTGGTACCGGAGTCAACCAAACGGATGGTGTGATCTTCGCGGTTGATGGATTCGATGTAGTACTTAACGGAGTGCAACAAGATGACCGTCTTGTTGTTCTCGCAGAGGAGTTCGTATTTCGGTTCGCCGCATTCTTGGGGTTGGCCTTTTAGCCTGAAAGGGTAAGAGATGTTGTGGATATGGCCACAAGAGGGTGTTTCACATTTGTGTATGGTAATTTTCTTGGCTTTGGAAACATTGTTTTGTATGAAAAGAACAAGAAGAAGGGCTTGAATGACATGTGACTTGAGTGATTTTCCTCTAAACATTGGTTGAATTATTGTGTGAGAGAGATATTTAGAGCTTGAATTGGATAAATATCATTGCCATATAGAGAAAGAGCTTCCTTCTTCTTGAGTAATATGAAGGGTCAACTTTCAAATGCAAAAACATAATTGGTGAATATTGAAAAGTCAAGCTTGAAGAGAGAGAGAGTTTTTTTTTTAAATAATTTTTATTTTTGGAAAAACTTGAAAAAGCTAAGACATTATTTGTTGGTATAGCACATGCTAGCTTGATAATGGAGAGAATATCTTTATACAAATTCAATGCATTTGGCTTCGAGTCTCCTGGATTTTTTGGTCAGAAAACCTGGTCCATTATGAAGAGATCCTTATCTTTCAGATGTGGTTGAGTAAAATAATGGAAACATAAGATTTGAGACTTCCACTTCCACATACTTTCGAATTTCAATGAGATAGTGTTTGAATAAACAAATATAAAAATAAATACAATAAATTAATGTGTATAGATATTCCATAAGACTAATGGGAAATTGTTGTTATTGAAGTCTTTAATACTGCAGTTAATAGTTTTAAGTATTTTTAGTAGGTATAATATGGTCAGATTGTTAAATTTAAATGTTGCGACAAATTAATATTTACGTAACAATTAAATTTATGAGGCGATAATAAATTTGAACGTCCGAGTATTTATGATTCATTATTATCTAAATGAGATGCCATTAATTCAACTTGATCACTATTGTATGGGGCCTAATTCAACCATAAACAAATAACTATTCATCACTTTTCCATTAAGGAACAGATTGCTATTATTTAATTAACAAAATAAGAGACTTTTTTACCACGAACAGACAAGATTTTCACCAAGTTGGTATCCAAATTCCAAAAATTTGGTGCCCATTTTCAGTGGTAAAAACATCTAAATAGTTACTTAATCTAGCTCGGAAATGACTGATAATTCTTGGTGACAAATCTTCCAGTTGTAGCTGTAACATTCTTTCTTTGAGCTGGACATTTTGCAAATGGATTAGGAGGCATGTTTAGCTCCTCTTTTCCTTCCAACATTTTCACCACAACATTCATAGAAGGACGATCCACTGGCTGCAACTGAATGCACCAGAGTCCCACGACGGCGAGTTTCTTCGCGATCTTCATATCTTCCTCTTCCTCGATGTCGATTTCCAAATGTTCTACTCGCGCTAAATGCTTATAAATCCATTCTGGCAGGTAGAATTCACTTGTGTTTCCCATCAATGTGGTATCAAGATTCTTCCTCTTACTACCAACCATTTCGAGCAACAACATTCGGAAGCTATAGACGTCTGACTTGTACGAAACATCGCCGAAGTTCCTAGAGAAAACTTCCGGAGCAATGTATCCCATGGTACCTCTAGCCGTGGTCATCGAAACCACGCTTTGATCCTTGGAACACAACTTGGCCGTTCCGAAATCAGAAACTTTCGGGTTGAAATTCTGGTCTAAAAGTACATTATGAGGTTTGATATCGAAATGAAGAATCCGTTGGTCGCATCGTCGGTGAAGATACTCAATTCCATTGGCTATACCAAGAGCAATATCTTTCATCTTTTGCCAATTGAAGAAGCTTCTTTTGGCCTCCATTGGAGATATGAACTTCTGGAGAGAGCCATTAGGTAAGAACTCGTAAACGAGAGCACGTCTAAATCCGTTGGCGCAGAATCCAACAAGCGAACCACATTCACGTTTTGGATTTGGCCTATTATTCCGACTTCATTGATGAACTCTTCGCCTTTTCCTTTCGAATTGTTGAGGACTTTGACAGCCACAAACACTTCATCTGATAGCTTCCCTTCGTACACGGTTCCGTAAGCACCTTGGCCTAATTCATCACTGAATTGATTTGTGATCCGCTCAATATCGGCGTAGGAGTATCCTGCGGGCTTAAAAGCTTCATAATCCGCCAGAAACTTTTCAATCTTGACTTGGTTTTCTTCTTTTATTCTATTCTTCCTGTGTGCCAAATACAGAACAAATGCCACTAGAGCCAGAAAAAACGAACCTATAATAGAACCTGCATTGTTCAGAAGACAGCAATAAGAACCGTTATTCAAGAAAGGAAAACAAATCAAGTAAAATTTATCAGATTAAAAAAAACTACCTGAAACCACTAGTTTTGTTATTGCACCTGAAAGAAAAATAACATCAACAACAATTAAAATGAGCATTACAAAAAAATATATGTAGAAAAATTAAAGTGATTATCGAGGAATAAAGCAATACTTTTACGGGATTTCGGAGATTTGTAACATTCAATTACTGGTTTTGTGCCGTTTGAATTCAATCCACATCTTTTGCCTTGTGCTTCGCATATAGAGCAATTAGGTGTTGACCAACTCAAAAGGAGTTCAGTTTGCTCCATTAGTATATCAGTTGGAACAGAAAGCATTTCATACAATTTGGTACAGGAAACCAGGTTGACATCTCTAATGTTATACCACGACTCAACGCCGTAAAGCCTGTGTCTGGAGGCGTTAAGGCAAGGAGGGAGATTGGACAAGAACTGCTGATTGGTAATATCTTCGGCTTCACAAGAGAATACAGTCAGGTTCATGGTTGAATTGATGGTGGTGTACTGGAAAGGAGAGGAAGATAAGCTGAGATTCTGAATCTGTCTCATAGGGCAACCCCCCGGGTCAGAGATGTGAATAGTCTGCGACTTGTAATCGATCTTTTCGACAAAGAACTTTGTTGAAGTTGGAAGCTGAAGCAGAGTCTGGTTCTCTTTGGTGCAAGTTAGATCGAATGATTGCGAGTAACTGCAGTGTTGTGCTTGGCTTCCTTTGAGTCGGAAGGGAAAGCGAATGGCGGGACCGTGGCGGCTACATCTTGTTTCGGTGCAGTCATTCTGGCTTGCTGTTCTCAGCTGTGCATAACAGGTAGTGATCAAATCAAAAATGAGCAAAAAAATGATCATGTTGGAACAACTTGTGCACCATATCTTTGAGAAAGCAGAGTATTGATACATGTTTCTCTGCTTCTGAATTGGACTTGTTGACTTTTGCTTTATGACCTGTCAAGTTCTTGGTAAAAATCTCTTGGGATATCCATTTCGCTTTTTTATTTTTTTGTTATATATATATATATATATATCATTATGTCATTGAATTTTTTGGTCAAAGAAATCTCTGATCAAGGATAGGATAGATCAAGCACATCTCCACTATGCAAAAACTACATCATTCAAATCAAGTTCTGCTAATTTGTTAAAGGTGGAAAATTCTTTTTGAAGTTTGTTTTTAAGCATCAAATATTAAAATTTTTATGCTGCTAGGCTGGCTTGGAAAAGTTGACTTTTTGACTTTGGACTGAAGGCTTTGTTTGCATCACATAAAATTGAGAATTGCATTAGAAATTTTAAAAGGGCACTTGGGGAGAGAGAAAAAAAAAGTGATCTGTACAGTTTCTTTACCGAAAAGCTGGTACCCAATGACAAGTCTTCCCGAGTACATTTTCGAATAAAGAATCTAGAATCTTGTATCTTAATTTTTATCTAGATTTGAGTTTGTGCCCGTAGAGAGCATGTCTCCTGATTGTGTGGACGATGACCACGTCGTGGATGAACCGTCTCCAGAATCCTCCACTAGCTCCTCATGTGAATAGAAGGAGAATTTAGTTGGAGGCATTTGTAAGGACTCGGTCTTTTCTTCGAGCATCTCTACGACTTTGCTCATCGAAGGGCGGTCAGAAGGCTTGAACTGTATACACCATAACGCCGCTACCATCATCTTCTTTATTAGTTTGGATTCCTCTTCTGTGACATCTCCGAAATCAATGTTCCTGTCCTCACTGAATTGGTTAGACACCCATGAAGGGAAGTGAACTTGGCTTGAATTCTCTGCAGCCGAATTCAAATTCTTCCTTCTACCTGCCATTTCCATCAGTAACATACCAAAACTATACACATCAGCTTTGTATGAAACTCCTCCGATGTTTTTGTAAAACAACTCTGGAGCTATGTATCCGAGGGTCCCTCTGGCTGCAGTTAGAGACACGACATTATTGTCCAAAGGGCATAGTCTTGCTAGCCCAAAATCAGAAACTTTTGGGACAAAGTTGTCATCTAGAAGAATGTTGTGAGGCTTGATATCGAAATGAAGAATTTGCATTTCACATCCTCGGTGAAGATATTCGATCCCACGAGCCACTCCTAGTGAAATCTCAAACATCTTCTTGCAACTCAAAGAGTTAGTTTCTTCACCAGAAAATATGTGTTTATCAAGAGATCCATTAGGCATAAAGTCGTAAACTAGCGCACGCTTTGATCCCTCAACACAGAATCCAATTAGTCGCACAACATTCACATGGTGAATCCTTCCTATGGTAGCGACTTCGTTTATGAAGTCTTCACCATTGGATTTGGAGCTACCCAACATCTTGATTGCTACTAGACGACCACTACGAAGCTTTCCTTTATACACAGAGCCATAGCCTCCTTCACCCAATTTGTCCTTAAAACCTTTACTCATCTTTTTAACCTCTGAATACGAGTATCTTATCGGAACAAGATTGTTATAACTTTGTAGAAATTCTTCTATACGGTCATACATCGATAAATGCCGCCTTCTCCATGTGTAGATGAGAAATATAAGCACAAATGGACTCCCCAAATGAACCTTGCTGCTAACACCAATCCTGCACGGGCAATCGCCAACAGGATATTAAGTGAAACTCTACTTTAGAAATTATTTCTTGTTTTATTTGTATTATAAAAGAGTAAAGGTCTTACCAATTAACATGAGTATAGCGTAGCGGGATGCTTTAAGAAACAAAGAAAACAAGAATCAGAGAGCTGATCAACAAGGAAATCATGGAAAAATACATACAAGGAATGTACGACACCATACTATGTATGTTCGGATCCCCTAGAATATAAAATTACAAAAAAAAAAAAAAAAAAAAAAGCCAGCAAGAAATAATGAGAAATTCTTACCGTCGAGGGCACTTCGAATGTCCCTAATAATCTTGTCAAATGAGGCTAAATCACCCAAAAGGAACAACAAAAATGATATGATCAGCTCACTTTATCTTACATAATCTTATAGAAATTCAGGCTTTTTTTTTTTTTAATGACTTTTGCAATTACCGCTTTCTTTTGGCCGTGGGACGGGGGCCGGAGACCACGAAAGCTCAAACCCGAAAGCCAACTCATCGTGAATGTCCACAAAGGAAACATTGCTGCCATTAATCTCTTCCAGCCTCGTCACCATAGCCATTAGCTCTACACTGCAAGAGTCAGCCATATCAGAAACACTCGAGGATCCGTTGACCACGACATAAGAAAACCTTTTTGATCCGAACAAAGAACCATTTGCGCAAGAAGAAGTGTCTATGTAAAGAGGAGATTTGACCGGATTCTCGCAGCTCATGAAAGCTATGGACTCCGTATCCAAAACTTTCTCATACGTCTTTTGGTCCCGCTGGGTGAGCACAAAAGGATCGTTCCAAGTGAAGTTGTAGTTTGCCAGAGAATAACTCGGTAGAGAAGAACAATTGCCTTTCTGGATATTCGGATCCACAATTCTGAGGGTTTGGTTGTTGTAATTGATGGTTTCTACTACGTATTTTCCAAAATAAAGGTACAGAACTGTGATGTTGTTCTCGCAAGACAGGGCATAGCTTTCATCTCCGCAATTCTTCGGGTCGTTAATTAGCCGAAAAGGGTAGCTTATGTTTTGGATTTTGCCACAGGAAGAAGGCGAACAAAGATTATTACCATTGTCCTGTGCTTTGCAAGGGGAATTGTAAAGGAAGAGGGGAAGAAAGATCAAGAACAGCAGAGTCATCTTTCTCTCTTGGTGGAGAAGAGGCAGATGAGGCTCTGGAGAGATATCTCGGGATGGTTCTGTTAGATGGTTAAAAATTAATTTTACAGTCACTTGTCAGAGATTAATATATATATATATATATATATATATGGTGGAATTCACTTTTACCCAAAAGAAAATTCTGCTTGATTAGACTCCTTCATAATCAAAACTTAGCTTCCAACTTTGACCAAGCACACAGCCTTTTTTTTTTTTTTTTTTTTTTTCCGGCTCTTTTGCAGTCGAGCCCCTAAGGTTATCGTACAATTATAATTTAAGCTTATCGTGCAAATTGCCTTTTTATTTGTTTATTTTTTTTATTTTTATAAGGATTTATATATTTTTTAAGGATCAAATAGCCTTGCTTTTAAGTCAATGTAATATTATGAACCATTTTCTACCACAAAAAAAAAAAAAAAAAAAGAGTCAATGTAATATTTATCCTACTTCACATGTTCCCCAACCAAAACCAACAACCAACCATCAAAATTTTGGCAAGCCGAGATGGGTATTTGCTTGCTGTTTTTTCTCTTGATGTTCTTAACAGATCTCGGAGTAGCCCAAGATCAGTGCAAGCAATTAAGGTGCGGAAACAGCGGCCCCGCAATCCGATTCCCATTCCGACTCAAAGATCGCCACCCGAATGGCTGTGGCTTTCCTGGCTTTGAATTGTCTTGCAGAGGAAAAAGCACAGTTCTGGAGCTACCATTACCGGTTAAATTCTACGTCAAAAGCATAGACTATAAGTCCCAGGTGATTCAACTGTACGACCCAAATGATTGTCTCCTGGGACAGCTCTCGAAGATCAACGGGCTTTCAGTTTCGCCTTTCGGGTTTCTTAATGATCTGCGTGACTACACTCTGTTCAACTGCTCTGTACTGGACAGATATACTTGGTCTGGAGAAATCTTCCCCTGCCTCGGTGGTGGCTCCGGCGACCAAGTTCTCGTCGTTCCTTCCGATACCGCCATTGGAGCGGTGCCCTTGGCTGGTTGTACAAAGATGTACAGCATTTCATCTGTTCCATTTGTGATTTACGACACTGATATAAAGCATCTTCATTTGAATTGGACTCGACCAAATTGTAGTGTGTGTGAAGCCATGGGAAACGGCTGTCGTTTGAAGAGCAATGCAACCGAAGACGAAACCGAGTGTTTTGCATATCCAAAATCAAGTAAAGGTAACAATTTCTTGTGTTTTTCAGGTTTTAGAGTAGCATAATATAAATTATAGTTCTACGACAATCTGACATGATTAGAAAGTAAAAAACGTTGTTAGTAAACTTGTTTTACATTTTGAAGTGGATGAATTGGCAGACATATGATTCTTGGGCTGATTTAGTTTATGATTAGTTTTGGTTTACAGTGTATTACTATTTGAAATCAAACAAAACCGTGAAAGTTATTAAGAGGACGTAGTGTGCAACCTTTAAATTTTTAGTGATTTTATGAGCAGGTTATCTTGATTATTGTTGTCTTTTTGTAGGTAAAACAACAAAAATTGTGGCTACTGGTGAGTATTCTTATTCGAACTTTAACAAGTTTGGTTTTTAGGATTGATGTAGAGTGTATTTTTATGATACAAAATGTTCTATATTGTAGGTGTAACCCTCGGTACAGCTATTCTCACATTACTACTTGGGATAGCTTATCGGGCTTATAGCTCTAATAAACAGGAAAAAGAGAATCAACTGAGAATAGAGAGATTTCTGGCGGACTACAAGGCTCTAAAGCCGAGTAGATATTCATATGCTGATATCAAGCATATTACGAGTCAGTTCAAGGATAAGTTGGGAGAAGGAGCTTTTGGAAGCGTGTTTAAAGGAACACTCTCCAATGACTTTTTTGTTGCTGTGAAGATCCTCAATGGTTCGAAAGGAAACGGGGAAGAGTTTATCAACGAAGTGGGAACAATAGGTCGAATTCACCATGTTCATGTGGTTCGCTTGGTTGGTTACTGTGCCGATGGATTTAGACGAGCTCTTGTCTACGAGTTCTTACCAAATGGTTCACTGCAACAACACATATCTTCACCAGACACTGACCGTTTCCTCGGTTGGAAGAATCTACAAGATATTGCATTAGGCATCGCCAAAGGGATCGAATATCTTCACCAAGGGTGTGATCAACGAATCCTCCACTTTGATATAAAACCCCACAATGTTTTGTTGGACGACAATTTCACTCCAAAAATTTCTGATTTTGGTTTGGCCAAGTTGTGTTCCAAGGATCAAAGCATTGTGTCAATGACGACAGCTAGAGGGACCATGGGGTACATTGCACCCGAAGTTTTCTCTAGAAACTTTGGAAATGTATCCTATAAGTCGGATGTTTACAGTTTCGGAATGTTGTTGCTTGAAATGGTAGGAGGAAGGAAGATTACAGACGTGACGGAGGATAACACCAGCCAAGTTTACTATCCCGAATGGATCTACAATCTTCTAGAAGAAGGAGAAGATCTAAGAATCCATATTGGGGAGGAGGGAGATGCTATGATTGCAAAGAAACTTGCGATTGTTGGATTGTGGTGCATCCAATGGCACCCGGTGGATCGCCCTTCCATGAAAGTTGTGGTTCATATGCTCGAAGGAGGAGAAAAGTTAAGCATGCCCCCTAATCCTTTCGCATCTACAGGTCCAAGAAAAACAATTGCCACTTTGCCCGGAAGGGTACGCATGAACATTGAGTTAGAAGCAATTGCTGAATTAGATTGAATACAAGATTAGGGGCGATATTTTACTATCCATTGTAAATATAAACATTGTGACCTTACCAGCTTTATAGTAGGAACTCAGAAGTCCTTTTGTAAATCAAGGAAAGATTTGTACCTGAATGAGGAAAAACTCGGAATTAAGAAATCTGGCCTGTATGGAAATACTTGTTGTTGTTGGATAAATAAAATTTTTTTTCACAGCATTATTCTGTTTTGATGGCATGAACTAAGAGGGTAGAAATTTAAGCAAATAAGAACTTCATTAACTGAGATTGGTTTTATTCTCTGCAACCAAACTTTTACTGGCCATTACAATTTCAACTCTGTTTCCAATGCTGAAGGGAAGACAGAGATAATAACTTTACACAACAGTTAAATAAATAAAAAAAAAGCAGCAAAGCATTAGAAAAGTCTCATACTTTAACCTAGGAGCGTTTTCCTTTCTCTTTAATAAGTTGGGGCCTATATAAGCTCCATACCGTCTAAAAAAATGTTGCATAGTGGTGAAGAGAAGCGCAAAATGTTCTTTCTCTTGTTTAAAAAAAAAAAAAAAATCCTTGAACTGTGATTTCTCGGATTGGTCTTTTGGCCTGCTTGGAAAGTGGCATACATATGGCCTAAAAGTCTCATTGAAGAGGGATTTCTTGTACCGTTCTTTCATAGGACTTACTCTTATAGAAAATGTTATGCTTCCACTTGGACTCGTCTAAAACGGAGATACCTAGCACTGCTTTCCTAAGACAAAGCTTGTATTTAGAACGTTAGTTTGAAATAAAATTTTTATATTGAATTGGTTATTTTTTTACAAAAATTAGTTATTATTTTTGTTGACTTTTAAAAAATGATAGAAATTAAGATGAAAAACTTAGATTCGGACTTGAAAGCCAAACGGATACAAAGCGTGTCTACCGATTCCATCAAACTCGTTTTTTATTCAATCATCGAGTTTGATCAGACAGACTGTTAACAGGAAATCAAAAGTCAACAGGCAAAAGAAAGAATCAAACTGTATGAAGCATACTCATTTCTTGGTAGTTTCTCAATTTCAAAAGTTGACCAATTAATAAAAAATGCCAGTCCAATTCTCTACTTGCACAAGTTACCCGTCTGGCAAGTAGCAATCAATAGCCATATGACTTATGGCGGTGCTACGTATACATTATGTATTTTTATGTATAAATTATTGTTCTCAATTCCTTAATAAAATATTATCGTACAATGTGCCAAAAAAAAGAAAGAATACTATCCTACAATTTATTTTATTACATTAATGATTTGGTTATACTCAATCCCATTAAATTTATGCCACTGGGGCAAATAGTGTTACTTATCAAATCCAAATTTTGAAATGCTTAATTTTTCATATCTTATACAATCGTGCTAACAATTTTTATGTATAAATTATGTTATTCTTTCTATTCTTTAATAAAATACTACAGTATAAGTGATTGTCACTATAATAATGACTTGGCTGTGTTCAATCTCATTAAATTTACGCCCTTATTTTTGACTAGGGCAAATAGGACTAAATCCATAATTCGGCTGGGGTGCTCTATTTCTGACTAGGGCAAATTGGCCTAAATCCATAATCTAATACAGATCAAGGGCCACCAATGGAATCCGGCCCTAGAAGAGCAAAAGGATTGAGAAACATTAATCCTCACATGTTAGAGAGAGAGAGATAAAGAGAAAGGGAAAGTGAAATATTAAATATCTATATTTATGTATAAGTGTTTTTTTTTTTTTTTTTAAATAAATGGAGAAGAGGAACTAAAGCTTATACTCAAATTTATTAAAAAAAAAAAAAAAATATAGAAAATCAAATTCAGTCTCAATGACAAATCAAACAGAAACAAGAACAAACTCCATAATGGGTAAACGAACCCAAACTAAACTCGTAGAAAGATGTAAATAGCATAAACTTAATTATGAGGTGGGGGCAATCAAAGATCAATCATGGGTTAGTTGACATTTCTATGATCTTGTGTTGTTGGTGGTGTTATCTACTTTATTTATTTATTTTTGCGTTGAAATGTCATCCCATGGGGTCTTGTCTCAGTAGTGCGAGTTTGCAACTGGAACGGAAATCATCTAAAAATTTACTTCTACATTTGGTGGCCATTAAAAGGAGAAAAAGAAAACCCCTCTACCTTTCGAATTTTCGTACTTATTCGTAGTGTTGTCAATTGTTCGGAATGACTTCTTAATTACAAAATTTGAATTACAGAGTCACATATAACCACAAATCTGATTTAAATAGCAACTCAATATGAAGCAGAGGAATAAAATTATAAATGAACAAGTTAAGACATGGGAAGCAGAGGATATTCAGAGAGTTTCTCTCTAAAGAAAGGTTATTACAGCAAAAAAAAAAAAAAAGGATACACACTAGAATCGATAGGAAAGAGCTAAAGCTAACAAGATATTACACATGGACTTATAGGATAATAACTGTACTTACATAATCAGCTTATATGCTGATGAGAGGCCTCAATAAATATTGCTATATCACTTGCCATATCTCTTCACCACGGCCGAGCTGCGAGTCATATGATTGTATTAACGATTGCGTTGGATGGGATGTCTCTTGAACATGCTCTACCGCCGGATTCTCTTGTGGACAAAGGGAAGGCTTCGGAGGCATTTGTAGGCATTCAACTTCTCCTTCGAGCATTTCTATGACTTTGCTCATTGAAGGGCGATCGCTTGGCTTCAACTGAATGCACCACAATGCTACTATCACCATCTTCTTTACTGTTTCTGAATCCTCCTCAGATATATCTCCCATCTCCACTATGTTCTTTCCTTTGCCGAATTGGTCATACACCCACGAAGGAAAGTAAATTTGGCTCGAACGCTCTGCAGCTGCATTCAAGTTCTTCCTTTGACTTGCCATTTCCATCAACAGCATTCCAAAACTATACACATCGGCTTTGTAAGAGACTCCTCCAATATTTTTGTAAAACAATTCTGGAGCTATGTATCCCATGGTCCCTCTTGCTGCAGTTAGAGATACTACATTTTTATCCGGAGGGCATAATCTTGCAAGCCCAAAATCAGAGACTTTTGGAACAAAATTCTCATCCAGAAGAATATTGTGAGGCTTGATATCAAAATGCAGAATTTGCATCTCACATCCTTGGTGAAGATATTCGATCCCACGAGCCACTCCTAGTGAAATTTCGAGCATTTTGTCACAACTCAAAGAGGTAGATCCTTCATAAGAAAATATGTGTTTATCAAGAGACCCCTTAGGCATAAAGTCATAAACAAGAGCACGCTTTGATCCCTCGACACAAAAACCAACTAGTTGCACAACATTCACATGATGAATCCTTCCTATGGTAGCAACTTCGTTTATAAAGTCTTCCCCGTTGGCTTTGGAACTACTCAACATCTTGATTGCTACTAGACGGCCACTACGAAGCTTTCCTTTATACACAGAGCCATAGCCTCCTTGACCCAATTTATCTTTAAAGCCCGTAGTCATTTTCTTTACAGTTGAATAAGAGTATCTTATTGGCGTGAAATTGTTATAGCTTTGTAAAAATTCTTCGATATGGTCATACATTGATAAATGTCGCCTTCTCCATTTGTAGATCAGGAAGATAAACACGAATGGACTCCCAACTATGAACCTTGCCACTAATGCCACGGCTGCATAAACAACTGCCATTAGAATATTGAGTGAAGCTCTAATTGAGAATGAACTTGCACAATAACTTTCAGATCAAAAAAAAAAAAAGAAAGAAAAATCCAGGCACTTTCTTTCTTTCTTTTTCCTCTGAAAGTACTTTCTTTTTCGTTTGTTATATATAAATATATGTATATATGTATATGGAATGAAAGAGTATAGGTCTTACCAATCCACACTAGTAACTGGGGGACATCTTCAATAAACAAAAAAGAGGAAAACAAAAGAACCAAGGATCAGAGAGTAGATCAACTATCGAGATGATATTATGAAAAAACATCCGAGTTATATGTTGTTGCTCTCATATATTATTGTTATTATTTTTAAATCTATTGCTGTTTAACCATTTCAGATTCCCAGAGAAATGAACTTATATTGCAAATGAAAATCTAGTTGACAAATTGGTAAAAGAGAATTCTTACAGAATATTATCTTGTAGATTAGGCCTGCATCACCAAACAGCAACGACATGATCAGCTATTATTGTTTCTTTTATAGTCTTACAAACTATTGGCAAAATGAATGATAACGTATACGACAGTAAAGTGGAAAAATTAAATCGGCTCATGCGTATCATATTAGCAGTCAGGGACATAATCAAAGTTCCATTTGTTTTAGTAATGGACGTACTTTCGAAGTCGTATGGTTGAAACCATGAAAGCTCAAACCCGTAGGCCAGCTCATTATGAATGTCGAAGAAGGAAACATTGCTGCCATTAATATTTCCCATTCTCGACACCATTGCCATTAGTTCTACACCACAGGCGTCAACCATGTCAGAAACTCTCGAGCTTCCGTTCACCAGAACATAAGAATGCCTTTTGGATGGGGAGAGAGCACTCTTTGTGCAAGGAGAAGTGTCTATGTAACGAGGAGATTTGACCGGATTCTCACAGCTCACGAAAACTATAGAATTGGTATCTACATGTGGCTGATAAGAAATCATACTGAAGTTGTACTCCGACAGAGAATAACTAGGTAGAGAGGCACAGTTGCCTTTCTTGATATTTGAATCCACAATTCTGACGGTTTTGTTGTCGTAATTGATCAATTCTACCAGGTATTTTCCAGAACCAAGATGTAGAACTGTGGTGTTGGTCTCACAAGATAGGACATAGTGTTTGTGTCCGCAATTCTTTGGATCGGTATTTAGCCGAAAAGGGTAACTTATGTTGTGGATTTTTCCACAGGAAGAGGGGAAACAGTTTGGATCCTTGGCATTGCAATTAATGGAATCAAAGAGGAAGAAGAAGAGCATGACGATCAAGAATCGAAAAGTCATTTTGATTTTGGTTTTGGTTGTTGAAGAAGCCAAGGAAACTCCACACAGAGTTTGACTTGGGGCTGGAGGACTTTCACACGCTGTATGATATAGAGAAACTTAATGCAGTTTAAAAAACCACTAAAATATACAGGAGTGGCTAGCTGGAGGCACTGAACCTGAACAGAAAAAATAATAGAAATAAAATCTAGTTTGACCAATCATAAAAAATGCTAGTCCAAATAAGCTACGTGCACATGGTACCCAAATTACAATAATAACAACAAAGAAGGGCCAACAGGCAATAACCATGTGACGGAGCTATGTATACATCACTGGAGGCCACATGTGGGACTCACTCTCTATTAGTTATCATATTCACTATCAATCCCATTAAATTTATGCCACAAGGTTGCTTATCAAATTCAAATTTTGGTATGCTCTATTTTGCATTTGTTATAGAACCGTGTTTACCTCATTTAAATTTTTGTATAAATTACATACTCTATCTATTCTTTAATAAAATAGCATAAGTGATTGTTACTATAATAACGAATTCTGTGTTCAATCTTATTAAATTTCAGCCCTTATTTCTGTTTGGGAGAAATAGGGCCAAATCCAAAATTCAACTGGCGCTCTATTTTGCATAGCTATATATTTATATATTTATGTATAAGTTATTCTTCTTCGATTGATAGTTACTATAACGGAGAAAGATGTAAATCGCATAAACAAAAGGATATAGATGTGGGGCAATCAAAGATCCATCATGGTTTAGTTGACTTTTTCATTGTCGTTGTGGTGTTGTTGGTGTTTTCTGTTTTTTTTTTTTTTTTTTTCCATCCCATGGGGGGTTGAGAGAGAGAGAGCCCCTTTACCTTTTGAATTTTCATACCTATTCTAGTGTTGTCACAATTGTTCGATACGATATCTTATTTACAAACCTTGAATTACAGAACCACGTAGAACCATAAATCTGATTTAAGTAGCAACTCGAGATCAAACAGAGGAACAAAATTATATATGAATAAGATAAAACAGGGGAAGCAGAGGATATTCAGAGTTTCTCTGTAAAGGAAGATTACTACAGCCAAAAAGCGATACAGACCAGAACAGATAGGAAAGAGCCAAGGCTAACAAGATATTACACATGATCCCATGGGAAAATAACTGTTTACATAATCAGCTTATATCCTGATGGGAGACCTCAATATATATTGCTATATCACTTACCATATCTCTTCACTAGCACTTGCAGCCCAACTCATCTCGGCAGAGTCGTCGAGTCATTTGATTGTATCGATGAATGTGTTGGATGGGATGTCTCTTGAGCATGCTCTACTGCTGGATTATCTTGTGGACATACGGAAGGCTTTGGAGGCATTTGCAGGCATTCAACTTCTCCTTCGAGCATTTCTATGACTTTGCTCATTGAAGGGCGATCGCTTGGCTCAACTGTATGCACCACAATGCCACTATCACCATCTTCTTTACTGTTTCTGAATCCTCCTCAGATATATCTCCCATCTCCACTATGTTCTTTCCTTTGCTGAATTGGTCATACACCCAGGAAGGAAAGTAAATTTGGCTCGAATGCTCTGCAGCTGCATTCAAGTTCTTCCTTTGACTTGCCATTTCCATCAATAGCATTCCAAAACTATACACATCAGCTTTGTAAGAGACTCCTCCGATGTTTTTGTAAAATAATTCTGGAGCTATGTATCCTAAGGTTCCTCTTGCTGCAGTCATAGACACAATGCTGTTGTCTAATGGGCATAATCTCGCTAGCCCAAAATCAGAAACCTTCGGAAAAAAATTTTCATCCAAAAGAATATTATGAGGTTTAATATCAAAATGTAAAATTTGCATGCAACAACCTCGATGCAGATATTCGATACCACGTGCAACTCCAAGGGAAATTTCAAATATTTTCCCGCAACTTAAGAAGCTAATTCCTTCCTTGGGAAAAATGTACTTATCAAGAGATCCTTTAGACATGAAGTCGTATACAAGAGCATGCTTTGACCCTTCAGAGCAAAAGCCAATTAGTTGCACCACGTTGACATGGTGAATCCTTCCAATTGTGGCAATTTCATTGATGAAATCTTGTCCCTTTCCTTTCGATTTACTCAGCATCTTAATTGCTACAAGACGACCACTGCGAAGCTTTCCTTTGAAAACAGAGCCATAGCCTCCTTCACCCAACTTGTTCTTCAAGTTTTTGGTCATCTTTTTGATGTCTGAGTATGAGTATCTTATTGGCATAAGATTGTTGTGGCTGCGAAGGAATTCTTCGATGGAGTTATAGGTGGATAAATGGCGTCTCCGCCATTTATAGATAAAAAAGGCAACCACAAATGGAGTGCCCAATATCATTTTGGCAACATGAAGCATTGCTGCATCAAGAAATTACCAGGGTTGAATTCAGTTCTTAAAGTACTATCATTTGTTGACATATACATGTAATTTTTCTCTGAAACGAAAAAATGACTTTTAAATAAAAATATAATATCTACCTAAACATGCGATTGCCCCTGCAAGGAGGAAAAAAAAAACCCACAGAGAAAAAGATTATTAACTTGTGTTTTTAAAAACAACTATATATAAATCATCAACAAGATGTAAAATCCAAATTGATCGACAATTTTAGAGATGGATTAAGTAGGTGACAAATACGTGCAGTGAACCTGATGTATAGGTATCGCACACATAATAGTCATGAGTTATGTACAAAGCAAATGATGTTCTCTTACTTTCTGTTTCTGTGGAGGAAAAAAACCTTATGCGTTAGAACAAGAGAATATGTTTTTTCTTTTCATTCTTAATCATTTTTAATTTGTTTACTTTGCCGGCTGAGCAAATGACTTTGACAAATAAAGTAAGCACAAATGAAGAACTCTTACATGTCCAACATTGAGCATGTAGTCGAGAACCGTTTCCCAGAAGCCTGCGGCATCCAAGATAAGGATAAGTTCAGTTCAGAAATGTTAGAAACTCTTTAGTGTTCAAAACAAAGATCATGAGTGTATAAATTTGGTATTCACAATATTACTGATAAGATTAAAAACAACCGAAGTGTCCACAACTGAGAGAATTTAGTAGAAGAAAATTGGAAAATATGTTCACGATGAGATTAAAAACCAAAAAAAAAAAAAGGAAGAGGAGGATCAAGGACTCCTTACCTAAATCACAACTAAGGACGTTGTTGGCGTTATCGAGGTAACAACCCGAGCATTCAACCATGAAAGCTCGAATCCATAGACAAGCTCATTGTGAATGTCCGTATAGGAAGTGTTAGTCTTGCCATTAACTCCGTTTCGTGCTACGAGAGTCGTTAGCTCAACACGGCAGTAGTTGTTCCAATCAGAAACATGTAAGCCGCCATCGACCACATAATAGTAAGACTGATGTCTTTCGGATTTGGAAGAAATATTTGCAGAGTCTTTGGAGTGAAACATACCAGCAATATTAAAGCAAGGAGCGGTGTCTATATAAAGAGAGGAATTCACTCGATTTTCACATTTCAAGAATATTATAGCCTTTGTAAGTTCGTGATAGAAAGTTAAATATATATTTCGCTGTATCCTTTGATAGGACATGTAAGAATCTTCATAACTGAAGTTAAGTTTACTCAAAGGATAATAAGGTGTAGAGGAGCAATTATCCTTCTGAACATTGGCATCGGCAATTCGGATAGTGTAATTATTGTAATTGATGGACTTTACCAGGTATTTCACAGAATGCAAGGATAGTACCGTGAGGTTGTCCTCACAAGAAAGCTCGTACCTTGAATCGCCACAGTGTTCTGGATCGGTATTAAGGCGGAAAGGGCTGCTTATATTAAGGATATCACCACAAGAAGAAGGGGAACAAATTTGACCACCACTCTTTGCATTGCTAGTACCAATGTTAAGTATCAAAACAAGAAGGGCCATCATGAATCGTGCAGACAATAATGGTCTTCCACTTTCCATTTCTATTTTTGTGTGGAAGAGGAGGAAGAAGAAGAACTCACATAGAGATTACTAATTAAGTCGACTTTAAGAATTTATATTTTTTCTTTGTTTTATCTTATTTTCCCCAAGCATAATTAGTGTTTGAAATTTGTTCAAAGTAGTTCCATGTGAATAGGGGTGGGGGGGCCGGACGTGGTGGTGGTGTGTGAGGGGTCGAGCTTTTGAGAGCGATATAAGTAGAAGACTTGGAACTTTCAACGATTCTATCGAGAAGTTGAAGGGAAGACTTGGGAATTAACTCCGTGTGGAAAATTTTTTCTTGTAGAATCTTCAAATCACAAATCCTTTACTTTTATTATAATTTTTTGTATTTACTAAAGGATTATCCATGCTAGGTAGAAGGATATTTTGGGGTCAAAATATTTAACATGCATCCAAATAATTTAGAGATTTTGTGATAATATATGGAAAAAAAATGTGTATCCTACTATAGCACGGTTATGAACCATCAAAACCAGTCAAAATTCTCAAAATCCAAAATTTTTTTTTTTTAACTTGGAGTGGAATAATCGAATTTTACACTTTTTTATGAAAGCGATATAAGTGGTTTTTTTTTTTTTTTGGGGGGTTCCTTTTCTTTCAGTTTTGTGTCACAATTTCAAAAAGATTAATCCAAAGCGCATAATTTTAGACATACATAAGCAAACAAAGTGATTCCGAAGCCTACAATGAAGCTTATACTCTATAGAATCTTATCATTTAATTTATTTTTCATACCAAAGTTTCTAATGCATGTCATATTTTCACAACAACCACAAGCTCAAACAAAGTTCGTAGATCTTATCGAAATACTTCGTGGATCCTTTAAGACCTCTTACCTCCAAAGTTATTCTCAAAATCTTTTCCTAGGTAAGAACGAGTCTAATATTAAGATTCTAACTACATAACATGCTTTAATTCTCTAAAAATGACTAAAACACAAAGAGAACTACTAGGTTATCTCTAGTAACACGTTCTCTACCTCCGTCTCACAATTTTTCGAACTTGGTAAAGGAGTTATAGATTTAAAAACTAGATTCGTTAAGCTTTCGAACAAGATATCTTATGCCTCAAACGGATAAATATGCAATTTTGGTGAATTTTATAAGTTAAGACTATGAATTGAGAGGTTTTGCTAGACTCTTATACTAGTCACGGGTTTTGTATATTTTGGGTTAATAACCATAATGTTTTGTAAAACTATTTTAGATGCATAAACTAGACATTAGAAGCTTTTCAATGACGTATCTTTTGCGGGGGAGCCTTTTTTTGCATAAGCCAATGGATCCTAAAATTTTGATATTTTACACTTTTTTTTTTCCTTCTTTCCCTTCGATTAAATAGAGAAAGTATCTGGACTGATAAAGAATAAAATCCAAAGAGTACATAATCATACAAGTTGTAAAGCTTATTCCTTGAATTCCCTTAATCATGGAACAGACTTTTGTTAGCTTAGATTTACGCATACACCAAAGTTGCCAACACTACTGATGAGGTTAGAATGCTTACATTCAAAGACTACAAAGAACATTCGATACGAATCTTAAACTTATTCTGACTCTACTATGGTGTCTAACTGTAGGTTCATACGTCTTCTAGGCATATCGGCAACTGCTTTAGTGGAATCAGTAGAGGTGAAAGGATTAGGCGGCATGCTTAACTTTTCTCCTCCTTCGAGCATATGAACCACAACTTTCATGGAAGGACGATCCACCGGGTGCCATTGGATGCACCAGAGTCCTACGATCGCAAGTTTCTTTGCAATCATAGCATCTGCCTCTCCCCCAATATGGATTCTTAGATCTTCTCCTTCTTCTAGAAGATTATAGATCCATTCGGGATAGTAAACTTGGCTGGTGTTATCCTTTGTCTCGTCTGTAATCTTCCTTCCTCCAACCATTTTAAGCAACAACATTCCGAAACTGTAAACATCCGACTTATAGGACACATTTCCAAAGTTTCTCGAGAAAACTTCAGGTGCAATGTACCCCATGGTCCCTCTAGCTGTCGTCATTGACACAATGCTTTGATCCTTGGAACACAACTTGGCCAAACCAAAATCAGAAATTTTTGGAGTGAAATTGTGATCCAACAAAACAATATGAGGCTTAATATCAAAATGGAGTATACGTTGATCACACCCTTGGTGAAGATATTCGATCCCTTTGGCAACGCCTAAAGCAATATGTTGTAAGTTCTTCCAACCGAGGAAATGTCCAGCGTCTGGGGAAGATATGTACTGTTGCAGCGAACCATTAGGTAAGAATTCATAAATAAGAGCTCTTCTGACTCCATCAGCACAGTAGCCAACCAAGCGAACCACATTGACATGGTGAATTCGACCTATTATCCCAATTTCGTTTATGAATTCTTCCCCGTTACCTTTCGAACTGTTAAGGATTTTTACCGCAACAAACAAATCATTGGAGAGCTTTCCTTTAAACACAGTTCCAAAGGCTCCTTCACCCAACTTATCATTGAATTGACTCGTAATATGCTTAATATCAGCATACGAGTGTCTGCTTGGCTTTAGAGCTCTGTAATCCTGCAGAAAACTCTTTATTCTCTGTTTAGTCTCTTTTTCTTGTTTGTTAGAACTGTAAGCACGATACGCTACGACGATTAGGATTGCGAGAACTGGCACACCAAGGGTTACACCTGCAGGTAACCATTTTCAGTCATGAAAATTTGACTACATCATTCCTATAAATCAAACATATTTTAGTTCTGAAATAGTTGACGCACCAGTGGCCACAAATTTCATTGATTCACCTGTAAAAGATAGTAACGTAATCAAATATACCGCCTGAATGAGATTAAGATGTAATAGGACCAACAGTATTGCTTAGATAATAATCCCTCATAAATTCAATTTGTTTTCAATTCCCTTAAGTTATGTACTAGTACTTATATTTATCTAATTTTTATCAAACGGGTACATTACATCTTGTTGAATCGGGTTTACTGACCAATTGCTGAAATTACTAACTACATAAGAAAAGAAGCTGCTAAGCTTTAAAGCAGAATCAATAAATAGAGAACAGAAATTGTTACCTTTACTTGGTTTTGGACGATAGCATTCAATTTCAATTTCGGTGGCATTGCTCTTTAGACGACATCTCTTTCCCTTTTCTTCACAATATTGACCACAAGTTGGTTTAAGCCAACTCAAACGAAACTTGTTATTGTAGTTACAGGTGTAATAGCCATCGCATGGAAGAGGTAAATCTGCATACTTGTTCAAACAATTTGTGGTCAAATCTTCTACTGCAGTGTCGGATGGAATGACGTAGATTTGGTAGCTAGGGCCACTAAGACAGTCATAATCAGTTCCTTCTTTAGAACAATTGAAAAAGCTATAGTTTCCGATGACATGTTGGGGGAAATGGAAGGGAGAGGTTGATAGGTTATGGATCTTTAAAAGCTCTCTCACTGGGCAATCACTCGGGTCGTATACTTCAATTGTCTGAGACTTATAGTCTATATGCCTTACAAAAACTTAGCTGAAACTGGCAGCTCAAGAACCGTATCGGACCCGCTACAAGATAACTCAAAGCCAGGGTAGCCACAGTGGCTTGGCTGGTCTTTGAGTCTGAAGGGGAATCTGATAGCCATGCCATGGTCTCCACACTTCGATTCTTCGCATTCGATTTGGTCTGCTCCGACCTCGGCCAAGAAGGACAGCATCAACAAGCTGAGCATGCAAGACCATGACATGACGGAATACTATTCAGATTCAGAGGATGCTCTGTTTGCTAGCTAACAACGCGGGAAATCAAATGGCAAAGGGTTTAGATTTTTTTTTTTTTTTTTTTGGATCAAAAAGAAAAAGAAAACTGAAAAGTCACGGCCATTATTTCCGTCAAATTAATGAATCTGACTAAAGATATTGAAGGGATCGGAGTTGGGTCCATCGGGGTTTAATTAGCAAGTTTCGTGAGAGCGACATAATTTGAAGGGAAGACTTTGAACAAGACTTGAAACTTTCGGCAGTTTCGTCGAAGCTACTAAATAATTTGATGTTATTTACTTCATACGAAAATTTGGTGCTCTGATTATTTGGATCATCTCTCTGTCCGTTGTCGGCCATGGAATTCCCTTTGGTGGTCCATGTCCTGGTAGTGAAAGGTACGTGGAAAAAGTAAAATCTAGTAACTTTTGTGCAAAAATATTTAAATAAATGATAAATGGAAACAAAATGAAATATAAGTGTAAGTATAATTCACTTCAATATTTTAAATCATTCCTTCAATTGCGGAAAAAGTTTAATGGTTGTCACAAAACGTAATTTATCCTAAAAATAATAATAAAAAATTTGACTAAAATAATCATTTAAAACTATGTCATGACTCACACTAATCATATCTTATCATAAAATTCTCGAAATTACCTGGATACTCTCGGTAGATGAAGATGCTACAAGAAAAACATATCCTTCGTGGAGCTTACATATAAAGTCTTCATTCAAGACCATTCATTTATTCGACACTACTAGCTGAGGTTGTAGTAAGTGTTTGCTTTCATAGAGTCAAAGTTGAAAGTTTCCAAGTTTTCTGCTTATGTTACCTCAGCAAGGGTCCCAGATCAGGTCACAAGGAACTACGTGTGGGATTAACCTATTAACCTATTAATTGTGGAAATTAAGAAAATGATGCAATAACTTTAATTCTTTTTACAAAATATCCCTGAAATTCAATTAGTAATATTCGTTTCCTTTAAACTTTTGGGCTTTTGCAAATTTTCCCCTGTTAAGTTTATTAACGTGGCGCTGATTTACTATAGGAGTTGAAGTTTTGAATGTGTAGTTACAAAGGTGCCCCTAGAATAGTAAAAGAGCCTCCTTTCTTCACCATTTTCACGCCCAACAGAGCTTCAAGCTATCCAATGGCGGCAAAGGCAATAAACCTTAGGAATACCAGAAACCGCGATCTCATCACTGAACTTTTTTTTTTTTTTAATGTACTTTCATTTCACTGACAAAGCTATAATTTTGTATTAACTAGTTTACATTAAAAATCTTTTAATGGCAAAAATTAAAAAACAATCATAAGCAACTTTAAATTTAAAATCCTTACTGTCAAACAATTCACGGCATAAAAAAATGAACACCAACCAAAGACTCATTCCAGCCTTATAACTATCATATATTATTTTCTAAATATTATATGATTGACTATTTATAATTGTATTCTATCGATAGGATGTTCACACACTACAATAAGATTATCCATATAATTTACATCCTTTGCTAGTTTTCTTATCATTAAAAATGGCTATACCTTGAGTATATACTCTTTCCTACCTAGAAAAATTTTCTTTTTAACATAGTATATTGCGGGTGGGTGTCAAAAGGTGGAGTGGTTTTACAAAAGTCTATGGATGCTACAAGTTTGTAATTTTCAATTATTTCACTGTTTTTTATTTTCGTAATGCTGGATTCAAAATGACAATAATAATAATTGGATTGATACAGTGGATGTAACGCCCCAAATGCTATCTAACTTTAAGTTAGAAAATTAACATTAGAATTAACATAGATAATATGATGAGATTAGAAATTCTTAATTCTAATGTTATGTTGAGTTATTTTTCTCAGGTGACGCGATGAGGACTCGACGTGCTAGAACAATATTCATGCCAAATTGATGAATTTTTATCTGATGATTTGATAATTTTTGTGATGGCTTAAATATATATGTAATAAAGAAATTGTTGCATTTATTTTTGTATGTTATATAAAGCATAATTATACATTATACGATTATCTTATATGTTTATAGATATACACTATATGTGTAAGTATATTTTATTTTATATTGTATATATTTCTTTGTATATATATATATGTTAAGTTATTGATTGCCAACGTATATATATATATATATATATATTATATGTATATGTATATATATATATATGTGTGTGTGTTTAATAGGAAATCTGAAGGAGAATATGAAGGAAGGGGATGCCAATCGGAAAACGTGGAAAAAGAAAAAAATAAATTATGTTCTTAATTCCCATTCAATTTCCCTTCTTTTATTTGACAATTTCCTACCGAAAATAAGTTAATGACAGCATTGGTCTTATTATTCCAGCCAATTAGCATTCAATTGATTTCCAATTGAAATTCACAAAGTTTACCGTTTTTTTTTTCTTCAACGCTCACTCTTACATCCTTAGCCTCCCTTTCTCTGTCTTTCCCATTCTCTGTCTACTCTCTCTGCCCCTCTCTCACGCACAAACAGAAGAAGAAAAAAAAAAAAAAAAAAAAAAAAGGAATCCATCAACCTCTTGATTTGTTCTAATCTTTGGAGCCGAAATAAAGATTCAACAAGGTATGTTTTATTATTGTTTGACGAGGATGATTTTGTTATTTGTTTGGTTTGGGATGCTTTGAGGTCCGATGAATTTCTCGATGAGTTTCTTCGTGTTAGTTTGAAGAAAGGATGAGAAATATTTATCGAATGATGATCGAAAAAAAAAAATGGCGATATGGTTGATTTTGTGAACAAGACGAAATTATGGTTTTTGATTTCTTGATTTATGATTCTATTGGTATGGGGATTGAACAATTTTATGTGTTAGGAAGATGTCTTAGGGCTGTTTTGTGTATGTGTGTGTGTGTGTGAATCATGTATATTATGGTGATAATTTTTATATGTTCGGATTTGACCACTGCACTGACATTTTCCAGATTCTAAGACAAGAATTCCAAACAGATTTAAGGGTGCAAATGGATTCTATTTTTAACAAATTTGATATTGTTGGAAAGCCCTAGATGTCTATTTTCTTTTGAAATCAGTTTTATATCCTTTGGAGTTATGTGTGAGTTTTTATGATTTTTCAAATAGGCAGAGGTCGGACTGCCAAGTTCGGTAAAATTTTAATGATCAGATTTCAAAACTGTTTTTGAAAATCCAAACGGTCTCCGTTTTTAACAAAATTGATATTGTTAGAAAACTATAGATGTCTATTTTCATTTGGAATCAGTTTTATATCATTTGGAGATATCTGTAAATTTATGTGATTTTTCAAACAGACAGAGGTCCGGCTGCCAGTTTCGGTAAAAGTTTAGAAATCAATTTCAAAACTATTTTTAAGAGTCCAAACGGTCTTCATTTTCTATGAATTGGGTACCATTAGAAAGATCTAGATGTCTACTTTTATTTAAAATTAGTTTCAGATCATTTGGAGCTCTGTATGAATTTTTATAAATTTTAGAATGGACAAAGGTATGACTGACGGATTCTGTCAAGATTTGGAATTTCATGAAATGGTTTAGTTTTTTTATGTTGTGATGTTATTAAATGATGAAATAGGCCTTTAGGTGCTGTCATGATACGATGGATGTGTTTGATGAATTATTATGAGCATTTGTTGATTTTATTATATTTATTATTCATGGCATGAACGGTTCTAAAGACGAGCACCCGAGACCTCAATCGCGCGTCACCATCGAAAAATTTGAAAAGGTTAAGTAAGGCGTTTATGTAAGTACACTCTCACCTGCAACATGAATTAAAGATTTGAGAAGTATATGTTTTGATGTTGATAATGATGATGATGTTGCGATATTTTTAAATAATACTTCTCCTATGATGACGTTTTGATGAAAAGTATATATATGGTATGTATATATATTTTATGTTTTAAAATGGCGTTGTACACCCTTGATGATGATGATGATGATGTTGTCCGGTGAGCGGACTTTTGTCACCGTTGGTTTGGGATTTGCTACCCCAACCCTTCCGTGACTAGCGCGTTATGATGGTACAACGCCGGGCCCAATATATGACGGTTTTTAAAGTTAAAAAGTTTTTAAATGATGTTTATATTTATGATGATAAAAGAAAAATGTTTATTTATATTTGTGAGATTTAAGTGTCTTACTAAGCCCTTGCTTATATAAGTTAATTCATGTTGCAGATAAAGGAAAGGGTAAGTTATAGTGTTGCAGGAGCTTGGAGCGGATGGCGGGAAGATGTGTGATAGGAAAACGGGAGGAACGATCTTGAGATGGACATTTATAATTTCAAATGAAGTTTTGAGACTTTAATTTATTATTATTTGATTGAATGTTTCATATGGACTTAAATTTTATTTCATGAATTGGATTTTGAAAATATATATATAGATCAATAATGAAGTTTATTTTGATATAGTTTTTTAAAAAAAAAAATTTTCTAGAGTTTTTTTTTTTTAAATTATCTAAATAAAGTTTTCCGTAACGTAAAGATTTTTATTTCAAGCTTAATATTTTCCGCAATTTTATAAGAGATGAATGATTAAATAAGAAGCAACTGTAACGGTCTGTGAGGGGTCGTTACAGATATGGTATCAGAGCGGTTTCCTATTTCCTATCATGCATCGCCACGTATCCACTTCAAACTTCTCCAAGTGATTAACTAATTTCCTTAAATAGAAATTTAAGAGTTGTGAGGTGATGTTCTATTTATGGAAAGTTTGAATCATGACTCGATATCCAAAAAAAAAAAAAAAAGTCTCTTATTGATAATTTTGCTACTAACAGACGACTAAGATAAGATGGTACGCGGACGAGGATATGCAGTTCGGGGACGTACAGTTCGAGGACGTGGTAATGGTCGAGTGCATGCCAAAGATGAGGTTGCTGCGGAACCTAACTTGGCAGAAGTTATGGCACAGTTGCGTCAAGACCAACGAAGGGGTCGTGGACAAGTTGAAAATGAAGCGGTGGCAGAGCCTAATTTAGTAGAACTGGTGGTTCAACTTCAGAGACAAGTTCAGGAACAACAGGTCCTTGATAAATGCACAAAAATACATTTTTATTTATATAATTTATTAAATAAATCACATTTTAAATAAGGATTTTCGTAATATTAATTCATAATATTTTACTTTAGAAATATTTATTATTTTAATTATTTTGATTCTTTCCTATTTCTTTTTCCTTTCTTTTTCCTTTTTCCTTCTTTTCTTCCGCAGGAACAGCGTCAGCTTCCTCCACGCCCAGCCAACTTCTGCCGTGATTCCAGCCCAGAAAGCAGCCCCAGCCCGCGAGAATCTCGGCCCAAATCCTCAACCAATTCTAGCTCAGCAACCTCAGCTTCTCCCTCCACGTGCGCTCAGCTGCTCCTCCACCCGCGCAGCAGCCCGCGATTCCAGGTCCGCGATTCCAGCCCAAGCCCGCGCGCGCCCAACTTCAGCTCGAGAATCTCGGCCCAAATCCTCAGCAAACTTCAGCCGAAAACCCAGGCCTGCGAGAATCGCGCCCAAGCTCTACCGCGCGCCCAGCTTCACCGCGCGCGCCCAACGCGCGCCCAGCTGCTCCACCGCGCGCGCCCAACGCCCAGCCAACACAGGCCCGCGATTCCAGCCCACGCGAATTTCGGGCCAAATTCTCAGCCAAGCCCGTGGCACAAAATCAAGGCCAGATCCTTGCATCCAGCTGGTTTACTGCGAATCTCCACGTAGTTAACCAGCCTGGTTAGCGGATTTGTTGGCCAAAAATCCGCCCCAGCATGTTGGACTCGAGCCTATATAATAAGGGCTCCTCAAGAGGACGAAAATATAGTTTTTCCATTGATTTTTAGCTGAGTTTTTAGTATTGTTTTATTTTTCATCTCATATTTTCTTGTTAGAACTTTGTGAGATGAATTGCATAGTAGGCTAGAATTCTTTGGTGAGGCTAGAGATGATCCTAGATGTGTAGTGAATTTATTTGGGTTTTGATTCTCCAATGGTTCCTAAAGTTGATACATTAGAGTGAATAATTTCTCTTTTATCCTATTTCTTTCTCATATCAATATATTTTATTGTCAGTTTTTATATAAATTTAGTCAAGCTCTTTTTATGTGATTGTTGCAACTAAGATATATTGATAGCATTATTTTATAAGTAGTCTTTTACTGCAATATTGCTTATAGTATATTGTCGCTTTTGGATTTCTTATAAGATAATTTTTATTAGTTCTTCACATAAGAATTTTATTCACTCAAATAAATTTTAATCCATAAGTTTTTCAAATCTTTATTTTCCGATTGATTGTTTGGGATGTGAAACTTTCAATTGAGTTATTTTATGAATCAAAATCCAATTAGGTACATGAAACATATAGGGGATTCTCGATGCTTTATCATCTTTTAATTATTGAATTTTCTTCATTTCTAAATTACGGTATTTTAAAAATTGTTTTAAAAATCACAAAAATATTTTCCTTTCCTTCTTTCTTTGATTACTTTTCCTCTAACGCTTTTGTTCCGCTAATCTTTTCTTGTTTGTTTTTATCACCTCCTCGTGGGATCGACCGTCCAAATTGTGCTACAATCGACCGCTTGTTTTTGTACACATTTGGGCGTAATCAAATTTTGGCGCCGTTGCCGGGGAGGTGTCAAGAAGCAAGATTGATCATAGATATTTTGCCAAGAGGTAAGTAATTTTATTTTCTTTATCTATTATTATTATTTTTTTTTTTTTTTACATTTTAAAAAAAAATATTTTCTCTTTAAGCCGAAAAAAAAAAAAAAAAAAAAATTTTTGTGTTTAAGTTTATATAGATTTGGTTTGGTTACGTTTTTCTTGTGTGTATATATATATATATAATTATTTTTATTTATTTATTTATTTTGCACATTAGTTAGTTTGTAGTATTGTTACTTTAATTTTTATTTTTTTATATTTTTTTTATATTTTTTCATTTGTCAGTTCTCTTAATTTACTGACTTCATAAATACATATATATATATTTGTTCTCTTCCAATTAAAAAAAAAAAAAAAAAAAAAAAAACCGTAAAAAAAAATATATATATATATATATTTTTACAGTTCATTTGTTTCCGCTTATTATTATTATTATTATTATTTATTTTTGCTAATTAGTTTCGTAGTATCCTTTTTATCAATTTGCTAGTCTTTTAATTTTTTTATTATTATTATTATTTTTTTTTTTTTTTTCTCCCTTCTGTTTTTGTTTTTGTTAATTTTCATTTAATTTCCATTTCATAGCTTGTTTTAAGTCCGTGTACTATGTTTAGGTTTTAACTGTTTTGGTTATTAATTTAGTGTTAATAAAATAAGGTGCATAATTTGTGTAACCTTAGGTTTTAGTTTAGTATTAACTTAGGATACTAATATCTAACATCTAACATTCCATAAAATACGCCATAAAATTTAATAAATTTTGCAAGCAATTGTGTGGAAACGTTTGAAAGTACGAACTAAGGAAGTTCTGTCTAGGAGGTTGGTTTTTAAGGAGGCCTCGCCCCACCAATCTTTCCTGGGAGCATTCTTAGGGATTGCAATTCACGGTTTTACACTATTGTTGTTTTTATAAAAGCTCTTGTTTAAAAAAAAAAAAAAAAAATTTAAAAAAAAAAAAAATTAAAATAAATAAAAAAATAAAAAAAAAAATATAAAAAAAAAAAAAAAAAAAAAAAATTAAACGCTCAAGGTGAATGAATCGTTATAGAAACGAACTAGGGAGATTCGCAAGAAGACCTGAAAACCCTAGCGAAGTTTCTTCTTCTACGTCTAGCCTTCCTCCATCTCCAAACGCTTTAGTAATTCCAAATCCATTTGCGATGGCTCAAAACGAGGAGGTCCAGCAAAAGACGTTGAACGACTACCTTCACCCTACGCGTACGGCCACACCATCGTGCATAATATTTCCACCTCATTTGCCGAATTTGGATTTCAAGCCGGGTATGATTCAACTTCTGCCGACATTTCACGGGTTAGAAAGCGAAAATCCGTACGTACATGTTCGGGAGTTTGATGAGGTGGTGGCCACTTTCCACAACCGAGCCGAAGCTGCAGATTCTGTGCGATTAAAATTTTTTCCATTCTCTCTGAAAGACAAAGCCAAAAGCTGGTTGTATTCTTTGCGACCTAGGTCTATTGGAACATGGGAAGAGATGACAACTGTATTCTTCAACAAGTATTTCCCACACCATAAGACTAATGGTCTTAAACGACAGATCTCGACCTTTACTCAGAAGGACAATGAAACTCTCTATCAAGTCTGGGAGCGGTTTAAAGATTTGTTGAATCAATGTCCCCACCATGGTTACGAGAGTTGGCGCCTCGTCAGCTATTTCTACGAAGGACTCACAATCCGAGAGCGTCAATTTGTGGAGATGATGTGCAATGGTGAGTTTCTCCAGAAGGATCCCGAAGAGGCTTTCGAGTATCTCAACGAGCTAGCCGAGAAAGCCCACACATGGACTGGACCAAGTGCTACTGACAGCACTAGTCGTTCTCGACCTGCTGGAGTCTACCAACTAAGGGAAGAGGATAACCTCAAGGCCCAAATTGAGTTTTTGACACGACAGATTGAGACCCTCAAAACCAAGGAAGATAAAGGAATCCACATGGTCGCAAGGGCAGAGTCACAAGAACCATGCTTCGTTTGTGGAGGATTGGAACATTTGGCTAAGGATTGCCTTGTTTATAGTGAAATGAGAGGGAGTTACGAAGAGCAATGTAATGCCTTAGGGGCATACAACAAGCCTTTCTCTAACACGTACAATCCTGGCTGGAGGAATCATCCAAACTTCAGCTGGAGAGATTCCAATCAAACACAACCACCAAAGGCGAATTCTGCACCTCAATATCCTGCACAACCGCCGAGGAGTTCTCTCGAGAATACCTTGCAATCTTTCATGGAGGCACAGACTAGGATGAACCAAAAGTTCGAATCATTTTTCACGCAAATGGTGGAAGAAAGTAAAGAGATGAAGAGCCAAATCACAAGGCTGACTGGTGCCCTGACTGTTCAAGAACGAGGCAAGTTTCCTTCGCAAGCTCAATCCAACCTCACGGGGCAACACATGGCACAAACCTCCAACTCTGCAGGTCAAAACATCAAGGAGGTCAATGCCATCACCACTCGTAGTGGCAAGATTTCAAATGAACCATCAAGAACTACTGTCACTTCAAGTAGTCAAGAAGTCGTCCCCAAGATAGCTGAGTCAATTGAACTTCCAGTAAAGGTGCCTTTCCCCCAAGCTCTGCGATCTGCTGAGAAAGTTCTGGATAGTCAAAGTGAGATCCTAGAGCATTTGACTCAAGTAAAGATTAATCTTCCTTTGCTTCATGTGATCAAGCAAGTGCCGGCTTATGCCAAAGTCATTAAGGATTTATGCACCGCCAAAAGGAAGCACCACGTTAAGAAGACTGCCTTCTTGACGGAACAAGCGAGTGCGGTGATCGAGCAGAAGGCACCGCCTAAGTACAAAGATCCTGGTTGTCCCACCATCTCGTGCCAAATTGGGACTCAGGAATTCGGCCAAGCTTTGCTCGACCTTGGAGCGAGCGTCAATCTCATGCCTTACTCCATCTACTCGCAACTTGGTCTTGGAGAGATTAAGCCCACATCTGTGGTTTTGCAACTGGCCGATCGTTCGATCAAGAAGCCTCGGGGTATAGTTGAGGATGTTCTGGTTCAAGTTGAGAAGTTTTATTACCCCGTTGATTTCCTTGTCCTAGATACTCAATCTGTGGTAAGCATGGAATCCAAGATTCCCATCATCCTCGGTAGACCGTTCCTTGCTACAGCCAATGCTTTGATTAACTGTAGGAATGGTCTCATGAAGATATCTTTCGGGAACATGACCTTGGAGGTAAATGTTTTCCATATTGCGAAGCAGCCACATGATGATGACGAGTGTCACCAAACATTTCTGATCGACACACTCGTCTCGGAGGAGGTTCGACTGTACAGTGATTTCAATAATCTTGATGAACTCCTCCACAATTCTGACTCTGAAAGTTCCGGTCCTTGTGAGTTGGCCAACAACGCTACCAACTATAAAGACGCACAAGGCAGAGGAACCAAGTTTTGGCAACCGCGTTTTGAAGAGCTTCCTCGAGAAAAAGAAAAGCCAAAACCATCAACTGAAGAGATCCCAACACTTAAGCTGGCTCAACTGCCTGAGGGTCTGAAACATGTCTTCCTGGGAGCTGGTGATACCTTTCCTGTTATTATTTCATCTACACTTGACGCATCACAAGAACAGCGGTTAGTCGACATGCTGCGAAAGCACAAAGCTGCGTTAGGTTGGACGATTGCTGACATTAAGGGTATTAGCCCCTTAATTTGCTCCCATCACATCAATTTGGAAGACGGGGCTGTTCCACGAAGGGATCCCCAAAGGAGACTCAACCCAACGATGAAAGAAGTTGTGAAGAATGAGGTCTTGAAGCTTCTGGATGCAGGTATCATCTATCCGGTTGCCGATAGCAAGTGGGTTAGTCCAACTCAGGTAGTGCCCAAGAAATCGGGGGTGACAGTGGTAGAGAACGAGAAAGGGGCTCTTGTCCCCACAAGGACAGTTACGGGTTGGCGCATGTGCATTGACTACCGAAAGCTGAACTCTTCCACCCGCAAGGATCATTTTCCGCTTCCGTTCATCGACCAAATCCTAGAACGTGTGGCTGGTCATCCTTTCTACTGTTTTCTTGATGGCTACTCCGGATATTATCAGATCGAGATTGCATTGGAGGACCAAGACAAGACTACTTTTACCTGTCCTTTTGGTACTTATGCCTTCCGGCGTATGCCATTCGGACTGTGTAATGCACCGGCCACCTTTCAGAGATGCATGACGAGCATTTTCAGCGACATGGTCGAAAAATGTATGGAAGTGTTCATGGATGACTTGACCATCTTCGGAAATTCCTTTGACTTGTGCCTTCTCAACTTAGAAGCTGTTCTGACAAGATGTAAAGAAAAAGGACTCGTGCTTAACTGGGAGAAGTGCCATTTCATGGTACCATCAGGCATAGTCTTGGGGCATGTTGTTTCTAAGAAAGGGATTGAGGTCGATCAGTCTAAGATTGAACTTATCTCTAAATTGCCCACCCCCAAGTCAGTCAAAGAAGTTCGGTCATTTCTCGGGCATGCTGGTTTTTATAGGAGGTTCATACAGAATTTTTCTGCGATTTCTCGTCCATTATGTAATCTCCTAGCCAAAGATGCCATTTTTGAGTGGACGCAAGAGTGTGAGGATGCCTTCCGAACGCTTGTGGTGAAGTTGACTACTGCCCCCATTATTCAGTCACCGGATTGGAGCTTACCATTCGAGATTATGTGTGACGCAAGTAACCATGCTGTTGGGGCAGTCCTTGGTCAAAGAAGAGAGGGGAAGTCCTTTGTAGTGTATTACGCAAGCCGCACTCTGAATAATGCTCAATTGAACTACTCAACCACTGAGAAAGAGTTGCTCGCTGTTGTGTTTGCACTTGACAAGTTCCGTGCATATCTGATTGGTTCACCCATCACCGTCTTCACAGATCATGCAGCTCTTAAGTATCTCCTTTCCAAAAAGGATGCCAAGGCGCGATTGATTAGGTGGATCCTCTTGCTGCAGGAATTTGACATCAAAATCAAGGACAAGAAAGGAGTCGAAAACGTTGTGGCGGACCATCTTTCTCGACTTGAATTTAGTGACCCTGCCGACGGTCCTGCCATCCGAGATGATTTCCCCGACGAACATCTATTCGCTGTCACCAAGCTACCTTGGTACGCTCACATCGTCAATTACTTGGTGACTGGCGAACTTCCTGCTGATTGGAGTGCTCAAGATAAGCGTAAATTCTTGGTCGAGGTACGTAATTTCTACTGGGATGACCCGTACCTTTACAAATACTGCCCCGACCAGATCATAAGGCGATGCATTCCTGACGATGAAATTCATAGTGTTTTACACTTTTGCCATAATGATGCATGTGGTGGTCACTTCTCCGTGAAGAAGACTACTGCAAAAATCTTGCAGTGTGGTCTTTACTGGCCCACTTTGTTTAAAGACACTAATGAGTTTTGTCGGTCTTGTCTAAGGTGCCAAAAGTTAGGTGCTTTGTCCCGTCGCCATATGATGCCTTTGAACCCAATTATTGTGATAGAGATATTTGATTGTTGGGGGATAGATTTTATGGGACCATTTCCATCTTCTTTTGGTTACCTCTACATTCTCCTCGCTGTGGATTACGTTTCAAAATGGGTAGAGGCTGTGCCGTGTCGAACCAATGATAATGCGACAGTTGTGAAGTTCTTGAAAGAGAATGTGTTATCTAGGTTTGGTACACCCCGCGCTATCATCAGTGATCAAGGCACACATTTCTGCAATCGTTCTTTCGAGGCCCTGATGCGCAAATACGGTGTGATCCACAAAGTTTCAACCGCTTATCACCCCCAAACGAACGGTCAAGCTGAGCTGGCAAATCGTGAGATCAAGCAAATCTTGGAGAAGACGGTAAACCCCGACCGCAAAGATTGGTCCATGCGCCTTTCTGACGCACTTTGGGCATATCGCACTGCTTACAAAACCACCCTTGGGATGTCTCCTTACAGGCTTGTCTTTGGAAAAGCCTGTCATTTACCTGTAGAGCTTGAACATAAGGCTTATTGGGCTGTCAAAGCCCTTAACTTTGATCTCAGTGCTGCAGGTATACATCGCAAGCTCCAGCTGTCGGAAATTGAGGAGTTAAGAAATGATGCATATAATAATTCCAAGCTCTACAAGGCTAGAATGAAGGTGGCTCATGACAAGCAAATTTTGAGGAAGAACTTCGAGCCAAATCAGAGGGTGCACCTTTATGACTCCCGTCTGCATCTCCACCCAGGTAAGTTAAGGTCGCGGTGGACTGGTCCATTTGTGGTGAAACAAGTCTTTCCCAATGGTGCTGTTGAAGTCGAGGACCCAAGCGATGGGAGAATTTCAGAGTCAATGGTCAGAGACTGAAGAACTACATTGAACGAGTAAGCCAGGCTGAAGAAATCATTCTTGCGGCCCCAGTTTATAAGTAGTTTGCTTCCAACTCTTTTTGTATCATATTTTTGTTTTGTTTGTTTCTTTTTGTGTGTTTTGTGTGCTTTTATTTTCGGTTTGTTTTTATATGTTTTTATATTTGTCTGTGTGTTTTGAAGAATCAAATCAGGTTGCTCATCTCTGTTCCTATCGTCATCAACCAGGTGTTCTCTTTCCCTGTCTTCTTCACATTTGTACATCTTTTTAGACATTGAGGACACTGTCTGATTTTTGGTTGGGGGTGGTGAGCATATTCATGCGTGAGTTTAATTTCGGTCATTTTAGAATTTGGATCAAAATTTTTACAAAGTTACCTAAGTTTGATTTCAAAATGTTCGGTTTGAGTCAGTTTTTGTTATCTCAACTATTAAGAAATGATTTCCAGAGTTCTTTTTGTGCACATGCTAAACCTTGTGGTAAGATGGTTGTTAACATATTTAGTTGAGAAAAATTCTCGAGTCTAAGTGTTTTATTGGTGAGTTGTGAGAGTTGAGAAAACAGCTTTTTGAACTTTTATTGATCTTTCGAATTGGTACAATCACTATTTGGAACACCACTACTTAACTTGTACTTTTGCGTAAAGGATGATTTTTGGTTAGATAGAATTAATCTTTTGTAATAGAGCCTTACATCATTCATGTAGTTTGATCTCATATGGTGCTGCATAGCAGTCAAAAGCATTCCTTACTATATTTGTTCTATTAAGCATGACGTCTCTTTTCAAAAAAAAAAAAAAAAAAAAAAAAAAAAAAAAAAAAAAAAAAAAAAAAAAAAGAAAGAAAGTTGCTTGTATTTGACGGCTCTCTGTTTATGTAATTTTCTATCCAAATGAAATCCCAAAAGCTAGTTTATGGTGTAAGTGGTGTAATGTTCCGAGTATTTGAGTCGCCTATCATTTGATCAATATTTGTTTATTAGCTTGTCCTTAAAATGCCTTCTCTCATTTGAGTGTTGACTGATTTTCTTTCCAACTCCATGAGTGAAAACCTCTGTATTAAAACATTTCCAACACCCGTGAGGTAATGGAGTTGAGACTTTTTCTTGATGAATTTTTCGATGCTATTTGTGTTATGGATTGTGGTAAGAAGGATACGGTTTGGTGCACACACACACACAACTCTGGAGTAATAACTGAAGTAGTTTGATAGCACTTTCTGATTTCTTGCTGATGTTTTGGTTGAGTACTTGGATGATTTTGCAGGTTTTGATTTGAATTTTCAGCTTGACTTGATTTTTCTTACGCTTGAATTGCTAGGGACTAGCAATAAGCTGGTTGGGGGTTGTGATAAATGCACAAAAATACATTTTTATTTATATAATTTATTAAATAAATCACATTTTAAATAAGGATTTTCGTAATATTAATTCATAATATTTTACTTTAGAAATATTTATTATTTTAATTATTTTGATTCTTTCCTATTTCTTTTTCCTTTCTTTTTCCTTTTTCCTTCTTTTCTTCCGCAGGAACAGCGTCAGCTTCCTCCACGCCCAGCCAACTTCTGCCGTGATTCCAGCCCAGAAAGCAGCCCCACGCAGAATCTCGCCAAATCCTCACCAATTCTAGCTCAGCAACCCACTTCTCCCTCCACGGCGTCAGCTGTCCTCACCGCCAGCAGCCCGCGATTCCAGGGTCCCCAAGCCCGCGCGCCCCCAGCTCAGATTCCCACCCGCATTCAGCCGCCAGCTGCAGAATCGCCCCAACCTACCGCGCGCCCAGCTTCACCGCGCGCGCCCAACGCGCGCCCAGCTGCTCCACCGCGCGCGCCCAACGCCCAGCCAACACAGGCCCGCGATTCCAGCCCACGCGAATTTCGGGCCAAATTCTCAGCCAAGCCCGTGGCACAAAATCAAGGCCAGATTCTTGCATCCAGCTGGTTTACTGCGAATCTCCACGTAGTTAACCAGCCTGGTTAGCGGATTTGTTGGCCAAAAATCCGCCCCAGCATGTTGGACTCGAGCCTATATAATAAGGGCTCCTCAAGAGGACGAAAATATAGTTTTTCCATTGATTTTTAGCTGAGTTTTTAGTATTGTTTTATTTTTCATCTCATATTTTCTTGTTAGAACTTTGTGAGATGAATTGCATAGTAGGCTAGAATTCTTTGGTGAGGCTAGAGATGATCCTAGATGTGTAGTGAATTTATTTGGGTTTTGATTCTCCAATGGTTCCTAAAGTTGATACATTAGAGTGAATAATTTCTCTTTTATCCTATTTCTTTCTCATATCAATATATTTTATGTCAGTTTTTATATAAATTTAGTCAAGCTCTTTTTATGTGATTGTTGCAACTAAGATATATTGATAGCATTATTTTATAAGTAGTCTTTTACTGCAATATTGCTTATAGTATATTGTCGCTTTTGGATTTCTTATAAGATAATTTTTATTAGTTCTTCACATAAGAATTTTATTCACTCAAATAAATTTTAATCCATAAGTTTTTCAAATCTTTATTTCCGATTGATTGTTTGGGATGTGAAACTTTCAATTGAGTTATTTTATGAATCAAATCCAATTAGGTACATGAAACATATAGGGGATTCTCGATGCTTTATCATCTTTTAATTATTGAATTTTCTTCATTTCTAAATTACGGTATTTTAAAAATTGTTTTAAAAATCACAAAAATATTTTCCCTTCCTTCTTTCTTTGATTACTTTTCCTCTAACGCTTTTGTTCCGCTAATCTTTTCTTGTTTGTTTTTATCACCTCCTCGTGGGATCGACCGTCCAAATTGTGCTACAATCGACCGCTTGTTTTGTACACATTTGGGGA
>CM046364.1:18316524-18349655 GCA_025413025.1 Ficus hispida
ACGCCATAAAATTTAATAAATTTTGCAAGCAATTGTGTGGAAACGTTGAAAGTACGAACTAAGGAAAGTTCTGTCTAGGAGGTTGGTTTTTAAGGAGGCCTCGCCCCACCAATCTTTCCTGGGAGCATTCTTAGGGATTGCGATTCACGGTTTTTACACTATTGTTGTTTTTTTTTTAGTAAAGTTGTTTTTTTAAAAAAATTTAAAAAAAAAATTAATAAAAAAAAATAAAAAAAAAAAAATATAAAAAAAAAAAAAAAAAAAAATTTAAACGCTCAAGGTGAATGAATCGTTATAGAAACGAACTAGGGAGATTCGCAAGAAGACCTGAAAACCCTAGCGAAGTTTCTTCTTCTACGTCTAGCCTTCCTCCATCTCCAAACGCTTTAGCAATTCCAAATCCATTTGCGATGGCTCAAAACGAGGAGGTCCAGCAAAAGACGTTGAACGACTACCTTCACCCTACGCGTACGGCCACACCATCGTGCATAATATTTCCACCTCATTTGCCGAATTTGGATTTCAAGCCGGGTATGATTCAACTTTTGCCAACATTTCACGGGTTAGAAAGCGAAAATCCGTACGTGCATGTTCGGGAGTTTGATGAGGTGGTGGCCACTTTCCACAACCGAGCCGAGGCTGCAGATTCTGTGCGATTAAAATTTTTTCCATTCTCTCTGAAAGACAAAGCCAAAAGCTGGTTGTATTCTTTGCGACCTAGGTCTATTGAACATGGGAAGAGATGACAACTGTATTCTCAACAATATTTCCCACACCATAAGACTAATGTCTTAAACGACAGATCTCGACCTTACTCAGAAGGACAATGAAACTCTCTATCAAGTCTGGGAGCGTTTAAAATTGTTAATCAATGTCCCACCATGGTTACGAGACTTGCGCCTCGTCAGCTATTCTACGAAGGACTCACAATCGAGAGCGTCAATTTGTGGAATGATGTGCAATGGTGAGTTCTCCAGAAGGATCCCGAAGAGCTTTCGAGTATCTCAACGAGCTAGCCGAGAAAGCCCACACAGGACTGACCAAGTGCTACTGACAGCACTAGTCGTTCTCACCTGCTGGAGCTACCAACTAAGGGAAGAGGATAACCTCAAGGCCCAAATGAGTTTTGACACGACAGATTGAGACCCTCAAAACCAAGGAAGATAAAGAATCCACATGGTCGCAAGGCAGAGTCACAAGAACCATGCTTCGTTGTGAGGATTGGAACATTGCTAAGGATTGCCTTGTTTATAGTGAAATGAGAGGAGTACGAAGAGCAATGTAATGCCTTAGGCATACAACAAGCCTTCTCTAACACGTACAATCCTGGCGAGAATCATCCAAACTTCAGCTGGAGAGATTCCAATCAAACACAACCACCAAAGGCGAATTCTGCACCTCAATATCTGCACAACCGCCGAGAGTTCTCTCGAGAATACCTTGCAATCTTTCATGGAGGCACAGACTAGATGAACCAAAAGTCGAATCATTTTTCACGCAAATGGTGGAAGAAAGTAAAGAGATGAAAGCCAAATCACAAGGCTGATGGTGCCCTGACTGTTCAAGAACGAGGCAAGTTTCCTTCGCAAGCTCAATCCAACCTCACGGGCAACACATGCACAAACCTCCAACTCTGCAGGTCAAAACATCAAGGAGTCAATGCCATCACCACTCGTAGTGGCAAGATTCAAATGAACCATCAAGAACTACTGTCACTTCAAGTAGTCAAGAAGTCGTCCCCAAGATAGCTGAGTCAATTGAACTTCCAGTAAAGTGCCTTTCCCCCAAGCTCTGCGATCTGCTAAGAAAGTTCTGGATAGTCAAAGTGAGATCCTAGAGCATTTGACTCAAGTGAAGATTAATCTTCCTTTGCTTCATGTGATCAAGCAAGTGCCGGCTTATGCCAAAGTCATTAAGGATCTATGCACCGCCAAAAGGAAGCACCACGTTAAGAAGACGCCTTCTTGACGGAACAAGTGAGTGCGGTGATCGAGCAGAAGGCGCCGCCTAAGTACAAAGATCCTGGTTGTCCTACCATCTCGTGCCAAATTGGGACTCAGGAATTCGGCCAAGCTTTGCTCGACCTTGGAGCGAGCGTCAATCTCATGCCTTACTCCATCTACTCGCAACTTGGTCTTGGAGAGATTAAGCCCACATCTGTGGTTTTGCAACTGGCCGATCGTTCGATCAAGAAGCCTCGGGTATAGTTGAGGATGTTCTGGTTCAAGTTGAGAAGTTTATACCCCGTTGATTTCTTGTCCTAGATACTCAATCTGTGGTAAGCATGGAATCCAAGATTCCCATTCTCCTCGGTTAGACCGTTCCTTCTACAGCCAATGCTTGATTAACTGTAGGAATGGTCTCATGAAGATATCTTTCGGGAACATGACCTTGGAGGTAAATGTTTTCCATTGCGAAGCAGCCACATGATGATGACGAGTGTCACCAACATTTCTGATCGACACACTCGTCTCGGAGGAGGTTCGACTGTACAGTGATTTCAATAATCTTGATGAACTCCTCCACAATTTGACTCTGAAAGTTCCGTCCTGTGAGTTGGCCAACAACGCTACCAACTATAAAGACGCACAAGGCAGAGGAACCAAGTTTTGGCAACCGCGTTTTGAAGAGCTTCCTCGAGAAAAAGAAAAGCCAAAACCATCAACTGAAGAGATCCCAACACTTAAGCTGGCTCAACTGCCTGAGGGTGAAACATGTCTTCCTGGAGCTGGTGATACCTTTCCTGTTATTATTTCATCTACACTTGACGCATCACAAGAACAGCGGTTAGTCGACATGCTGCGAAAGCACAAAGCTGCGTTAGGTTGGACGATTGCTGACATTAAGGTATTAGCCCCTTAATTTGCTCCCATCACATCAATTTGGAAGACGGGCGTTCCACGAAGGGATCCCCAAAGGAGACTCAACCAACGATGAAAGAAGTTGTGAAGAATGAGGTCTTGAAGCTTCTGGATGCAGGTATCATCTATCCGGTTGCCGATAGCAAGTGGGTTAGTCCAACTCAGGTAGTGCCCAAGAAATCGGCAGGTGACAGTGGTAGAGAACGAGAAAGGGGCTCTTGTCCCCACAAGGACAGTTACGGGTTGGCGCATGTGCATTGACTACCGAAAGCTGAACTCTTCCACCGCAAGGATCATTTCCGCTTCCGTTCATCGACCAAATCCTAGAACGTGTTGGCTGTCATCCTTTCTACTGTTTCTTGATGGTACTCCGGATATTATCAGATCGAGATTGCATTGGAGGACCAAGACAGACTACTTTTACCTGTCCTTTTGGTACTTATGCCTTCCGGCGTATGCCATTCGGACTGTGTAATGCACCGGCCACCTTTCAGAGATGCATGACGAGCATTTTCAGCGACATGGTCGAAAATGTATGGAAGTGTTCATGGATGACTTGACCATCTTCGGAAATTCCTTTGACTTGTGCCTTCTCAACTTAGAAGCTGTTCTGACAAGATGTAAAGAAAAAGGACTCGTGCTTAACTGGGAGAAGTGCCATTTCATGGTACCATCAGGCATAGTCTTGGGGCATGTTGTTTCTAAGAAAGGGATTGAGGTCGATCAGTCTAAGATTGAACTTATCTCTAAATTGCCCACCCCCAAGTCAGTCAAAGAAGTTCGGTCATTTCTCGGGCATGCTGGTTTTTATAGGAGGTTCATACAGAATTTTTCTGCGATTCTCGTCCATTATGTAATCTCCTAGCCAAAGATGCCATTTTTGAGTGGACGCAAGAGTTGAGGATGCCTTCCGAACGCTTGTGGTGAAGTTGACTACTGCCCCCATTATTCAGTCACCGGATTGGAGCTTACCATTCGAGATTATGTGTGACGCAAGTAACCATGCTGTTGGGGCAGTCCTTGGTCAAAGAAGAGAGGGGAAGTCCTTTGTAGTGTATTACGCAAGCCGCACTCTGAATAATGCTCAATTGAACTACTCAACCACTGAGAAAGAGTTGCTCGCTGTTGTGTTTGCACTTGACAAGTTCCGTGCATATCTGATTGGTTCACCCATCACCGTCTTCACAGATCATGCAGCTCTTAAGTATCTCCTTTCCAAAAAGGATGCCAAGGCGCGATTGATTAGGTGGATCCTCTTGCTGCAGGAATTTGACATCAAAATCAAGGACAAGAAAGGAGTCGAAACGTTGTGGCGGACCATCTTTCTCGACTTGAATTTAGTGACCCTGCCGACGGTCCTGCCATCCGAGATGATTTCCCCGACGAACATCTATTCGCTGTCACCAAGCTACCTTGGTACGCTCACATCGTCAATTACTTGGTGACTGGCGAACTTCCTGCTGATTGGAGTGCTCAAGATAAGCGTAAATTCTTGGTCGAGGTACGTAATTTCTACTGGGATGACCCGTACCTTTACAAATACTGCCCCGACCAGATCATAAGGCGATGCATTCCTGACGATGAAATTCATAGTGTTTTACACTTTTGCCATAATGATGCATGTGGTGGTCACTTCTCCGTGAAGAAGACTACTGCAAAAATCTTGCAGTGTGGTCTTTACTGGCCCACTTTGTTTAAAGACACTAATGAGTTTTGTCGGTCTTGTCTAAGGTGCCAAAGTTAGGTGCTTTGTCCCGTCGCCATATGATGCCTTTGAACCCAATTATTGTGATAGAGATATTTGATTGTTGGGGGATAGATTTTATGGGACCATTTCCATCTTCTTTTGGTTACCTCTACATTCTCCTCGCTGTGGATTACGTTTCAAAATGGGTAGAGGCTGTGCCGTGTCGAACCAATGATAATGCGACAGTTGTGAAGTTCTTGAAAGAGAATGTGTTATCTAGGTTTGGTACACCCCGCGCTATCATCAGTGATCAAGGCACACATTTCTGCAATCGTTCTTTCGAGGCCCTGATGCGCAAATACGGTGTGATCCACAAAGTTTCAACCGCTTATCACCCCCAAACGAACGGTCAAGCTGAGCTGGCAAATCGTGAGATCAAGCAAATCTTGGAGAAGACGGTAAACCCCGACCGCAAAGATTGGTCCATGCGCCTTTCTGACGCACTTTGGGCATATCGCACTGCTTACAAAACCACCCTTGGGATGTCTCCTTACAGGCTTGTCTTTGGAAAAGCCTGTCATTTACCTGTAGAGCTTGAACATAAGGCTTATTGGGCTGTCAAAGCCCTTAACTTTGATCTCAGTGCTGCAGGTATACATCGCAAGCTCCAGCTGTCGGAAATTGAGGAGTTAAGAAATGATGCATATAATAATTCCAAGCTCTACAAGGCTAGAATGAAGGTGGCTCATGACAAGCAAATTTTGAGGAAGAACTTCGAGCCAAATCAGAGGGTGCACCTTTATGACTCCCGTCTGCATCTCCACCCAGGTAAGTTAAGGTCGCGGTGGACTGGTCCATTTGTGGTGAAACAAGTCTTTCCCAATGGTGCTGTTGAAGTCGAGGACCCAAGCGATGGGAGAATTTTCAGAGTCAATGGTCAGAGACTGAAGAACTACATTGAACGAGTAAGCCAGGCTGAAGAAATCATTCTTGCGGCCCCAGTTTATAAGTAGTTTGCTTCCAACTCTTTTTGTATCATATTTTTGTTTGTTTGTTTCTTTTTGTGTGTTTTGTGTGCTTTTATTTTCGGTTTGTTTTTATATGTTTTTATATTTGTCTGTGTGTTTTGAAGAATCAAATCAGGTTGCTCATCTCTGTTCCTATCGTCATCAACCAGGTGTTCTCTTTCCCTGTCTTCTTCACATTTGTACATCTTTTTAGACATTGAGGACACTGTCTGATTTTTGGTTGGGGGTGGTGAGCATATTCATGCGTGAGTTTAATTTCGGTCATTTTAGAATTTGGATCAAAATTTTTACAAAGTTACCTAAGTTTGATTTCAAAATGTTCGGTTTGAGTCAGTTTTTGTTATCTCAACTATTAAGAAATGATTTCCAGAGTTCTTTTTGTGCACATGCTAAACCTTGTGGTAAGATGGTTGTTAACATATTTAGTTGAGAAAAATTCTCGAGTCTAAGTGTTTTATTGGTGAGTTGTGAGAGTTGAGAAAACAGCTTTTTGAACTTTTATTGATCTTTCGAATTGGTACAATCACTATTTGGAACACCACTACTTAACTTGTACTTTTGCGTAAAGGATGATTTTTGGTTAGATAGAATTAATCTTTTGTAATAGAGCCTTACATCATTCATGTAGTTTGATCTCATATGGTGCTGCATAGCAGTCAAAAGCATTCCTTACTATATTTGTTCTATTAAGCATGACGTCTCTTTTCAAAAAAAAAAAAAAAAAAAAAAAAAAAAAAAAAAAAAAAAAAAAAAAAAAAAAAAAAAGAAAGAAAGTTGCTTGTATTTGACGGCTCTCTGTTTATGTAATTTTCTATCCAAATGAAATCCCAAAAGCTAGTTTATGGTGTAAGTGGTGTAATGTTCCGAGTATTTGAGTCGCCTATCATTTGATCAATATTTGTTTATTAGCTTGTCCTTAAAATGCCTTCTCTCATTTGAGTGTTGACTGATTTTCTTTCCAACTCCATGAGTGAAAACCTCTGTATTAAAACATTTCCAACACCCGTGAGGTAATGGAGTTGAGACTTTTTCTTGATGAATTTTTCGATGCTATTTGTGTTATGGATTGTGGTAAGAAGGATACGGTTTGGTGCACACACACACACAACTCTGGAGTAATAACTGAAGTAGTTTGATAGCACTTTCTGATTTCTTGCTGATGTTTTGGTTGAGTACTTGGATGATTTTGCAGGTTTTGATTTGAATTTTCAGCTTGACTTGATTTTTCTTACGCTTGAATTGCTAGGGACTAGCAATAAGCTGGTTGGGGTTGTGATAAATGCACAAAAATACATTTTTATTTATATAATTTATTAAATAAATCACATTTTAAATAAGGATTTTCGTAATATTAATTCATAATATTTTACTTTAGAAATATTTATTATTTTAATTATTTTGATTCTTTCCTATTTCTTTTTCCTTTCTTTTTCCTTTTTCCTTCTTTTCTTCCGCAGGAACAGCGTCAGCTTCCTCCACGCCCAGCCAACTTCTGCCGTGATTCCAGCCCAGAAAGCAGCCCCAGCCCGCGAGAATCTCGGCCCAAATCCTCAACCAATTCTAGCTCAGCAACCTCAGCTTCTCCCTCCACGTGCGCTCAGCTGCTCCTCCACCCGCGCAGCAGCCCGCGATTCCAGGTCCGCGATTCCAGCCCAAGCCCGCGCGCCCAACTTCAGCTCGAGAATCTCGGCCCAAATCCTCAGCAAACTTCAGCCGAAAACCCAGCCTGCAGAATCGCGCCCAAGCTCTACCGCGCCCCAGCTTCACCGCGCGCGCCCAACGCGCGCCCAGCTGCTCCACCGCGCGCGCCCAACGCCCAGCCAACACAGGCCCGCGATTCCAGCCCACGCGAATTTCGGGCCAAATTCTCAGCCAAGCCCGTGGCACAAAATCAAGGCCAGATCCTTGCATCCAGCTGGTTTACTGCGAATCTCCACGTAGTTAACCAGCCTGGTTAGCGGATTTGTTGGCCAAAAATCCGCCCCAGCATGTTGGACTCGAGCCTATATAATAAGGGCTCCTCAAGAGGACGAAAATATAGTTTTTCCATTGATTTTTAGCTGAGTTTTTAGTATTGTTTTATTTTTCATCTCATATTTTCTTGTTAGAACTTTGTGAGATGAATTGCATAGTAGGCTAGAATTCTTTGGTGAGGCTAGAGATGATCCTAGATGTGTAGTGAATTTATTTGGGTTTTGATTCTCCAATGGTTCCTAAAGTTGATACATTAGAGTGAATAATTTCTCTTTTATCCTATTTCTTTCTCATATCAATATATTTTATTGTCAGTTTTTATATAAATTTAGTCAAGCTCTTTTTATGTGATTGTTGCAACTAAGATATATTGATAGCATTATTTTATAAGTAGTCTTTTACTGCAATATTGCTTATAGTATATTGTCGCTTTTGGATTTCTTATAAGATAATTTTTATTAGTTCTTCACATAAGAATTTATTCACTCAAATAAATTTTAATCCATAAGTTTTTCAAATCTTTATTTTCCGATTGATTGTTTGGGATGTGAAACTTTCAATTGAGTTATTTTATGAATCAAAATCCAATTAGGTACATGAAACATATAGGGGATTCTCGATGCTTTATCATCTTTTAATTATTGAATTTTCTTCATTTCTAAATTACGGTATTTTAAAAATTGTTTTAAAAATCACAAAAATATTTTCCTTTCCTTCTTTCTTTGATTACTTTTCCTCTAACGCTTTTGTTCCGCTAATCTTTTCTTGTTTGTTTTTATCACCTCCTCGTGGGATCGACCGTCCAAATTGTGCTACAATCGACCGCTTGTTTTGTACACATTTGGGGAGGTGTCAAGAAGCAAGATTGATCATAGATATTTTGCCAAGAGGTAAGCAAGATTGATCATACATTTGGGCGTAATCAGTCCTCATTAACAATTTACAAGCTAATGCCAACAGAGTGGAAGTTCCCATTAATCCACCGGCTGCACAACCGGTGCAAGATAGAGGAGTTCAAGCAGCAACTAATCATGAGCCTCTGTATCTGCGATTCGAGAGGATGAAGCCTAGGTTATTCAATGGTTCAATTGACCCTTTGGTAGCTCAAGGATGGTTGAAGTCGATCTAGTTAGTCCTTAATTTCATAGGTTTAACCGAGAATGTGAGAAAGTGAAGTGTGCTTCCTACTGTTTGATGGATGATGCTAGAATCTGGTGGGAAGGATTAGAGCTGAGTAGGGATGTGAATCAGATGACATGGGAAGACTTTATCCAAGAATTTAACGAGTAGTGCCAATGAGAATTGTTGATAGATAGCTCTATAGTAATCTAATAGTGCTCGAGATATTTGACTATGATCTAATTTTAGGTACGGATTTCTTGGGAAAGTATAATGCGTCTATTGAATGCCGAAGACGTAACATCGTGTTTAATCTCGAACCAGATGATCGGTTTGAATTCATTGGTGATGCAAAGAAAAAGATGAAGTTGTTCCTGTCAGCAATGAAGGCTCGAAGGATGCTAGCCAATCAGCATCGTGGACAAGAAAAAAGAAGATAAATTGAAGCTTGAGGATGCACCTGTCGTATGAGATTTTAGTGATGTGTTTCCGGAGGACTTGCCAGGTTTACCACCAGATAGAGAAATCGAGTTCGAGATTGAGCTAGCACCGGGCACTGGGCCAGTCTCTAAGGCACCTTATCGAATGGCACCTGCTGAATTGAAGGAATTACATGAGCAACTTCAAGAGCTATTGACCAAGGGTTTCATTCGCCCAAGTCATTCACCGTGGGGAGCTCCAGTTTTATTGGTGAAGAAGAAGGATGGGACAATGAGACTCTGCATCGGCTATAGGGAGTTGAACAAGGTGACCATAAGGAACAAGTACCCATTGCCAAGAATTGATGATTTATTCGACCAACTGCAAGGTGCGACTGTGTTTTCGAAGATTGACCTACGATCTGGATACCACCAACTAAAGATCAAGGAAGGAGATATTCCCAAGTCAGCCTTCAGAACTCGATACGGTCCTTATGAGTTGGTGGTCATGCCATTTGGGTTAACCAATGCCCCTGCTGCTTTTATGGACCTAATGAATAGAGTGTTTAAGGAGTTTCTGGATAAATTTGTGATAGTATTTATTGACGACATTCTCATTTATTCAAAGGCTCGAGACCAACATGAGAAGCATATAAGGACAGTTTTGCAGACATTGAAACAGCACCAGTTGTATGGCAATTGAAGGACTATGAGAAGAACTATCCCACCCATGACCTAGAGTTGGCTGCCGTTGTTTTTGCATTGAAAATATGGAGGCATTATTTGTATGGAGTCCGATGCCAAATATACACCGATCACCAAAGTTTGAAGTACTTCTTCACACAAAAGGATTTGAATATGAGGCAAAGGAGGTGGCTTGAGCTAGTAAAGGATTACGATTGTGAAATCCTATACCATCCAGGAAAGGCAAATAGAGTAGCTGATGCGTTGAGTCGGAAGACCCCTGCCACGTTAATGTCCTTGAATGCGATGTCTAAGCCCCTTCAAAAGGTGATTTTTGATTTTGGGTTGGAGTTAATAATTGGGCAACTTTCTGCAATGACCTTGTCTCCAATTATTTTAGATGATATTCGGAGCAAACAAGACCTTGATCCAAGTCTTGTGAGGATTAAAAAGGAAATGCTTGAAGGGAAGTGTGAAGGATTTAGTGCGTGTGATGATGGAGTGCTGAAGCTTAATGGACGGTTATGTATTCCTAAGGACGAGGAGCTGAGGAAGAAGATTCTTGAAGAGGCGCACAACACCCCGTATATGCTTCATCCTGGTGCAACTAAAATGTACATGGATCTTAAGAATAGTTTCTGGTGGTTCGGAATGAAGAAAGATGTAGCACACTATGTGAAGCATTGTATGACGTGCCAACAAGTTAAGGCTGAGCACCAAAAGCCAGGAGGGGTACTTCAGTCAATTCAGATACCGGAATGGAAATGGGAAGACATTGCGATGGATTTTATTACTGGATTGCCAAGGACTACGAATGGATATGATGCTATATGGGTGGTCATTGACAGATTAACCAAGTCAGCACACTTTCTTCCTATACGGTTGACGTCTTCTATGGAACAGTTGGCAGAATTATATGTGAAGGAGGTCGTGAGGCTTCATGGTGTTCCCAGATCTATTATTTCGGATCGAGATAGTAGGTTTACCTCCCACTTCTGGAAGAGCGTTCAAGCTGCTATGGGTACGAAGTTGAAATTTAGCACGGCTTTTCATCCTCAAACAGACGGTCAGACGGAGAGGACTAATCAGACACTTGAGGATATGCTTCGAGCTTGTGCCTTGGACTTCAAAGGGAGTTGGTGTAAGTTTTTACCATTGGCTGAGTTCGCTTATAACAATAGTTATCAAGCGACGATTGGGATGGCTCCCTATGAGGCACTTTACTAAAGACGTTGTAAGTCCCCGATTTATTGGCATGAGGCTGGGGAAAAGAAACTAGCGGAGTCGGAACTTAAGGAGAAAACTGACTTCTTCAATAAGACAACCGAAGCATTAAAAGTGATTTAGCAGCGGATTGCCACGGCTCAAAGTAGGCAGAAAAGCTACGCGGATGTGCGTCGAAGGCCCTTAGAGTTTGAGGTTGGAGACTTGGTGTTTATCAAGGTCGCCCCGATGAAGGGTGTGATGCGATTTGGGAAGAAATGCAAGCTTAGTCCCAGGTATGTGGGACCATATATGGTGATTGAGCGTATCGGCAATGTGGCATACAAGTTAGATTTGCCTCAGGAGATGGCATCTATCCACAACGTATTTCATGTTTCGATGTTGAAGAAGTATGTACCGGATCCATCTCACGTCATTCAACCGCAATCGATTCAGATTCAAGAGGATATGAGCTACGAAGGGAAACCAATTGAGATTCTTGATCGGAAGACGAAGACTTTGGGAAATAAAGAGATTCTCTTAGTAAAAGTTCTTTGGCGTAATCACAAGATGGAGGAAGCTACCTGGGAGCGAGAAGATGCTATGAGAACAAATTATCCAGAATTGTTCTAAGTTTCGAGGACGAAACTTTTATAAGGTAAGAGGGATTGTAACGCCCCAAATGCTATCTAACTTTAAGTTAGAAAATTAACATTAGAATTAACATAGATAATATGATGAGATTAGAAATTCTTAATTCTAATGTTATGTTGAGTTATTTTTCTCAGGTGACGCGATGAGGACTCGACGTGCTAGAATAATATTCATGCCAAATTGATGAATTTTTATCTGATGATTTGATAATTTTTGTGATGGCTTAAATATATATGTAATAAAGAAATTGTTGCATTTATTTTTGTATGTTATATAAAGCATAATTATACATTATACGATTATCTTATATGTTTATAGATATACACTATATGTGTAAGTATATTTTATTTTATATTGTATATATTTCTTTGTATATATATATATGTTAAGTTATTGATTGCCAACGTATATATATATATATATTATATGTATATGTATATATATATATATATATATATTATATGTATATGTATATATATATATGTGTGTGTGTTTAATAGGAAATCTGAAGGAGAATATGAAGGGAGGGGATGCCAATCGGAAAACGTGGAAAAAGAAAAAAATAAATTATGTTCTTAATTCCCATTCAATTTCCCTTCTTTTATTTGACAATTTCCTACCGAAAATAAGTTAATGACAGCATTGGTCTTATTATTCCAGCCAATTAGCATTCAATTGATTTCCAATTGAAATTCACAAAGTTTACCGTTTTTTTTTTCTTCAACGCTCACTCTTACATCCTTAGCCTCCCTTTCTCTGTCTTTCCCATTCTCTGTCTACTCTCTCTGCCCCTCTCTCACGCACAAACAGAAGAAGAAAAAAAAAAAAAAAAAAAGGAATCCATCAACCTCTTGATTTGTTCTAATCTTTGGAGCCGAAATAAAGATTCAACAAGGTATGTTTTATTATTGTTTGACGAGGATGATTTTGTTATTTGTTTGGTTTGGGATGCTTTGAGGTCCGATGAATTTCTCGATGAGTTTCTTCGTGTTAGTTTGAAGAAAGGATGAGAAATATTTATCGAATGATGATCGAAAAAAAAAAATGGCGATATGGTTGATTTTGTGAACAAGACGAAATTATGGTTTTTGATTTCTTGATTTATGATTCTATTGGTATGGGGATTGAACAATTTTATGTGTTAGGAAGATGTCTTAGGGCTGTTTTGTGTATGTGTGTGTGTGTGTGAATCATGTATATTATGGTGATAATTTTTATATGTTCGGATTTGACCACTGCACTGACATTTTCCAGATTCTAAGACAAGAATTCCAAACAGATTTAAGGGTGCAAATGGATTCTATTTTTAACAAATTTGATATTGTTGGAAAGCCCTAGATGTCTATTTTCTTTTGAAATCAGTTTTATATCCTTTGGAGTTATGTGTGAGTTTTTATGATTTTTCAAATAGGCAGAGGTCGGACTGCCAAGTTCGGTAAAATTTTAATGATCAGATTTCAAAACTGTTTTTGAAAATCCAAACGGTCTCCGTTTTTAACAAAATTGATATTGTTAGAAAACTATAGATGTCTATTTTCATTTGGAATCAGTTTTATATCATTTGGAGATATCTGTAAATTTATGTGATTTTTCAAACAGACAGAGGTCCGGCTGCCAGTTTCGGTAAAAGTTTAGAAATCAATTTCAAAACTATTTTTAAGAGTCCAAACGGTCTTCATTTTCTATGAATTGGGTACCATTAGAAAGATCTAGATGTCTACTTTTATTTAAAATTAGTTTCAGATCATTTGGAGCTCTGTATGAATTTTTATAAATTTTAGAATGGACAAAGGTATGACTGACGGATTCTGTCAAGATTTGGAATTTCATGAAATGGTTTAGTTTTTTTATGTTGTGATGTTATTAAATGATGAAATAGGCCTTTAGGTGCTGTCATGATACGATGGATGTGTTTGATGAATTATTATGAGCATTTGTTGATTTTATTATATTTATTATTCATGGCATGAACGGTTCTAAAGACGAGCACCCGAGACCTCAATCGCGCGTCACCATCGAAAAATTTGAAAAGGTTAAGTAAGACGTTTATGTAAGTACACTCTCACCTGCAACATGAATTAAAGATTTGAGAAGTATATGTTTTGATGTTGATAATGATGATGATGTTGCGATATTTTTAAATAATACTTCTCCTATGATGACGTTTTGATGAAAAGTATATATATGGTATGTATATATATTTTATATTTTAAAATGGCGTTGTACACCATTGATGATGATGATGATGATGTTGTCCGGTGAGCGGACTTTTGTCACCGTTGGTTTGGGATTTGCTACCCCAACCCTTCCGTGACTAGCGCGCTATGATGGTACAACGCCGGGCCCAATATATGACGGTTTTTAAAGTTAAAAAGTTTTTAAATGATGTTTATATTTATGATGATAAAAGAAAAATGTTTATTTATATTTGTGATATTTAAGTGTCTTACTAAGCCCTTGCTTATATAAGTTAATTCATGTTGCAGATAAAGGAAAGGGTAAGTTATAGTGTTGCAGGAGCTTGGAGCGGATGGCGGGAAGATGTGTGATAGGAAAACGGGAGGAACGATCTTGAGATGGACATTTATAATTTCAAATGAAGTTTTGAGACTTTAATTTATTATTATTTGATTGAATGTTTCATATGGACTTAAATTTTATTTCATGAATTGGATTTTGAAAATATATATATAGATCAATAATGAAGTTTATTTTGATATAGTTTTAAAAAAAAAAAAATTTTCTAGAGTTTTTTTTTTTTTTAAATTATCTAAATAAAGTTTTCCGTAACGTAAAGATTTTTATTTCAAGCTTAATATTTTCCGCAATTTTATAAGAGATGAATGATTAAATAAGAAGCAACTGTAACGGTCCGTGAGGGGTTGTTACAGTGGACCACTATACAAAGATTACATGATCATATAAAAAAAATATTGCTTATTCCTTGATTTCCCTCATTCACATGCGAACTTTTAATAGCTTAGATTTTACATAGAACAAACTTGCTAACGCTGATGAGGTTGTTAAGTTATGGATCTTCAAGAGCTCTCTCACAAGGAAATGACTTGAATCATACACTTCTATCACCTGAGATTTAATTATAATTTATCTGCCGTACGAAGAACTTAGCTGATGTTGGCAGCTCAAGAACCGTATCCGACCCGTTGCATGATAACTCAAAGCCAGGATAGCCATAGTGGCTTGGCTGATCTTTGAGTTTGAAGGGGAATCTGATAGCCATGCCATGGTCTCCGCACTTTGATTCTTTGCATTGAATTTGGTGGTCTGCTCCGACCTCTGCGAAAAAGGACAGTATCAGCAGGAGCATACAAGACAAAGACATGGGGAAATCGGCGGCAATACTAAACATCAGATTCAGAGGATGCTCTGCTTATTAACCAACAATGGGAGGTTTGTAGGTAAGATAACCAGTGGTAGAGGAAAATCAAAATGCATTGACGTGGAGTTGGTGTTATTTTGATTATTGTTATTAAAAAAAAAAAAAAAAAAAGGAAGAAAACAGAAACAAAAGCACGGCCAGTTGACTTGAATAATGAATTATCAATGAATCTGACTAAAGATGATAAAGAATTGGGGTCCATCGAACCTGACTAGTAGTTCCCTGAGAGCGACATAATTTGAAGGGAAGACTTTGATCAAGACTTGGAACTTTCAGCAGTTGCGTCGAACTACTAAATAATTAATTAATTTTAAGCTCTTATATTTGCATCATCTCTCTGTTTGTTGTCAAGTCATCGCATTGCCACGGTGGTCCATGTCCTGGTACTGAAATTAAAGGTCTATCTAGAAAGTTAAAACTACTAAACTAGCAAGAGCCTCTTTGGTTATGTTTTCTGTTTTCAGTTTTCAAAGTTGTGTTTCTAAAGATGAGAACAAAAACAATTCTCACATGTTCTCAAAAACTTACAGTGTTGGATAATTGTTTTGAGAAAATAGATTTATAAAATAAAAACAGAATATATATATTTGGATAGAGATTTTTAAAACTTTATTATTATTATTATTATTATTATTATCTGGGACCCTCGCTGAGAGGGAGATAAGTAGAAGACTTGGAACTTTCAACGTTCACTCTTTGACTCAACGGAAGCAAACACTACAAGAACAGCAGCTTCGTGGAAGCTAGTAGTGTCGAATAAATGAATGGTCTTGAAGGGAAGACTAGTTTACTTTTTTATAAATGGTCTTGAATGGTCTTGTAGCATTTCATCTACCAAGTATCCAAATAATTTCGAGAATTTTATGATAGGATATGACCAATATAATTCAAGACATGGTTTTAAATCATTATTTCTGTCAAAACTATCCATATATATATATATATATATGTTTTAGTGCAAGACTTATATACTTTTTTATAAAAATGATCAGGAACAACAACTAATATCTAGAGAAATTAACATATCCTAATTAGATTGACATCCACCAATAACCTCATCTTATAAAATGAAAATATCTCAACCAAACATCTAAGGGCCACACAAAAAGGAAATCAACCAAGATATCCATAAAAAATAAACGAAACCATACCTTTAAAAATGAGGAAAAGTCAGCCGAAACTTTCATAACTGGTCCATCCGACATAAATAGGGAAGACTTTGATCAAGACTTGGAACTTTCAGAGCAGTTTCGCCGAAGCTAGTAAATAATTTGAAGCCAGTAAAAATTCCGAAAATTTCTGTAGGGATGATCTCATAAGTTCATTCTTCTCTCCCCTCTTTTTTTTTTTTTTTTTGGTTATTTACTTCGAGCGGAAATTTATTGCCCATGTGCTTGCATCATCTCTCTGTTTGATTCTCATGGTGGTCCATGTCCTGGTAGTGAAATAAAGGTTTGTCTAGAAAGGGAAAACTAGTAAATTTCGCTTGAATTTCAAAAAAGTAACAATTAAAAAACAAAAACTACAACTATTTTTTTAAGGTACTCTAGTATGACGAGTATGCTGATCATAAAGGAAAAAGTTTATTGGTTGCCATAAAACAGAAAAATTGATGGGATAAGTAATTCATATCCAGAGAAGTTGTTATTTTCTTATTTTCTTAGGGGTAGGTTTTTTGTACTTGTTCGTAGTTTATTTCACAAATCTCTGGAACAACTTTTTCGCAAATTGATTGGATGTCCCTTATTTGTTTTATTTATTTATTTATTTTTTTGTTGGTGAAGAGGATTTTCGTACTTGTCAATAGTTTATTCTAGAACAAGTTTTTCATACAAAGAAAAATTAAATTAAATTAAAAAAAAACTGAGGTTTGGATAAAGGAATCCTATTATTTAACTTTAAATAAGGATTACATAACAAGTAAAGATCAAGGAATATTCAGACTCTTATTGGAAAAAAAAAAAATTATGAATTCACAACTTAACTAGCTAGTTATCATCTCTCCTTATATGGATTTGGAACCAAACTCATCTTGGTAGAGTCGTCGAGTCATCAGACGGCATAGATGACTGTGTTGGACGGACTGTCTCTTGAGCACGTTCTACTTGATTAGCTAGAGGACATAGGGAAGGCTTCGGAGGCATCTGTAGGCATTCAACTTCTCCTTCAAGCATTTCTATGACTTTGCTCATTGAAGGGCGATCGCTTGGCTTCAACTGAATGCACCACAATGCTACTATCACCATCTTCTTTGTTTTTTCTGAATCCTCCTCAGCTACATCTCCCATCTCTACTATGCTCTTTCCTTCACTAAATTGGTCATACACCCACGAAGGAAAGTAAATTTGGCTCGAACGCTCTGCAACTGCATTCAAGTTCTTCCTTTGACTTGCCATTTCCATTAACAGCATTCCAAAACTATACACATCGGCTTTGTAAGAGACTCCTCCGATGTTTTTGTAAAATAATTCTGGAGCTATGTATCCTAAGGTTCCTCTCGCAGCAGTCATAGACACAATGCTGTTGTCTAACGGGCATAATCTCGCTAGCCCAAAATCGGAAACCTTTGGAACAAAATTTTCATCCAAAAGAATATTATGAGGTTTAATGTCAAAATGTAAAATCTGCATGCAACAACCTCGATGCAGATATTCAATGCCACGTGCAATCCCAAGAGAAATTTCAAAGATTTTCCCACAACTTAAGGAGTTAACTCCTTCTTTAGGAAAAATGTACCTATCAAGAGATCCATGAGACATGAAATCATATACAAGAGCATGCTTTGACCCTTCGAAGCAGAAGCCAATCAGTTGCACCACGTTGACATGGTGAATCCTTCCAATTGTGGAAATTTCATTGATGAAATCTTGTCCCTTTCCTTTCGATTTACTGAGCACCTTAATTGCTACAAGACGACCACTGCGAAGCTTTCCTTTGAAAACAGAGCCATAGCCTCCTTCGCCTAACTTGTTCTTGAAGTTTTTAGTCATCTTTTTGATGTCCGAGTATGTGTATCTTATAGGCATAAGATGGTTGTGGCTGTGAAGGAACTCTTCAATGGAGTTAAATGTCGATAAATGACGTCTCCGCCATTTATAGATCAAAAAGCCAACCACAACTGGAGCCCCAAATACGAATTTAGCGCCAGCATACATTCCTGCACCAAAAAATTACCGGAATTGAATCCAACGGCAATTGGTTGACAATATTTGAATTTAGCAACTTATACGTGGAATGGAAATTTCTTTCATGCTGTTTGTGTCCGTAACGAACGATTATGGAGGGTAACATTGATAATATGATAGTGACACGATTAATAACAACTGGCAGACTCTCAACTTGTAAATATAAACCGGAACATCATATGAAAAGTTTCCTGTTTTTACGGCTATTATGAAAAAAAAGGTCTTACCAAAACAGATGAGAAGCCCCACAAAATCTGAAAGAAACAAATAAACAAGAGAGAGAAATTAAGTCGGTCCTACATAAAAGGCAAATGAAACCAACAATCAGAATGCAAAAAGATCTATATTAAAACCCTATACTAGTAAAATCCAGTGGAAAAAACAAAATTTTTTTGTTTTTCGAATGGAGGGAGAGGATTTGAACTCTACTTCTTTTATGTGAAATTATATTTCTACAACCACCCTAGTGACAAAAACTTGGCATAGGGCACAATTATTGTTTTTATAAATATAGTGAGAACAAATGAGAAAGCATTCTTACAAATAAGGCAGCGTTCAATTATATACCATCGACGATCTGCATTATGCAAGATTACAGCAAGTCAATAGCATTCCGAGAATGTTCACAACAAAGAGCAAAGTAGATATACGTACTAGGATTTTTTTTTTTTTTTGTTTTTTTTTTGGGGGGGATAAATAGAGAGGGGGAACTAAATCCCCCCACTCAAATTTAAGATATATATGCAAGGATATATAAGGCTAAAATGATGGAAATTAAAAAGATAAAAGTTAAAAAAAAAAAAAAAAAAGTGACTATTACTTACAACAGCTACAATGAACCTTGTTGGAATCACCGATGTAGCAAGAACCACCACCACTACACAATTGTTGGAGGAAACTTGGCAACCATGAAAGCTCAAACCCATAGGCAAGCTCATTATGAATGTCCACATAGGAAGTGTTAGTCTCGCCATTCATTCGGTTCGGCGACATGAGAGTCGTTAGCTCAATACGGCAGTGGTTGTTCAAATCAGAAACATATAATAAGCTACCATCGACCACATAATAGTAAGACTGTCGTTTGGATAGCGATGAATTAGCACCGGTGTCTTGGTTGGGAAACATACCAGCAATATTGCAAGGAGCAGTGTCTATGTAAAGAGAGGAATTCATTCGATTTTCACATTTCAAGAAAATTATTGCCTTTGTAAGTTTGCTATCAGAACTTGGATGTTTCTTTGGCCGTATCCATTGATATGTATCGTAAGCATCATCATAACTGAAGGCATACTTATTCAAAGAATGAATAGGGATGGAGGAGCAATTATCCTTCTGAACATTGGCATCAACGATTCGGATTGTGTAATTGTTGTAATTGATGGCCTTAACCAAGTATTTTACAGAATACAAGTATAGTACCGTGAGGTTGTTCTCGCAAGAAAGCTCGTACTTTGAGTTGCCACAGTTTTCTGGATCGCTTTTAAGCCGAAAAGGGCTGCTTATATTGAGGATATCACCACAAGAAGAAGGGGAACAAATACCATCGATCTTCGCATTGCTAGTCCCTAGAAATAGAACGATCAAAACAACTAGAAAGGCCATGAATCGTCGAGACAATATTGATCTTCCACTTTCCATTTGAATTTTTTTTTATTTGTTTTTTGGGTGGACGAAGAAGACCAACTTTTTTTTTTTTTTTTTGCTAGAAGACGAAGAAGAACTTAAATGTAAATGATTATGATAGACATTATTGAAGTAGTCGACTTTCACTATTGAAAAATTGCATTATTTTCTTAATTTCCACAATTAATAAGTTAATAGGTCAATCCCACACGTAGTTTCGTGTGACCTGATCTGGGACCCTCGCTGAGGGAACATAAGCAGAAGACTTGGAAACTTTCAACGTTGACTCTATGAAAGCAAACACTTGCCAGAACATCAGCTAGTAGCGTCGAATAAATGAATGGTCTTGAATGAAGACTTAATCTGTAAACTTCACGGAGGATATGTTTTTCAAATCATCTTTTCAGTCAAATTTCTTATTAGTAGTATTAGGACAAATTATATCTCTCACTTAATTTTAATCCCGAACTTTAATTTTATAACATTTGTTCCACTTAAATTTTTGGACTTTGGTAAATTTTCTCCGGTTTAGTTTATTAACAGAAAATGATATGAGTTGTGGTTTTGACTGTGAAATTACAAAGGTGCCCCTAGAATAGTAAAAGAAACTCCTTTCCTCACCATTTTCACGCCGTACAGAGCTTCTAGCTCTCGCCAATGGCGGCAAAGGCGAGAAACCTTAGGAAGACCAGAAACCCCGATCTCATCACTGACTTTTTTTTTTTAATGCATTTTCATTTAACTGACAGAGCTATAATTTTGTATTAACTAGTTTACATTAAAAAAATCTTTTAATAGCAAAAATTAAAAAACAATCAGAAGCAACTTTAAAGTTAAAATCCTTATTGTCAAACAATTCACGGCGGGACTGGAGTGAATGGCGGCGTGGGCGAACGGCAGAGCCGCGGGCGAACGGCGGAGCTGTGCTGTGCGCGCAAACGGCGGCTGGGCTGTGTGGGCGAACGACCGAGCTGGGTTGAGCGGGCAAACGGCGGCCCTGGGCCGTGTGGACGAACGACGGCGTTGGGCCGTGCAGCGAACGGTGGCGCTGGTTGCGACGGCGAACAGCGGTGGTGGTTGGGAGTGTTAGATAATATAGATAATAACAGGGAGAACTGTCGGTGGCAAGGAGACCCTGGCAGACCATGACGATCGAACGAACCAAACTGCTGGGAACCATAATCCACTAAATAAATAGGTGATGTTTGAAACAATCATTCAAATCATCCAACTCAAATTTTTTTTATTTTTTTATTTTAAAATTTTTGTCTTTTTTCTAAATATTTTTTTATCTTTTTTAAAAATTTAAAAAAATTTACTATTAAAATTTAAAAATCTCAACTCAAACTATTCCACCAAACAAACCTTAAAAAAAATTTTATCAAATTTTATTTTTAAAGAAATTTCCCTTATAAATTTAAATATGATTTTACCAAATTATCCTTTCTAATTTTGGTCCTTGTTTGATATGTGCCGACTCCATTAATAGACTTATCAGGGAAAAAATTGCAAACGTCCAAATATTCAAGGAGAACCGATGTTATAAATTAAATTTCATGGGAAAAAAAATATAATTTATTATTATTATTATTATTATATTAGCTCAATATATATATATATATATATATATCTGTACAAATGATAAGAGGAAAAAAACTAGTACCTAGAATACATCTCCATGAGATTCACATTCATTAGCAACTACACCATTCCTAGAGATATAAATGGAGGTGGTCGGATCGGGTTTTAAGCCGCCTCACCCCGCCCCACACAATCAACCCACCCCTATTTAATGTGACTATTACTTGCAACAGCTACAATGAACCTTGTTGTAATCACCGATGTAGCAAGAACCACCATAAATACAAAATTGTTGGAGGAAACTTGGCAACCATGAAAGCTCAAACCCATAGGCAAGCTCATTATGAATGTCCACATAAGAAGTGTTAGTCTCGCCATTCATTCGGTTCGGCGACATGAGAGTCGTTAGCTCAATACGGCAGTGGTTGTTCAAATCAGAAACATTTAATAAGCTACCATCGACCACATAATAGTAAGACTGTCGTTTGGATAGCGATGAATTAGCACCGGTGTCTTGGTTGGGAAACATACCAGCAATATTGCAAGGAGCAGTGTCTATATAAAGAGAGGAATTCATTCGATTTTCACATTTCAAGAAAATTATTGCCTTTGTAAGTTTGCGATCAAAACGTGGATATTTCTTTGGCCGTATCCATTGATATGTATGGTAAGCATCATCATAACTGAAGTCATACTTATTCAAAGAATGATTAGGGATAGAGGAGCAATTATCCTTCCGAACATTGGCGTCAGCAATTCGGATTGTGTAATTGTTGTAGTTGATGGCCCTTACCAAGAATTTCACAGAATCCAAATACAGTAGCGTGAGGTTGTTCTCGCAAGAAAGTTCGTACCTCGAGTCGCCACAGATTTCTGGATCAGTTTTAAGCCGAAAAGGCCAGCTGATGTTGAGGATATTGCCACAAAAAGAAGGCCGGGAACAAATACCATCAATCCTTGCATTGCGTGTACCAAGAAATAGAGCGATCAAAACAAGAAAAGCCATGAATCGTGGAAACAACATAGCTCTTCCACTTTCCATTTGGATCTTTTTTTTTTTTTTTTTTTTTTTTGAGCTAGAAGTCGAAGAAGAAGAACTTAACCAATTGTAAAAGATTATAATGGAGATTATTTAAGTACTCGACTTTCACTATTGAAAAAATTGCGTCATTTTCTTAATTTCCCTAATTAATAAGTTACACGTTGGAAAGTTAAATTTTCAAATTTTAAGATTGGTCAGCTAATTAACTCCTGTAAATAGGATCTTTGTAAATTATTGAAAGTTCCGTGTGAACTAGGGGAAACAAAATTGGATAAGAAGAAATGTCACGCGTAAATGTGACCTGATCTGGGACCCTCGCGGATGTGAGGGACATAAGTGAAGACTTTTTGTAGTGATTCTAGTGTAATATTTTTCATCTAATATTAATATGTAACAAGATTTTGAATAAGAAATTATTATATTATTAGCTTGTAAATAAGAAGTTGTATATAAATTAACTAGCTATTATAAGTTTCTAAGCACAAAGTTAAAAGTGCTAAACAGTATCTAATACTGGATATAAGATATTTCTTACATGTATACATACATATATGAAGGAGACGTACTTCCATATTAAATTAAGAGTGGTTTCTCTTATTCGAAAATATTATTCATGTTATTAATGATCTATTTTTATATAAGGTTGCTAAGCATAGAAGTAAGTCAGATACACATGTAACGAATCACCTTAATCATATAAAATTATAGATCATCCAAACACTGCGTTCGAAAGTCAAATTTCCATGTAGAATCTCTACAATTTGTTCAAAGTAGCTCCAATAGATGTGAACTATGTATATAAATGCGACCTGATGCTCTGGGACCATATAGAGGCCTAGAGGGGCCTATTTGCAGGGCAGTACTCAGTAGAAAGAAAACGATAAAAGAAGAAGATGACTTTCAATGGGACACTTGGAAATAAACGTTAGCATATATAACAGCAGCTTCGTGGAAGCTCTGGCTAGTACAACAGAATTCATGAAATATTGACGACTCTCAAGGGAGCAAACTCTGAAGCTTAGGCAGCCACATCTTCCTCTAGTACCCTGATTTTTTCATATAGTTATAATTTATATACTAAAACTCTATTTGGATCGCACATTCAACTTTAAAAAGGAAACTTTTCTTATTTTAAAAGAAAAATGTTTTCATTGTAAGAATAAAATGGTATTTGGATGTGTAAAAAATTTTCTTCTTAAAAATAAAAAGTTATTTGGAATGAGAAAAAATAGAATTGAGAATTATGCATTGTGATGAGAAGATTTTAAAAGATTTCTTTTCTTTTTAGAAAAAGATATAGCACAAAATAAATTTGAAAATGAGATAGTTTAATTTCTTTTTCAAAATGAGAGAATAATGGAAAAGGTTAGGAAAAATACTTTTTTGTAAAAATTTTCTAATTTCCAAAATTGGATATGTGATCCAAACAAAGAGTAAATTTTTAATTTTAATTTTTAATAATTTGCTTCCTAAATTTACAAATCTATAAAAGTAATCCATCCGGATTAATAATAGTGTTAATATATTTTTTTTTTTCAAGAAAATTGGCATGTAACTTGGTCAATTAACGGCCTAAATGGTTATATTTATCTATTTTAACCAAATTTATTAAGATATTAATTTAACTTTTATCAAAATAAAGAATTTGAATTATTTTCCTAAAGATGATAGGAAGTAGAAAAACAATAGAGTTATCACAAAAGTAATAACTATCATTAACAAGCTTAATTGAATTATCTATTTGAATTATCATCCTAGCTATCATTAATTCTGGAATATATCTATTTCTAGATATATATCAGCAATTAATATGTTGTACGAGAAAACAATATATTCCTATACCGTTTGTTCATATTAATCAAGTTTAATCTAACCAAAATTAACCTTCCCAGAATTAATTTTCGTTTGAATAATCTACCAATTGATGGCCAGTCAATCAATAGAAATTAAGCAATGCAACACACTTGAATAACCCGAATAAACTTCACTGAACAATTAACTCAAAATTTAGATTTTCATTGCAACCTTGGATCCATCTATAATCTTAGCTAAAAAAATTCAGTTCATGTTCGAAATACAGAAACCACACATATAGATTTCCATCCACATATTCATCATTCCAAAAACAAGAACGAAAGATTAAAAAGGATCAGAAAGAATTGAAAGAAAAATGGAAAGATCTTCGGCACAAATAAAATTTCTTTCTCTTGCCGAGATTCCCCAGCCGTGCAAGCCGAATCTATCTCCTGTTCTCTAAGTCTCCAGTTCTCTCTCTTTCTTTTTCTGCTGGTGTATTTCGGCCTCTCTGTTTCACCCCCAAAACGGCTGCTTCTCGCTCCTCGTTTTCTTTTCTTTTTATTCCAAAGACCCACCAAATTGCCCTAGCTCCACGTGCCTTTGGTTTCACTCAATTTAGTAACTTTTCCCCACAGCTGTCGTGCACCATTAAATGAATAAATGAATCTTTGCCAGCTGTAAAGTAGGATTGGGTCCACATGCTTTATTCCAATTCTGCATTAGATCACTTTGCTGCATCAATGCTGTAGCATTGCTTGCAGCAAAGTTACGATTTTCAGCTATAAACCATGGTAAGTCTTCTAATCCACTGGGTCTTCACTCCATTGACAGCGCCGGTCCACTGAAACAAAAACAAGAAATCAGAAATACGATAAAAAACTAAAATTAACTAATTATTTTAACCTATTCTTTAACTAAAACAAGCTAACTAATATTATATAAAATTCTTAAAACTAAGGCATATTATCTTGAAATAACAATAATTAACAAGCTTAAAAGTATGTTAAATAACTCTATTTCATAGAGTTATCAATAGTGTTAATATATTTTTTTTTTTCAAGAAAATTGGCATGTAACTTGGTCAATTAACGGCCTAAATGGTTATATTTATCTATTTAACCAAATTTATTAAGATATTAATTTAACTTTTATCAAAATAAAGAATTTGAATTAGTTTTGTTTTAAATATAAGTTTGGGTTAATATTAACTAAATAAATATGTTTCAAGCTCTTAATTAACAACTTATGTGCAAGTCACGTATCAACTTTCTATTAAAATAAGCTAAAATTGTTATCAATTGGGGTAGATTGCTATAAATTTACAAGTTCAGGACTCAAACTATCAAAATTAAATGTATAAGGTGCAAATTACAACCCTGTGATAAATTTAGGGGTATTGGTGCAATTTAGCCTTTTCTAAGCTAAAGAGTGAGAGAGTAAAATTTAGTCACCCAAACTTATTAAAAATAAAGGAAAACAAAATTCCTGCAAAAGTTAATTGACTAGTTTACACAACAAGTGAAGAACTCAAACATTAAATTTACAAATTGACTAGTTTACATATCTCGTTATGTGCATTTAGGACCAAGTGTTTTTTTATCTTGGTAGAATCGTCGAGTGGTATAGATGACATTGCTGGATGGAACCCCTCGCTGGAATATTTGTCAAAATGACAACTTTAAAATTTAAATTGGTTATAAATAATCTAATTTCATTTTAATATGAGAACAACCATCAAAACAACCGGTAGCTTTTTTATCATTCTCAAGTCATTTTGCTAATAAAAATTTTTGGAAGATTCTTTAACAAAGAAAGAAAGTGTTTTGAGTCATTTTTGTTAATTGACGTAGGACTCTGGTGCATCCAATGGCACCCGGCTGATCGCTCTTCCATGAAAGTTGTGGTTCATATGCTCGAAGGAGGAGAAAAGTTAAGCATGCCGCCGAATACTTTCGCCTCTATGGGTCCATCAAAAACGACCAATGCAGTCGAATGAACATAGAGTTGGAAGCTATAGCCGAACGGGAGTGGTTGGAAGATTAATGTCAATTTTTCTCTGCCCATTGTCAATGTAGACCTCTAGCGTTAACGGCAAGTCGGTAGTCATTTTACTTCTATCTGAATGAAGGAAATCAAAGTTTATGCAATATGGAATGTGTCATGTATGGAAACAGAAATCGGATTGTTTTTTATAATCGTCGGGTTCTTAAATAATCAAAAAACGGAAACTCTTTTTCGTAGCCTCGTTTTGTTTTGATGGCCGAGATTGCTCTTGTCCGACTCCTGATCGAAATTACTAACTCATAATTTCATGTAACGGTACAAATTCATACTATGTTTCCTACGTTGAGATGAACCAAAAAAACAATGCCAACGTATAACTACGGAACCAGAGACATAGTTACTTAAGGCCTGACGGAGGGCCTCAACTTTTCTTTTTCTTTTTTTTAAATACCCTACAAATTTTGAGGAAAATTTCATAATAGCCCCCTAAAAAATGAAAACTTGTTCATAATATACTCTAATTATCCATTATATAGTATTAGACTGCTGATAAACATGACTGGCTTCATCACTGAATGGAACAAAAAACAATTAGGGTGGTATGGAAAAGCATCCTTGTTTCTGTTCAAGAACAACAAAAGAAAAAATGTTAAGAAAATGAAAATGTTGAGAACAAGATTTTTGATAGACAAATGATTTAAGTGAAGATATTGAAGTCCCTGCCCATAGACTTGGCCCACTTATGATTCAACTTCAATGACATGATGACTTTGTTATAAATTGGACTAGAAATCTAGAAACCGACGTACTAGTTTTTTTAGCCCAAATATAGAACGAGACAGAGGGAAGGAGAAACCGTGTAGAACGGATTCGAAATCAAAACAAAGCTCTTTTATTCAAAAAATGAAGTTCTTTGTCATTTTCTATAAGCTGAGATAACCTCCTCCATCAATGTCACTCCACCGTCATACACCACTCTCCTTTAAAAAATTAATAGAAGAACCAAAATACACATTTTTTAAGAGTTGTGAAGTATTTTGACCTAAAAAAATATATAAATTAGGGATCAAACTCTCATCAATTTAAGAATTCAAGGGTATTTTTATCAATAAATAAAGTTTAAGGATCAATCTAACAATTTACCCTAATACTTATGAATCAATTCTTGTGAGACAATACTTATTTTATACAATTAATGGTTATTCGATGAGTTTGATGTAAATTTAAAAGAGTTTCAATTATGAGTAGGGACAGGACAGGTCGGGTACCCATTTGACCCGTCCCATTTACATCCATACTCATCCTGAAATAAGCTCTTCTACAGTCGTATTATTAAAAGGAAAAAGAAAAAATATACAGAGAACATGGCCACTTTAAAAGGAAAACAAGCCAACATTTTCGACCAACCTGATGAGTTTAGGAACAAGTAGAAACTGACTCCATAAGAAACAACCAAAACCATGCATTTAAAAGTGAGGAAAAGTCTGTCAAAAACCTCACATACTATTATAAAAAAAGAAAAATTACATAAATGTCGTAAATTAAGATAAACAATTTCCACTGATAAGGAAAACTACCAGAATAAATGAAAACAATCACTGATGTAGCTAAGAAAAACCATAAATTAACGTCAGAAGAATAATCAAGACCATGTATTTGAAAACTAGATCTAAATATATCTCATTAATGACCTTTCTTGTAAAACCTGATTAGAAAAACCAAAAAAGAAAAAAAAAAGTTTTTATGTTTATCTTACAACCTAGCATAAAAAAATGAACACCAACCAGAGACTCAGTCCAACCTTATAACTATCATATATTCTTTTCTAAATATTATATGATTGACTATTTATAATTGTATTCTATCGATAGGATGTTTACACACTACAATACGATCGTCCAAATAATTTACATCCTTTGCTAGTTTTCAAGATTTTATTATCATTAAAAATGGCCATACCTTGAGTATATACTCTTTCGTACCTAGAAAATTTTTCTTTTTAACATAGTATATTGGGGGTGGATGTCAAAAGGGGGAGTGGTTTTACAAAAGTCTGTGGATGCTACAATTTTGTAATTTTCAATTATTTCACTTTTTTTTTTTTTTTTCGTAATACTGGATTCAAAATGAAAATAATAATGATTGGATTGATACAATGGACCACTATACAAAGACTACATGATCATACAAAATTATATTGCTTATTAATTCCTTGATTTCCCTCATTCATGTACGAACTTTTATTAACTAAGATTATACATAGAACAAAGTTGCAAACACTGGTCATGAGGTCAAAATGCTTACATTCTCATACTTACTCTAACTCGGCTATAGTTTCTAACTGTACATTCATATGTCTTCTAGGCACATCGGCAACTGTCTTATTTGTTGAATCACTAGAAGCGAAAGGATTAGGGGGCATGCTTAACTTTTCTCCTCCTTCGAGCATATGAACCACAACTTTCATGGAAGGACGATCCACCGGGTGCCATTGGATGCACCATAATCCTACAATCACAAGTTTCTTTGCAATCGTCGCATCTCCCTCTTCCCCAATATGGATTCTTAGATCTTCTCCTTCTTCTAGAAGATTATAGATCCATTCGGGATAGTAAACTTGGTTAGTGTTATCCTCTGTCACGTCTGTTGTCTTCCTTCCTCCTACCATTTCAAGCAACAGCATTCCGAAACTGTAAACATCTGACTTATAGGACACATTTCCAAAGTTTCTAGAGAAAACTTCGGGTGCAATGTACCCCATGGTCCCTCTAGCTGTAGTCATTGACACTATGCTTTGATCCTTGGAACACAATTTGGCTAAACCAAAATCAGATATTTTTGGAGTGAAATTGTGATCCAACAAAACATTGTGAGGCTTGATATCAAAATGGAGTATTCGTTGATCACACCCTTGGTGAAGATATTCGATCCCTTTGGCAATGCCTAAAGCAATATCTTGTAGATTCTTCCAACCGAGGAAACGGTCAGTGTCTGGTGAAGATATGTAATGTTGTAGCGGCCCATTTGGTAAGAACTCGTAAACCAGAGCCCGCCTGAATCCATCAGCACAATATCCAACTAAGCGGACCACATTAACATGGTGAATTCGACCTATTATACCCACTTCATTTATGAACTCTTCTCCATTTTCTTTCGAACTGTTGAGAATTTTCACTGCAACAAAAAAATCAGTGGACAGCTTTCCTTTAAACACCGTTCCAAAGGCTCCTTCTCCCAATTTATCTGTGAATTGACTCGTAATATGCTTAATATCAGCATAGGAATATCTGCTTGGCTTCAGAGCCTTGTAATCCTCCAAAAATCTCTCTATTCTCAATTGGTTCTCTTTTTCCCTTTTGTTAGAGTTGTAAGAATTGTTAGCAAAAACAAGCAGCACCACAACAGCAGCTCCACCAAGTATTGCACCTGCATGAGATAGAACATTTGAATTATGAGAATCCCTGGCATCATTTGTAGTCTAAATGATTGAAGTTTTAATAAGAAAACTCACAAATTGCTGCAGATTTCACAGATTCACCTGTAAAAGACTATCATAATCAATTCTCGTATCAATCAAATCAACAATATATGAACAATATAATGCCATATTCGATTAAGTAGTAACCCCTAACAATTGCAAGTTTCGTTCAATTCCTCTTAAACTTCTATGAGAGTAATGAAATTATGACCAGTATTATTTTGGTTAAAAGCAAACTGCAAAACCTCAAGGAAGAAAGAATAATTAAATGGGAATAGACACAGTCACCTTTACTTGGTTTGGGAAGAAAACACTCGGTTTCAAGATTGGTGTCACGGCTCTTCAGTCGACACCTCTTTCCCTTTGCTTCACAATGACCACAAGTTGGTTTGAGCCAACTCAAACGAAGCTTGTTATTGTAGTTATAGCTGGGGATACTATAATAGTATGGAATCATAAAAGTGGTAAACATGTTGAAACAATTCGGGGGCAAGTCTTCTACGGCAGAGTCAGATAAAATGGCGTAGATTTGGTAGCTACTACCACCAAAGCAGGAGAGGAACCCGTCAGAGTTATCAGCCCCTTCATTAGAACAATTGAAGAAGCTATAGTTGAAGAGGGCATGTTGGGCAAAATGAAAGGGTGAGGTTGATAAGTTTTGGATCTTCAAGAGCTCTCTCACAAGGCAATAACTTGGATCATACACTTCAATCACCTGAGATTTATAATTTATATGCCGTATAGAGAACTTAGCTGATGTTGGCAGCTCAAGAACCGCATCCGACCCGTTGCAAGATAACTCAAAGCCAGGATAGCCACAGTGGCTTGGCTGATCTCTGAGTCTGAAGGGGAATCTAATAGCCATGCCATGGTCTCCGCACTTTGATTCTTCGCATTGAATTTGGTGGTCTGCTCCGACCTCTGTGAAGAATGACAGTATCAACAGGAGCATACAAGACAAAGACATGGGGAAATCGACGGCAATACTAAACATCAGATTCAGAGGATGCTCTGCTTGTTAACCGACAATGGGAGGTTTGTAGGTAAGATAACCAGTGGTAGAGGAAAATCAAAATGCATTGACGTGGAGTTGGTGTTATTTTTATTATTGTTATTTAAAAAAAAAAAAAAAAAAAAAAAAAAAAGGAAGAAAACAGGAACAAAAGCACGGCCAGTTGACTTGAATAATGAATTATCAATGAATCTGACTAAAGATGATAAAGAATTGGGGTCCATCGAACCTAACTAGTAGTTCCCTGAGAGCGACATAATTTGAAGGGAAGACTTTGATCAAGACTTGGAACTTTCAGCAGTTGCGTCGAACTACCAAATAATTAATTAATTTTAAGCTCTTATATTTGCATCATCTCTCTGTTTGTTGTCAAGTCATCGTATTGCCACGGTGGTCCATGTCCTGGTACTGAAATTAAAGGTCTATCTAGAAAGTTAAAACTACTAAACTAGCAAGAGCCTCTTTGGTTATGTTTTCTGTTTTCAGTTTTCAAAGTTGTGTTTCTAAAGATGAGAACAAAAACAATTCTCACATGTTCTCAAAAACTTACAGTGTTGGATAATTGTTTTGAGAAAATAGATTTATAAAATAAAAACAGAATATATATATTTGGATAGAGATTTTTAAAACTTTATTATTATTATTATTATTATTATTATCTGGGACCCTCGCTGAGAGGGAGATAAGTAGAAGACTTGGAACTTTCAACGTTCACTCTTTGACTCAACGGAAGCAAACACTACAAGAACAGCAGCTTCGTGGAAGCTAGTAGTGTCGAATAAATGAATGGTCTTGAAGGGAAGACTAGTTTACTTTTTTATAAATGGTCTTGAATGGTCTTGTAGCATTTCATCTACCAAGTATCCAAATAATTTCGAGAATTTTATGATAGGATATGACCAATATAATTCAAGACATGGTTTTAAATCATTATTTCTGTCAAAACTATCCATATATATATATATATATATATGTTTTAGTGCAAGACTTATATACTTTTTTATAAAAATGATCAGGAACAACAACTAACATCTAGAGAAATTAACATATCCTAATTAGATTGACATCCACCAATAACCTCATCTTATAAATGAAAATATCTCAACCAAACATCTAAGGGCCACACAAAAGGAAATCAACCAAGATATCCATAAAAAATAAACGAAACCATACTTTAAAAATGAGGAAAAGTCAGCCGAAACTTTCATAACTGGTCCATCCGACATAAATAGGGAAGACTTTGATCAAGACTTGGAACTTTCAGAGCAGTTTCGCCGAAGCTAGTAAATAATTTGAAGCCAGTAAAATTCCGAAAATTTCTGTAGGGATGATCTCATAAGTTCATTTTCTCTCCCCTCTTTTTTTTTTTTTTTTTGGTTATTTACTTCGAGCGGAAATTTATTGCCATGTGCTTGCATCATCTCTCTGTTTGATTCTCATGGTGGTCCATGTCCTGGTAGTGAAATAAAGGTTGTCTAGAAAGGGAAAACTAGTAAATTTCGCTTGAATTTCAAAAAAGTAACAATTAAAAAACAAAAACTACAACTATTTTTTAAGGTACTCTAGTATGACGAGTATGCTGATCATAAAGGAAAAAGTTTATTGGCTGCCATAAACAGAAAAATTGATGGATAAGTAATTCATATCCAGAGAAGTTGTTATTTTCTTATTTTCTTTAGGGTAGGTTTTTTGTACTTGTTCGTAGTTTATTTCACCAAATCTCTGGAAAACTTTTTCGCAAATTGATTGGATGTCCCTTATTTGTTTATTTATTTATTTATTTTTTTGTTGGTGAAGAGGATTTTCGTATTGTCAATAGTTATTCTAGAACAGTTTTTCATACAAAGAAAATTAAATTAAATTAAAAAAAAACTGAGGTTGGATAAAGAATCCTATTATTTAACTTTAAATAAGGTTACATAACAAGTAAAGATCAAGGAAATTCAGACTCTTATTGGAAAAAAAAAATTATGAATTCCAACTAACTAGCTAGTTATCATCTCCTTATATGGATTTGGAACCAAACTCATCTTGGTAGAGTCGTCGAGTCATCAGACGGCATAGATGACTGTGTTGGACGGACTGTTCTTGAGCACGTTCTACTTGATTAGCTAGAGGACATAGGGAAGGCTTCGGAGGCATCTGTAGGCATTCAACTTCTCCTTCAAGCATTTCTATGACTTTGCTCATTGAAGGGCGATCGCTTGGCTTCAACTGAATGCACCACAATGCTACTATCACCATCTTCTTTTGTTTCTGAATCCTCCTCAGCTACATCTCCCATCTCTACTATGCTCTTTCCTTCACTAAATTGTCATACACCCACGAAGGAAAGTAAATTTGGCTCGAACGCTCTGCAACTGCATTCAAGTTCTTCCTT
>CM046364.1:19804964-19826284 GCA_025413025.1 Ficus hispida
AAAAATTTTTTTAGAAAAAGATTATTTAGCTATAAATTCCTTATAATTTTTTATTCTTCTCAACTTAATTCTCTTGGTTCTTTTACCAAAATACCCCTTAATTAAAGCCATGTGCAACTCACTGTGGGTCAAAACCATCTATGTTTAGATGGCAGTTAGGGTTTTCCCTTATTTTATACCACTAAGAATTCGAGGACCTTTTACTTTTAAAAATAAAAAGTTCGAGAACCAATCGGTAACTTACAAAGAATTTAGGGACTACCAATTAACAATTTATCAAAAAAGAGAGAAGAGATAAACTTATTAAATGGGCCGGATACCACTAACATTGGGCCTCCAGAATCAGCATGGATAGGAAGCCCAAATTGGCAGCTCGAAATATTGACACCGACTGGACGGTAGAGACTTGGATAATATCACCTGCCTGTCACTCAATTACCCGTCCTTCATATTATTCCCTTTTCTCCCTCATTTCTTCGCGCAGCAGAAAAAGGGGTTAGGACGCCAGCCGCAGCAAACCCTAGCTTCCTCTCCAGCTCCCCATCCACTCTTCGCTCGCCATTTCTCTGTTCGCCGGAGCTTCCCATTCTTCGGTGCGATTCTCGTGAAATCTTCCTCTGTTTCTATTGTGCCTATATATGTGTATGCATACACACACATATATTTTTATGACTTAGGGTTTTGGATTACGTATTTTTTTCGCAATTTTATTTTTTCTTGAATTTATTGAGATTTTTCTCGAGTTTTTGCGTTTCTAATTTCTTCTTTTGCTGATATTTCATGAGCATTTCTTCATAATCTTATGTTAATTTTTCACTTTTGCGTCTTGGAATCTCGAGTACAGGAAATGTAGGCTTTATCTGTCCTTTTTTTTTTGTGTTGTTTTGTTTTTTTTTTTTTTTTTCGATTTGTCTCTTGTTTGCTTAGTCCTGCTACGATTTTTCCTATGCTCGATGTAAGCTTTGATCACTAAATTAGTCAATAAATTACCAAAAAAAAAAAAAAGGAACGATCTAGAGGTAATTTTTTCGCATAATCGTTGTGTGTGTATTCATTTGTATAGAATATATACGCTGTGTGTAAGTTTTTGTGTAGTAGAACGGCTTTGTTGAGCCTGCCTTATTGTTGAGATTCATCTTTCTGCATTATTACTTGGATGAATTACCTATAACAGCCTAACCTGACTATATGGTTCAAGAATCTTAGACATTTGAAATAGGACTATGATGGTGATAATACCATTTTTTCACCCGTGTTTGCCAGCCGCAACATTTGGTATCATAACTGAAAACAACTAGGAAATAACCCAAGAACATGGTTGCCTACTTCGGCTTCATAATCGGTTATGATTCTTTACATGATCAGTTTTTAGAGAAATGTCGTAAATCTATCAAATAAGAGGCTAAAGACTTTAAATACTGGTTCCTTTACCCGGGTCATAACTTTCTGCTAGGCTGGTCTGGTTAGAGTTCGTATGGGATATTTAAACATTTTCCAGGGTTGTATTTCACTGCTGTTAAAGAGAACTGAGTAAGGTAAAATGCATAAATATATGTACAAATTTACCTGATCTCATGACACAGATGTTTCTTTATGGTAGATGACAAAGCGCTTGGACAAATATGAGCATTGCAATGATACATAGGATATAGAGAGGGATTGGGAGATTCAGTGTGGAGTTTTGGGTGTTATTTTTAATTATTGGAGATTCTTGCTCACTCTGAGAAGATCTATTCATCTGCTAAAATTCTGGAGAGGATGAGGAGATCAAAATTTATTTCAATATAATTTTTGCTTTGGAGCATCTTGGAGCAAATGAGCAATGGAGCTTGTGGAGCACGGCTCACCTCGAGGATTGCTCTCTTGGTTTGCTTCATAAGTTGGTTTTTGCTTTTATTTTGATATCATCAACGTAGTTCATGTTGATGATAACATGACAGAATAGTAGATGGTGCTACATTGTTTTAGAAGTTGTTAGATTCTTTGTTCATGAGATTCCTTTTCTTATTGCAGTGAGATACTCCCACCAGTAATCTTCTTATATCAAATATGAGCGGTCGCTTTTCTCGCACAATCTATGTTGGCAACCTGCCCTCAGATATAAGAGAGGGGGAAATTGAAGACTTATTCTACAAGGTTGGTTGGGAATTTCTTACAGCTTATTCTCAGTGTTGTTGTTTCTGTTACTTTCACTAATATTTAGTAGGTATCAACTTTTATATCATTAACAACAACAGCACAAGATGAAGTCTGATATCTTTTCAAGGTGGATTAATTCTCCTCGTGCTTTATAATGATATTTTTTTTGGATTCTTTTGCAGTATGGCCGTATAGTGGATATCGAACTAAAGATTCCGCCTCGCCCTCCATGTTATTGTTTTGTGGAGGTATTCTACCGTTCATGGCTAGTACTTGGATGCACTTAGAGTAGATTCTATCATCAACATTTGGTTATCTCATGTGTTTTTGGGTTGTAGTTTGAGAGTGCTCGGGATGCAGAGGATGCTATCAGGGGCAGAGATGGATATAACTTTGATGGTTGTCGTTTAAGGGTAATATATGAGTCTTGTTCTTGAAATGTTTCTTTTGAAAACTTTCTGTTCTGTTATTTATTTTTGTTTATCGATGATGCAGGTTGAGCTTGCACATGGTGGTAGAGGTCCATCCTCTAGTGAGCGCCGCGGTGGCTATGGCGGTGGCGGTGGTGGCGGCGGTGGCGGCGGCGGCGGCGGAGGCCGGTTTGGCGTCTCACGCCATTCTGAATATCGAGGTATATTTCTAATAAAGTATAAAATATATATAGTCTGGAGGCCCTGGACAAGAGGAATATTAATGACCATGTTATGCATTCTTAATCGAATTTAGTTTCATTAAGCACCAGTGTAGTTTTGATCAGTATGCGCTTCTGGATGCAGTTATTGTGCGGGGACTTCCTTCTTCAGCTTCCTGGCAAGATCTGAAGGTAATTTGCATGCTCATATTTCATCAAATTCCTACGAGTTTATATTTGCTGTTGTCTAGGTAATATCATTGGGCTTGTGTTTTCAGGATCACATGCGTAAAGCTGGTGATGTCTGTTTTGCTGAGGTTTCCCGTGACAGTGAAGGTATATCTTTTACTCAAACTATGTGGCAATTAGCATTTATTTGACTGATTTCAGCTTAATATATTCTTATACGTATCTTTCACTTAAATTGTGGTTTCAGCTTAGTATATTGTTGTACGATTTGTTGTTGGTTAGGAAATAAGAATTTTAATTTCCTCTTTTATTGGTGAGGTGAATACTTATTTAGCGTGCTTTACATTTTAAATTGCCTTTGCAGAGTCGTTCTTATTTTACTGAGAAAAGTTATGTTGACATGTTTATACGTCATGACAATTATGGAGTAGTACATAAAAGATGTTAAGAACTGCACAATTTTCTCAGGATGATTAGCCTAAGCACGCTATGTTAGTTTTTCTGCTAAAAACTCTTCTTGTCGAATTTAATTGGCTAAATTGTACTTGTATTTATCTCTTAGTCACGTGCTTTTACACCTTAGTAACTAATAACTAATTCGTATGAAATGTGTTGTTTTTAGTATTATGAGTGCCTGGTGCTAATTATCTGGAATATCTGTATTTGTTCAGGGACTTTCGGCGTTGTTGATTACACTAATTATGACGACATGAAATATGCTGTAAGTAATTGGTAGATGGCTTTTGAAGCAATTCTGCCTCAGTTTTCTTTGTAAGCTAACATGTTATGTTTTTCAGATCCGGAAGCTTGATGATACCGAGTTCAGAAATCCTTGGGCAAGAGCTTATATCAGGGTAAAGCTTTTCCGTAATGTCTACATATGTTTCCACAAACATTGCTCGAAGTCTTTTTGAGATTTGTAAAATTATTTACGTTTTTGATGTTCATAAACTGGTGTAGGTGAAGAAGTATGAAAGCAGTCCTTCAAGGAGCCGAAGCAGAAGCCGTAGCAGAAGCCGCAGTCTAAAGAGGAATAGGAGGTACCGATCTTTCTTTTCTCTTCCCCTCATTCTTGTTTATTTCTGGTGCTCTTTTAACCTTTTTTTGTTTTTTCAGTAAATCGTTGGATCGATCCGTCTCTAGATCAGTTTCAAGGTCTAGGTCTGCATCTCCTGCCAAACCTTCCAGGTAATTTTGGGCTTGTTCAAACATACTTGAGATTTTTATTTCTACAAACTTACTGTTGTTTATGATTATGATGTGAATGAAACCTTATTTAATATTGTAGGCCACGATCGCAATCCAGATCAGCCTCTCCCCGCCCGGTAAGTTAAGATTATACTTCTGAATGAGGATTGATGTTATTGTTATAAATTATCATACGAAAAAGAAATTATTTAATCCTTAACTTTTTCGCTTCAACTCGACTCGATTTTCAGGCTCGATCAGGCAGCGACTGATCCTCTAGCAAGCGGAGGAAGAAACTCATCAGGGTCTCCTTGGCGGAGTTAGGAGGGAAGAATTAAGAGAGAGATTATATGAGTGATCTATATCTTTTGAGAATTTGGTAGGAGAAACTTAGTTGATTAATGGCTTTGTATGATTTAAAGACAAATACCTAGGTTTGTATTGGATTTGACCATATTAAGTTGAGCTAGTATCATGAGAGGCTTGCGACTTTTGTTATTATTTGGCGAGATTGTGTTCATGTATGTTGAAGGATATTAAACTTTAAAAGCCTTATTTTATTTTATTTTATTTGTTTGTTTTGTTTCTTTTTTGCATGTGCGTATTCTATTCTCTGGAAATACTTTTATTAAATCTGACAGCGGGTGGTGTTGATTTCCTGATAAAATATGAATGAGGTGCTGAAACTGTTACACCACTGAGGCTAGGTACTAGAAATGCCATTATTTATTGGCCGCGTTTGCCTTAAGCAGACTTCTTAAACGCCAGATTTACTAGCTTTAATGCCTTGATTTCCAAACCCCCCAATCCCAATGTATATACAATAATAATGGAAATGTCTGTGTAACTTTACTATTGCGAAATGAATAAATGGTATATGCACCGAAAAAGAAGGGTGGTTAATCGCTTCATACTTGGCCTCTTAACTCCTCACCAAGCAAGCAGGGGCCCGCCATATGCAGGCAAGAAAGAAAGAAGACAACCAGGAGGAGCAGATCCTCCGTCCAAGATTCTGTCGTCGCGGCCATCATTTTGTTTTGGTCAACAGCTGTAGAAGCCTTCACTCGAGAAATTGGCACTCAATAGAACTTGATGTGCTCCATTTATACCGACTACATTCCTAATTGCTTTATACAAATATTCTAACCCTAATTGCTTCTTACAAATATTCTAACCCTAATTGCTTCATACTAATATTCATAGCATGTGATCCAATTAAATAAGAAGACTCTTTTATCTATTTTTAGAAAGAAAAGATTATAACTCAACTAATGTGACTGACCATCACTTAGAGTAGAGTTGTCTTTGGCGGATTCAATGTTCTGGACTTAACTAATGCCATAATTTTGTAGTTAAACGAGTCAACTCTCGTTTTGTATTGTTTTTATTTTATTTTTTATTTTGTTTTTCCAGTTGGGGTCTTTTATTTATTTGTTTCTTTATTTTATTTATTTATTTTTGTTAAGAATTCTCCTTGTACTTTTGTTGTCGTTTTAGTTTTTCTGGCGTCACTTGTGTTGTACATAGTTATACTGTCGTTTTTAAAATTTTGTTGTCTTTTTATATTCCTACTCCGACTTACTTGTGTGCTTGATTTAAGAGTTAGCCTCCATTCGGCGTTACGATTGGAGTTGAAATTTTTAAGTTAGAGTTGATTAACTTTTTAAAAATTAGTTATAATTTTTGTTGACTTTTTAGAAAAAGATAAAACTGAGATGAAAGATTTAAATTTGAGTTGAATCACCAAACGGAGTGTTAAAGTCTATTTTTCAATTTGCTCTCGTTTTTACTTTTGTTGTCGTTTTTAGTTTTTCTGTCGTATTACTCTCTTCTCTTTTTTTTTTTTTTTTTTTTTTTTTTTTTTTTTTTTTTTTAAATTAAAGTGTAGCGCATCTTTAATTTTGTTTTACCTGTCGCCATTTTATTTTGTTGTATTTTTCTAGTTATGTCTTTTTTTGTTGTCATTCCATGGTTTCGATCATTATTATTATTATTATTTTCATTATGTGTCGTTTTTAAGCGTTTCTGCGGTTGTTACTTCTATTATTGTTCTTGTTATTCCCGTATTTTTTTAAAAAACTTTCTTGTCGCTTCAATTCCTCTCGTTTTGAAGCTTTTATTTTTATTATTTTTTTTTAAAATTTTGTTATAGGTTTCAGAGTTCATGTCGTTTTCTATTTTAATGCGATTTAAGCATCCGATGTTTGTGAACCCATCGTTTTTTTAAAATCTTATTGTTGTTCGTAGTTCCTATATTAACACATTCCGTGTCTTCGTCAGTGTGCCTCTCGTTTATAATACTTTTTTTTTTTTAATATTAATTATGTCGTTATACTAATTTTAAGTCGTTTACTATTTCACGTCGTTTTTCAAACAGCCGTGATGGGCTTCAAACATAGCTTTTTGGGCTTCCAGTATGGGCCTGAGAACCCGGCCCAAATAAACTCCCACGAAGTTGGTTTCTGTTCCATTAAAAACCCTAGCCTTGCCGACCTATATATATAATCTCTCTAAATTTAGCCCTAAAACCCCTCCGTGCCAGTTCTAGGGCTTCGTCGCTTCTCTTTCTGCTCTCCAGTTCTCGATTTTGTTCAGTTCGATTTCATTTCAATGGCTTGCGGTAACATTGCCTGCACCTACGCCGCTTTGATTCTCCACGATGATGGCATCCCAATCACAGTATGATTTTCTTCTTTTTTGTTTTTTGTTTTTTGTTTTTATTTTTTTAGTAAGAACTTGTTTAAGAAAGATCCAGATCTCATTTTCCATTAATTCTTGATCATATGGTGTATAGAACTTTGTGTTGATTGGAATCCATTTTTGTTGTCAATTTGGCTTGAAAATAGGCGGAGAAGATTTCGACTCTGGTGAAATCTGCAAATGTGACGGTGGAAGCATACTGGCCGAGCCTTTTCGCCAAGCTTGCGGAAAAGAGGAACCTTGACGACCTCATTCTGAATGCTGGATCTGGTGGATGTGCAGCTCCGGCGGCCGTCTCCGCCCTGCCGGAGGTGCCGGCTCCGCCGCCCCTGCTGCTGCCGCGGTTGAGGAGAAGAAGGTACATAGTTTAACTCATTATACTGTAACCATCTATTTTGCTTTTGCTATGAGTGCTGTTTAGTCTTGAATTTAGTGTGCAGTGATGAGATATTTCAATGTTGTATGCGTATTATCTTTGTTAAATTTTGTTTGGAAAATGTTAGGGTTTTTATATTATTGATCAAGTTGTAATCTTTTATGTGGTAAAATTCAACTGTTTTAACGCACCAACTATGAAAATGTTATTTCACTTGTTATGTGGCATAAAAAATTTGCAAATGATGTGAGATCTGTATCTTTATATATATACATATATTTATGGTTAGAATTCTAAATATTGCGAGTTTGTGACCGATGATTTTTTCAACTGGTTAGAAGTTTCTATATCATATTTGTGGTTCTCTGAGTAGTTGTCTTTAAAGGGACAAAGAGAAATGGAAGCTATAAGAAGTAACTAAGCGTATTTATGAGACTGTTGAAGTAAATAGCATACTTACCATATAGTTTCGTAAATAACTTATTTTAGCTTCTGTAAATGCTATTTACAATGTATTCCCGTCTTCTAGATTGGCCCGCGGATTTTGGTGCGGTGAAACTATAGTAGTTGTGATTTCTTATTCTCTTGTCAAATTTGTTTCATGTTCTGTTGACATTGATGGACGTTACAATAAAATTTCTTGGAGTGTATTGATTGGTTGGGAATTCTTAATTTCTTTTCCTTTCTGATTTCAATGTGCAGGAAGAGCCTAAGGAAGAGAGTGACGATGATATGGGATTCAGTTTGTTTGATTAATCAGACCTTCAAATTAGGATTTAGAGTTGAGTTTCAGTTTAAATTTTTGTCTTAAGATTTGAGGAATTTCTTTTTGGGTTTTGTCTTTTTTGACAATTTGACAAATTGCAATGTCCAAACTTTTCTACTTGATTTCAAATTCACATTTTCCTTTACATTTACTTGTCTAATTCATGTCAAATACTTTTTAATCAATTCCAAGATGTTGGTTTTCTATGATTATGGCAATGGTCCAAGTAAATTACAACAGTTCAAGGATTATGGATTTGCTTTCATGATTTGCATGAATGTAACAATCATGACGAATGCTAACACGCAAATTCTTGATCACTGCATCAATTGAAATTATTACGAGTGAGTATTCGGTATTTCACCATACGACGTACGATAAAGGAGGAGAAAGAGAGATGAACAATAGAATTTGAAGTTATTAATATCATTTGACTTCATAAATAAGGCCAAAAAGGTAATTTGATTGATGATAAATTTTTTTTGCTCCCCAAAAATCTCCACATTTTTTAATATTATTTCACTCCTCTTTTCATTTTGCTTCTCTCTGAATTAAACTTTTTGGAAAGCTATGGTCACCTTGACATTTTATTTCAAATTTAGGGTCTGTTTTTGGATCATTTCCAACTATATCTTCAAAAAATTTATTTATTTATTTGTATTTTTGTTGAATTCAAAATTACTTTTTACTATTCATATTTATAATTGTCTACAATAAACTCAAACTTTCAAAGGTCATAACTTTCTCAATTCGATTTTTCCAAATGGTTTTTGTGTCAAACTGCTCACAATGACGAGACAAATAAAACAAATATCCACTTTGTAAAATTTTTTTTAATACATTTTAAATTTTTACACTATTTTTTATATCATGACGTACATTTCTAACTTTACCTCCAAAACTCTGTCTCGAAGTATCCCACCAAACGACCCCTATAAAAATACCTTCTCATTCTAAATCTAGATTCATTTTTTAGTCGTTCAAAATCAGTCTCTCTCCCCTTTTTTTTTTTTTTTTTGCCCCTCTCTCAAACATCTCATTCATATTCTTGTTTCAAACATTTAAGGTCCGTTTAGGTTGACATCTCAAGACGGTATTTTGTCATCTTAACTCCTCTCAAATCTACAACTCATTTACTCTATTCTATTTTTTAAAAACTCAAACTTTAAAAGTCCTTTACTTTCTTATTTAAAATCGAAATGAGATAATTATTATGTCAAAACGCTCACAACGACGAGATAAATGAAATAAGATCCCTTTCATATTTTTTTTAATACATTTTAAATTTTTGTGATATTTTTTATATTACAATTTATTTTTAATTCATATTTCAAACAAAACACATATTTTCAAACAAATATTTAAAATTCCATCTCCGAAATATCCCCTAAATAGGCCTTAAAAAAAAATATCGTATTAACAGAGTGTGTTGAATGGGAATTTGGGCCGGGCCAAACGGGCCGGCCCGTGGCCCGTAATTTAGGCCCGGTCCGCGGCCCGGCCCGGCCCGTATTTTACGGGCCCGGTAAAAGCCCGGCCCTATAATAAGAGGCGGGCTGGGCTCCCTTTCTAGGCCCGATGGGCCGGCCCGGCCCGGCCCAAAAATTTAGGCCCGATGGGCCGGCCCGATATTTAAAATTATATATATTATTTTTATTAAAATTTTAATTATTTTTAAAATTTTTATTAAAAAAATTATATATATTAAATATTAATATTATAATATTATATTATATATATATTAAAAAAAACAAAAAAAACAAAAAAAAACAAAAAAAGAAACTTGGGCCAACGGCTATATTAGCCGTTGGCCCACCAACGGCTATGTACTCTGTGTACATAGCCGTTGGACACTTGGACTGTCTCAAAGACAGTATTAGTAAGTAGTAACTGTTAAAGTCAGTGAGTGACCAACGGCTATTAAAGCCGTTGGTCCAAATTTTTTTTTTTTTAATAATAATAAATTTTTTATTAAAAACTTTAAAATTTTTATTTTTATTTTTTTTAAATTTCATTCTCCCATTCTATAAATACCCTTCAATTTTTTTATTTTTCACACATCTTCTCCTATCTCTCCTTTCAATCTCTCGTTCTCTAATTTCTTTCTCTATATTCTCTTATTTCCAATTTCTCAATTCTCATTATTCAATAATTTTTTTGTCTAATCTCCTAAATTTACAATAGCTCATATAGTCTCATATTCTCATTATATTTATAATCCTCATTCTTGTTATTTCTCTACTTTTTAATAACTCATATTGTCATACTCATTATTTCTAAATTTTAAATTTCTAATACTTACTTTCCTACAAAAAAAAAAAAAAAAAAAATCAAAATCAAAATGGATCCAAATCCAAATGTTCAACAACCAATTGTTGATCTTGATAATGATTTCTACGGGATGGATGACCGCAACATCGAAGAAGTGGAGATTTCCCGTATGGAGGCTGGCGACAATGTCCCTAATATCAGATGTAGGAGTTTCAATACTCTAATACCATCAAGTCCAATGTTGGCACCATCAAGAAGTAGTTCGGGAAGCACCAGTTGTCCACCCAAAAAGCCAAAAGGTACTGCTACTGAAACCACTTCACGTGCTTGGCAATTCTTCGATGTTATACAGAAAGAGGTCTTCGGCCCCGACGGTAAAAAAATACAAACAAGAATAGCCCAATGTAAGTATTGCCAAAAAACTTTGACTGCTAACAGCTCAAGTGGGACCCGCCACTTATTAGCCCATGGTGAAAGATGTGCTGAGAAACATTACAAGGGAAGGGAGCCAACACAAAGCACTCTAAAATTCAACTCCGATGGCTCAGTAGGTACTTTTTCTTATGATCCCATGGTAGCTAGAGAATCTCTAGCTCGTTTAATTGCCTCTACAGATTTACCTATTAGTTTTGGTGAAAATACTTTTTATGAAGAGCATATTCAAAGATCTTTTTGTCCACAATTTAAAGCCGTTACTAGAAAAACTATTAGGAGTGATATTATATCTTATTATAGTAAAAAACGTACTACATTAATATCTTATATGAATACAAACACATTTTGTATTGCATTGACATCTGATATTTGGGCTGCTAGGTCAAACCAAGATTATATTAGTGTAGTTTCACATTATTTAGATCCTCAATGGCAATTACAAAAAAGAATTATTGGCTTTAGACTTATTGATCAATCTCACAATGCTTTAAATATTAATGATAATATTATGAGTGTTTTAAATGAATTTGGCATTAGCAATTGCATTATTTCAATCACCCTAGATAATGCTTCGGCAAATACCGCTGCAATTCGTTTTCTTGAGAACAACTTGTCAGAATATATTGGTGGAATTTTATTACATCAACGTTGTGCATGTCATATCATCAACCTTATTGTAAAATCAGGTATGAAATTGGTAAGTAGTAACATTGAAAATATTCGTAATGCTCTCCTTTGGATACATAATTCAAATCCTCGCATTGCTGACTTTAAGAGGTATTGCAAAGTAGAAGGTTTAAAACCTCGAAAATTTGGGACTGATATGCCGGTAAGGTGGAACTCAACTTATTTAATGTTGAAAAATGCAATAGAATATAAGAATGTTATTTCTATGTTTTATAATACAAAGAATAAAATGATTTTATTATCTGATGTTGATTGGTTTATTGCTGAAAGAATGATTTATTTTTTAGAAACTTTTTATGATGCTACTGTTTTATTGTCTGGTGTTTATTATCCCACTTCTCCACTAGTTTTTACCCAATTAATGTTTATTTCTTCATTGTTTTCTGAATATAGAAATGATGATTTATTTAAACTAATAGTAGAAAAAATGGAGAAAAAGTTTATGAAATATTGGGATCACAATAACATGCCTTTATTATATTGCCTTGCTATTGTTTTAAATCCTATAGTTAAATTAAATGGTCTTTATAATGGTCTTACTCATATTTCTGAACATATGAATGTAGATTTTACTTCAACGTATTCTTTAACATTTAATAACACTAAATGCAAGTTATTTGAGATTTTTGCAAGTTATCATAATAAATTCGGGCAGCAAGTTAACATTGAAATTGAAGAAACTCTTCCAACTGCTGGTGATCGGAAAAAGAAAAAAGTTTTGGGTTTTTTCTCTGCTCCAGCAAGATCGGGCTCTTCATCAAGTTCGAGTGTTAGTCGTCCACTTTCAGCAAGTTCAACTACCACGAGTACGACACACTCGGAGCTCACAAAATACTTAGATACAGATTTTTCACTACTAGACTCAACTACAAATACTGAAGATTTCAAAATTTTAGATTGGTGGAGGTTGCAGTCGACAAATTTTCCAGTGCTTTCCCGTTTAGCACGTGACATCTTAACTATTCCTGTTTCGACAGTTTCTTCTGAATCAGCATTCAGCACAGCTGGAAGGATAATTGAAGATCGGAGGACCTCATTAACACCTGAGATGGTCGAGGTGCTTACATGCCTGAAAGATTGGGAACATGCAGATAAAAGGTTGCAATATACAGTAGAAGATCAAGAGATACTCCAACACTTTAACGAAATGACCATAATCGATGACGATGATATTGACAATGCTCATGCGGCTCCTTTTTCCAGTTGCTGATGCTGATTGATATATTTTTTTCATTGTAAAATTGTAAATATGAATTAAGATTGCACTCTTTTTTCTTTACTGAGGTTTTATCCCAATGGGTTTTACTTAGTAAAGTTTTTAATGAGGCAATCATGACATCAATAAAATTTTAAATTTCAATTTTATATTCTCTTTTTTGTATCCTTATTTTTTTAATAAAATTTATAATTTTTATTATGTGCTTAATTTATTTTTCAATTTAGTAATATTTAATCAAAAATAACTACTAAACAAACACTGATAAATAATTATAATCTTAAACAACTAAAATTAAAAGTTTAATTATAATGTTAAGTTAACTAACTAACTAATATTATAATTATTAAGTATTAACTAAGCAATTATAATATAAATATAAATATAAAAATAAATAGAAATAGTGTAATAAATTTTTTTCAACAAAGTATAAAATTTTTATTTTTTATCTAAGATAAAATATTGAGATACATTATTAAATTATCAAAAATATACAAATTTATTCAAAAATTACAAAGAAAAAATAAAATTAAATAAAGATTTTAAAATTTAGGCCCGGCCCGGCCCGTTCCTGGCCCGGCCCGCTATCGGCCCGTTCTAAGCCGCGGGCCGGGCCGGGCATATATTTCAAAAAATCGGCCCGGCCCGGCCCTATTTTTCACCGGGTCGGCCCGAATTTTTGTAATGGCCCGATGGGCTTGGGCCGGGCCGGGCGGCCCGAATTCCCACTTTTAGAGCTAAATGCTGCCTGATATTTTAGAATTGGAACTTGGAAGAAGATTCCCCTCGCTTACCATGTTCAAGAAAATAGCCCGAAAACTAAGAGAATAGTTGTTGAACAGACCTGTATTATTATTATTATTTTTCCCTTTTTCCACTTGAGATCCTGACATCGCTTAGAGCTAATCCACTTGGGAAATTTCTAGAAATCCTATGTGACGAGTGGCAGCTCATTCACCAACAACAAATCAAATAAAATCAATCATTTGATCACCAATCACCATAGCCGCCCAATGTGATCTCAACTCCTAAGTGATTACACTGCCACGTGGTGCTTTCTTCTACTAACATGTGTCAAGCAACAAAACGACAAGTGTAGCTGTCAAACATTCGGGTTGGGTCCAGAAGCACCTTTTTGGGGTGGTGGCTGGGCACATTTTCCTTCGTTTGAAAGCAACTTCCTATCTGTCCGCCCTTTAAATTTCTCCTCCTCTCTCTCTCTCATCAATTCAACTCCTCCAATTCGGCCCCAAAAAAAAAAAAAAAAAAAACTCATTTTTCCTTCGTTTTCGTTTTATCCAATTGGATTTGGCTCTCTCTCTCTCATCAATTCAACTCCTCCAATTCGGCCCCAAAAAAAAAAAAAAAAAAAACTCATTTTTCCTTCGTTTTCGTTTTATCCAATTGGATTTGGCTCTCTCTCTCTCTCTTTTAAATAATTAACGGCCATAGTCATGATGATGTCGATGTTCAGCTCCTCCGACGCCCTCTGCGCCGAAATGTCGGGCTTCTCCTTCTTCAAGCCCAACGACAACGGGATTTCCTCCGATTCCGTACGGCCGGTCAACAAGGACACTGAATCAGAGAACACCAAGAGCCAGATTCGCGACAAGACTCCATCCCTGCCGCCTCCTCAACAAGTGGCGAAGGTGGCGAAGGTGGCGACGGCGCAGCGGAAACCGCAGAGGACGCCGAGATTTGCGCCGGAGCTCGACGGTGTCCATTGTTTTGAGACCATTGTTCTGTACTGATCTGTTGTACGTATGTCGCTCAATATTAGTGTCGCTTTTTAATTTTTTTTGGTTGGATATTTATTTTTTGGGTCATCGGATTATTTTGACTCCGAAGTGTATTTTGTAATCCTGTATTAGCGGATGATTTGTATTTTTTTTTTGAAGTACGGATAATTTGTATTATACTCTACCAAAAATGGAAAAAGGAAAAAAATAAAGAGTGAAAAAAAAAAAAAAATCCTTTTGTACATATATTGACTTTTTTTTTTTTGGGCGGTGTTCTTCTAGTGGTACTTTTTAACGTAGCCGTGAGTCCATGATCGTATAAAACGAATACTCGCTTCCATTAATAAACGACCGTCCTTAATGAAAAAACGTGTTTGTTTTCCTAAACGACATGTCATTTTGATGAAAACACCATGTAGTTATATATTGAGGATTTGTCTGTCGTTTTTTCTGCAAAACGACTCGGTTTAAACTTGAAAGATGGTCAACTGTTAATAAAGCGACACGTCACCGTCTAGCAGAATAAACTTAAAATAGAAATCATTACTGTAAAACGACTCGTCGTTCATTCTGGAATTTAAGTCATTCTTATTATTACGTAAAAATAAATTAAGGGCATACCACAATTTTCCTTTTGCAACAGAAAACATGTCGTTTCGAAATTCTCCTGTGCAATTTTTGCTAAAAACGTGTCAATTTTGAAAGTTTGTTGTCGTTAATTTGTGGAAAAAGGCATGTCGTCATTTTAACATACAAATTAAAACGATTTGTAAATTAATTAAAGATAAAACATATAAAACTCAATAGTTTTATATAATATTGTATACATGGATCTCAAAGTTGACATGTCAATCTATTATTGGCTGAAAAAAGTAAATGCGAATAACCAAAAGTAATTATGAATAATATTGGTAAATTAATTAATTATTTAGAATCCTTGACGTCCTCTAACTCCTAGTCAGACCAAAATTTTGATCCCGATCTCCGATCTCTCTCTATAACTAGACCACCAGTGATCCTAAACACCTATTCGTAACACACTTTGAAAGCTTTGAGTCTCTCTAATTTTCTCTCTCTTGATTAAGATCTCTAGATTTTTGATAACTCACTCTTTTTTTTTTTTTTTTTAATACGAAATAATGTCTAACATTAGTGAGCTTGCTTGCACCTACGCCACTTTGATTCTCCATGACGAAGGCATCCCTATCACTGTAAGCCCTTCACCCTTCTTCTTCTTTTCTGAAATTTTCTTCGGATCTAACTTTTGAGCAATTATATATATGTTTCTATATATTCATGAATGAATTGTTAAAAGCCCTTAACCATATATGAATTCATTACATGATTTCTTAAATTTGTATATATATATATATATATAGAGAGAGAGAGAGAGAGAGAGAGAGAGAGAGAGAGAGAGAGAGAATCCTTGCTTCGTTTTTTATTTTTTTAAGCTTTTGATTTTTTGTTCTTTTAAACATATATATCTTCTATTTACTAAAGCAAACCTATCTACTTTCATTTGTAAAACTTACATTAAAAAATTAGGTTGAGAAGATTGCGACTTTGGTGAAAGTGGCCAATGTAGAGGTGGAGTCATATTGGCCACCCCTTTTTGCCAAGCTTGCCAATAAGAAGAACATTGATGACCTTATTCTCAATGTTGGATCCGGCGGAGCTGCGGATCCGGCTGCCATGGCCACTCCTGCTGGTGGTGTTCAAGGCACTGCCTCTCCTTCTGCGGCGGTTGAGGAGAAAACTAAGGTACGTACATTATGTGTATATCTATTTGATTAATTGTGTTGATAATACTAGACCTTGCAAGTTGAATTGCAACAAACATAACCATAGAGTTTATTTTATTTGGAAATCATTTTTAAATTATTAGTACTCTTATAATTAATTGGCTTAATTATTAGGATTTGTCTTAATTTCTTGATTTCTACGTGCAGGAAGAGCTAAACGAAGAGGGTGACGATGATGATGTCTTGGTATTTAGTCTGTTTGATGATTAAGACGCTTTAGATGTTGAGGAATTTTTAATGTTTAATTTTTTAATTTTTAATTTTTTATATTTTTTCTGGAGACCATCTTGATTTTTGAGAGCTTGACATAGTTCTCTTTGATGGAATGTCTAAACTTTCCTATGATATATTAAAAATAATTATCCATTTTGCGTGCCTTATTATTACTTTTTTAACTTTTTTGTTCAGCTCGTTTCATTAATATGATAGATAGACGTTAATGAAAATGCACCATCCAACTCATTTTCTCTCTATTAAAAATGATTAATTAAAGGGCATTACTGAAGTTTAACACCATAAACTAATAAAAATAGAGATTAGGTCTTACAGAAATTTTACTATCAAATCTCTTAAACTCGAGAGATTAAAAAATTTCAAATAAATACTATTAATTTCAAATTATTACTAAAAAAAATTTATATCTATAGAAGCAAATTTTACAAACATTCTCGTGCCTTTATGCGAGTATCCTACCGCCAAATATTTCAGGGAAAAAAAAGGTTATGGGAGGACAATCAGCACAGTTTCTAATCCTGTTCATTAAATTCATTTTTTTTTTTAATTTAGATTTTCAACCAAATCCACGTAGAAAAGGTCTCGTTATACGACATTGTCGTTTTTGTATAAAACGATTGCTGGCATATATTTGAACTTTGAAGAAACTACACTTCCTTTACTCAATTTACTTTTTGAATTTTGGGCAGGGATTTGTACACCTTATAATTAAATCTGGTGCCAATAATGTCGTCTGTACTGAAGAATTCTATCGTTTTTTAAATAATGGCATGTATTTTATACATACCTTGTTCCATAAGAAATATATTTGTTACACGAACTCTTAGCCCTTGTATCAAAGTTCGCATAGTAAAAATCCAATACAATTCAAATTTAAATGTATTTACTTTTTAAAAATTCATACCACACTCATTTATCTCTCTTTGAAATACCAATCTAGTTTAAAATTCTAACTAAAATTGGAAAAATCTAATTCGAACTCATGCTCCAAATAGACTCTGAACTTGTATTTGGACATCAGGTTTAAATCCAAAAATTTCAACTCAATTATTATCTTTTTCTGTAAAATCAATAAAAATTTAACTAGTTTTTGAAAAGTCATTCAACTCCAATATAAAAATTCAATTTTAAACCGGTGCACCAATCGCATCTTGAGTTTAGTCGAAGGTTGGACATTAATTGTTCCCTCTTTTCATTGGTGTAAAATATACAGATCAAATAAATAAAATCAAGAGAATTCAACTGTAGGACTTGGAGGGAAACAAAAAATAGAAATCTTCATACTCTATTAATAAGGCTTTGTATTTTAGTAGTTAAATATATAAATAATAATAGATGATGCATACTTTTTTTTTAATGTTTACTATAATTTTTATTAGATCTAACGTTTACATTACGTATAATAATAATACGTATAGAAATACCACAAAAAGAAAAAAAAAACCGGAGAAATGCTCAACAATTTTGGTAATGTCGTAGAGATGAAAGAATTTATTGTTTTGCACATTATTTTTGTTTTGAGTAAGTTCATCAACTTGCGTTTGATTTACAGACTAAAACTAAATTTTTTAGATTGGAATTGTTTGATATTTCAAAAATTAATTAAAATTTTTACTTTTTTTTTTAAAGAAAAAGACAAAAATAATTTGGAAAAGTTTAGTTTCAATTGATGAACCAAACGGGGTGATCCTTGTTTCTACTACTTTTTCCCAATTTTTAATTTTTATTCTCCCTATTATTAGTAACTGAGAATGGGAACTATTGTATTAATTAATTGAAACCAAAAATTAAGTTGCAGATCATGAAAAGAGGTGATAATAAGAGTATTAAAAAAATGCACATTAATTTTGAAGGGACAAAAAATGCAAATAAAAAAATCTAAACTAACCTTCAAAGGTACTTATTTTGAAGGGGCACATATTATCCCACTTCATCGTATTATTTGATAAAGTGGTATCTCATTCAACAAAAATAAATACTACTGTAGATATGATAAAAATCTCTCTCTCTCTCTTTTTTTTTTTTTTTAAAGAAGTACCAAGGTCCAAGATTGATATTAAAAAAAGTGTTCATGATTATAATAGTTAAACTGCTGGTTAAGCTACTGGTTCCATCAAATAAGATGAAGAATGCAACTCCAATCTAAAGTATTGATCCGAATTTTATCATTTAAATCAAACCGGCCGCCACCGTTAAATGAAATAAACTTGCAAAAATGTCTTATCATTAAACTGATTTTTTGTTCTCGTTCTGGGATTTAGTTTATTTTAGTAATAAGTTCATGACATACCTCATAAAGTTTGTGTATTTAATGTTAGGTTATGCTAGCAACTATAATCTAACTCGTTTACATACACGTTTAAGGGTTGTCAATCACTACAAATTGCTATTTTTCAAGTATTTGTCATCATCCTTGACATAATCAACGTGATAAATTACTATCCTACACTGTTTTGAAAAGAGTTATAAAAATCTCTTTATTTTGCCTTTTGGGAGGGGGGAAAAAGCAACACAATTTTCCTTTTATGTGTTAAACGACAGACCGTTTCAAAATTTAGTATCTTCTGCCGTGAAATTTTGCTAAAAACATGTCAATTTTTGAAAGCTTGGTGTCGTTTATTTGTGAAAAAGTCATGTCGTTTATGGCAAAAAGGAAAACTGTGGTGATTTCTTTCTTTCTCTCTCCCCCACCCACCCCCCCCCCCCCCCCCCAAATCGAATTAAAGATTTACATATAAAAGTCTGTTTTTATCATATAACATACATGGATCCCAAAATTGACATGTCAATCTATTATGGCCAACAACCTGATAATCACCATAAATAGTATAAATAATATAATATAAATTATATCACTTTGACAAGTAATTATAATTATTTAGAATCACAAATAAAATATTTGAACAAAATTATAATTATTTAGAATGACAACCTGGTAATCACAAAAAAATAGTAATAAATAATATTTGCCAAGTAATTATAATTATTTAGAATCTTTGCCACCTTGACGATCAAAACTCTGAACCGATTCTTTCTCCAAGCTCTCCCTATAAATAGACCAAAATTGATACGAAAACAATTCGTACCACACTTTGAAAGTTTTCGAGTCTCCCTAATTTTCTCTCTCTGATTAAGATCTCTGGATTATTGATAACTTTTTTTTTTTTTTTTGGATACAATAATGTCTAACATTATAGCTTGCTTGCACCTACGCCACTTTGATTCTTCAGACGAAGGCATCCCTATCACTGGTAAAGACTCTTCCTTTCTTTTCTTTTTTTTCTTTTTTTTTTCCTTTTTTTTTTTTTTGAAAACACTAGTATTTCCCTGAATGCTCTAATCTAAGCAATTAGATATATTATATGTATATTTATATACTTATATGAATGAAGTATAAGACCAAAACCCTACATGAATTCAGAACAAGATATATATAAATATATATATATATATATATTGAGTGAATCCTTGCTTTCGCTTTACGCTATAAATATATATATATATATATTATATATATATATATATATTAACGGAACCGACTCTGATTTGTGAAATCTATTATTATTGCAAAAGCTGAGAAGATTGCGACTTTGGTGAAAGAGCGAATGTAGAGTTGAGTCATACTCCAGTCCCTTTTCGCCAAGCTTGCCAATAAGAAGACATTATGACCTCTCAATGTTGGATCCGGCGGAGCTGCGCTCCGGCTGCCACTGCTCCCACTGGTGGTGTTGAAGGCGGCGGCCGCTCCCACTGCGGCGGTTGAGGAGAAAACTAAGGTACGTACACATGTATAGTTCTCCTTTTTCTATTGATTTTGTTGATAACACTAGACCTTGCAAGTTTGCAACAAACATAACTAACCATAGAGTTTATTTTATTTGGAAATATTTTTAAATTATTAGTACTCTATATATAATTGGCTTAATTATTAGGATTTGTCTTAATTTCTTGATTCTACGTGCAGGAAAGCTAAACGAAGAGGACGATGATGATGGCTTGGTATTTAGTCTGTTCGATGACTAAGTCAATATTCCTTTAGATTTTTAATTAGCAATTAGGTATATTAGAGTTATTTCTAGGTTGAATTTCTTTTTTCTGAACATAAGTTGAGAGGGGGTTTTTGTTTTATTTTATTTTTTCTGAAGTCTAATTTGATTTTTGAGAGCTTGAAATAACTCTTTCTTGGAATGTCTAAACTTGCTACGATATAAAGAAAATTATTATCCAATTTGCGTGCCTATATTATTATTATATTTTTATTTGTTGTGTTTCTTTAAAGTTTTTAGAAATATATATATTTTTTTAAGTCGTAGGTGGTGAATTCAAACTCTTCACCTTTTAGTGGAGTTAAATGTGATTTGTTGTGACATTATGGTTAGGCTATGCTTGCAACCATATTTCTTTGATTCTTGTACAACATTTGTTTAATTTTAATATCAGAGATATAAATAATGGGAATGCGATAAATATGTTCTTTTTTTGTAAAAATTAAAAAAAAAAATAAGTGAAGAAGAAGAGAAAGTTCACTAGTAAAAGTCACAATCAATAGACTGATATAAACAAAAGTGAGGAGCACCATCAACATTTGGGATAAATTCTCCTAAAATTATCAAAATTTGAAACTAAAGAAATTAAAAAAACTGAAAATTAGGCTGGGTGTATATTTTAATTACGAAATCTAATAGATGACCCGATTTTTTATTTAATGACCATTTGTTATTTTTAAATTTGGTCAATTGGTATTGATTAATGGTCAATCAGTGATGACTATGAAAATTGGTTTGACAAATGGCAACAACATAATGATTAACTATGAAATTTAGTGATTTATGTTATAGTTAATCAGTGATTGACAGTCAATTACTGTCAGTCACTGATTGACTATTATGTGGTCAATTACTGATTAATCGTTTAAGAAAAATTTATTAATTTTTTTAAGAAAAAAAG
>CM046364.1:19826384-19851653 GCA_025413025.1 Ficus hispida
TTTTTTTTTTTTTTTTTTCAAGGGAGGTTATTTGAGATAGATCTAATTAATTCGTGTATAAAGATAGAGCTTGTAATAGAGGTATTTAATTATATTTATAGCAACTCAGTCTCAGTAAAAAGAAATGTAGTATTAAAAAATTCAAAATAAGATTCAAATCTGAGACGACAATTCATGCAAAGCCCAAGGTAAGAAAAAAAAAAAGGTTGGGGGCTTAAAGTGCAAACCGGACAAGAAAGCCGAAGCCTACTCCCCGCATGGGATAGGTTGGGCCCTTTTCACACCCACTAAGACGAGAGAAGATTCCCAGAGGCAGTGCAACACTTCGAAGCAATTGCAACACTCGAGTCAAAAAGGATCAAATTTGTCAACGAAACAAATAGCAGGAAAACCGGTATTACGTTTTGAAATTTGAACGATAAAAAGTATTATAATAAAATGGAAATTAAAGACGACCCAAGAGAAAAAAAAAATTCTATAAATAATACAAAAACATTTACTAAAAACGTCAAATTCCAGAACAAAAAAAAAAGCACGTTAAGGAACAAACAGTTTACAGTTTCTCTACAAATATAAAAGGCACAGTTTAGTTATTCTTATATAACAGATACAAATAAATCCACTACAACATCAAGTACAAACACGAGAGTCCGAGTTGACATGAGACCTATTTGAGTGAGCCAATATCAGAGAATAAAAGCACCATTACTACCCTTTTGATCACAAATTCCTCATCAACTGCATGAACTCTTATAACCAAGTTACTCCTGCTTTTAAACGTTTTTTGTATCGGCAAGGCGTCGGCGTGTTCAGCTGCACGGTATATCCACACTCTCAACAGGATATTGTTTTCTTCCTTGTTGATCAGCTCGAAAACACAGACATCGCCTTCCACCAAATTATTCTCGGATGAAAAATGAACCCCAGCCTGTGCTTATTCTCTTTGGAATGAGCTTGAAACGCCTCGACGATCAGAGTAGTACCGAACAGGCCACTTCTGCTTCCCATTGTGCACCTGAAGCTGGATGTACTCTTCTTCCCAAGGGCTATCTAAATGCCTCTTCACAAGTCTGCAGGCACAGTCTAATCAAACGACGAAAAGACAAGGTTTGCAGCCAATCAGCACAGGTAAAACTCTTTCAAGTGAATTAAGCCAAGAAATTCAAAAGAACAATATATACAAACTCACCACAAAATTGTTAATGACATTAACCAGCCTTAGGATAGCATAAAAGAGGGATTTTTAAGCCTGCACATTCTGGCAGCATGAACCGCCTTCTCAGTTTCCTTAGCTAAGTTAAGTTTCCTTGTTTTACTATAAGATAAACACAAGGAAGAACCATTTCAGTAAATTCTTCATGTTCTACACAAAAATCACGCGAGTGAGACTTCTTATTTTCTTTTAGGTGACATGCCTCCTCATTCTCGCAACTAGTTCTAGTATTCCTTGCTTCGTGGGGCCATGGAAGCACCACCTCTGGAATGCTTAGGAGGCCTGCCTCTTTTCCGCAGCGGGAAACAATTTTTCCGTTTCCCAATGGGAGTGTTGGTCTCCAATATTTCAACACTTTCATCATCATTTGAATCATCACCTCTCTTGTTCTCACTGCTTGGTTCATCATGTGGGTAGTCAATCTCAGAACCCATCGCATCGAATATACAAACACGGAAGGATGAGCTCCCTTGGTACGTGAATTGAACAATCGAAGCATAGTGGATCTTGTAATACTCTATAAACTCCTTGAGGCCATCACAAGCCAGATGCGCTCCGCACACTTGTTCAACCGAACTTGCAAGCTTTACCGTTAGGAGCAGTGAGAGTAGCAAACTCAGACAGTTCGTCACAATATCATTGAAGATTTCAGTGGATCATCTAGAGGGACCAGGTTAAGGTAAGTGACTGAGAACAAGTATATTATATTTATGCATAGTAATTAGACATGATAAATAGTTTTACACACAACATGTTTAAACAACACAGGGTTCAACCTGTTCCAAATAGGTTCTCATTTGACTACCAGACTAGGAGAACATCAGGACTAGCCTGGAACCAGAAAGAAAACAGTCCAACACCACATGATATTATATATATGCAAACACTCACCTCCTTCATCAAAAAAGAAAGAAAAAAAGGTAAAGAAAAGAAACAGTAAAGAATGGACACCGTGTAGTCACAAAGTTTGAGGTAGTTCAGGTTGTTGATTCCATAACTTTCTTTCAGATAAGCACCACAAAATAAAAATAAAATAATATAATAATAATAAAGGTTGGCAATATGTGGGTGGGTTATTTATTTTTTCACCAAACCTTTGTTTTTGGCCAGAAAAATACCATAATCAAGCCCTGCACTTGAACTTTAACTTAATTAACTTTTGTGTTAAAAGTGAGATCATGATCCTCATTGCATGCAATAGTATTGAACTATAAAACATTATAAGCCGATGATCAACATTTACTCAAATGCTTAAACAAGTGAAGAACACAAAACAGGCCAAATGCATGCTGTTATAAGCTTATAACTCTGTTATGTGTAAAGTTTTCGAGCTAAAATTTTTTTTAAAAATATGTTTAATTGAAAAATTTTAGCATCTTATCAAAAAGATTCAACTTCAATCATGCAAAGTGACATGCATGGTACTTCACCTTAGGAAGGAAAAGAGAGAGAGAGAGAGAGAGACGAGAAAGAATGGAAAGCAGGTACGCCATTTTCATCCACTTAGGGCCATAAAAGCAGAAAAATTCCAATTAACTCCAACAATATTTTTTTTTTACCAGTTGTTAACCAGAGAGAAAGAGAGGACCCATGAAAAGAAAGAAAAGAAGGAGAGCCCTTTACCTGAATATGTTTAACGATGGCATTTTCGTGCATGACAAGAGCAAAACGCGGCGGTTGGGTGGCCGAGAAGCCGATTTCCGGTGATGAAAACTCCTTTGCATGGGCGGCATTTGATCGACAGATCAGCAAAGTGGAGTTCAGAAAGTAAAAAGTACCAAAGTGGAAAAGAAAGACCTTGCTACCTCAACCACTTTGATTAAATAAGCAAGAAATAAAAGCTTTTCCAAAGTTCTACCCCAAAAAATAATAATAAAAAAAAGAAAACAAAACAGGGAGAAAAAGAAATCAGCTTTTTAGAAAGAGTAAATTTGGTGGAGTGGTTTGAATTGAGATTTTTAAGTTTTAATAGTAAATTTTTTTGAATATTCATAAAGATAAAAAAATTTTAAGAAAAAGATAAAAAATTTTTAGAAAAAAAAATAATAAATTAGATGATTTAAGTGGTTGTCTCAAACTCCCCCGACATTCATAACGAGCCTGCGTGGAGAACTGGGATGGAAAGTAAGCTATATATATATTTTTTATTTTTTTGGTAAATTAAAAAGACCAGATATAGTACGGTTAAGCAAGCAAAAAGCCAGAAACAACCGAAGGGAGACAACAAACCGACAATCTGAGTCAATACAAAACCTCTTCTACACTCCATCCAAGTTAGTGACCGTAAGCCTATGTATATAAATATTTATATAGTTTTAAATTTTTATTTTTACCTTGCCACACCCAGTGTTGTCTTCTACATGGAGTGCCCACGTAGGCTAAGATCACCTTTTCCTATTCCTTTTTGATATTTAAATATATATTTTTTAATTTTTCTAAGAAGTCAAGTCAATGTGTGCTAGGCACTCGCAAGAGTTTTAAAAACATGCAAACATCACTTTTTATTTTCTCTTTCCTTTTTTTTTTTTTAAGGGAATCCATGACAGTTTATTTTCATTTATTGAACTTTAATACAGGGATAAATACTCGTACAATAGTTAGCTCGATTAGGTCATAAATTATGCCTCCTTTATATGACAATGTATATTCCCTATACATCCTCGAGAAAACAAAATTGTAGAACTAATACTTACTAGGAATTTAACTGTACGGGGACTAGTTTCTTGTGGAATGCTAACTAAACTCGCAAGTGGCACAACTACAAAATCTAGGCCACTCATTCTTATGGCATCCATGTGAGGGCCTACATGAGTCAACGACCCAGATCATCTTAACTCGCGCTTCACTTAGTTTCTATGTCCTCTTTTCATTTTGTTAAACTAACCCTCATAGTTATCATATCAGTCGTTGCAAATGAGATTAGATTAAAGTAACGAGTGCCGGGTTTCAGCTTTCAGCAAAGAACATGCCCAGATAAACATTTTTCCAAAGAAACATACACGAGTGAAGAAAAGATCTAAAGCTGCATATTTCCATCACAAAAGAGATACATACATACATACATACAAATATAGAAACGTAGAAGTTGCAGTTCCAACATTCATAGAACCCTATTCTGAGAGAGTAATAGTTTCCTTGTACTTCCACTGCAACAAAACCCACTACACAACTTAGTACTAATTAATCACTTACCTATTGAATTCTCTCTTTTTTTGGGTAATGTTTTTGAAAGACACCTATTTGAGTTAGCCATACCAGTAAGCAAACAAAATACAAAAAGCAAAAGAAGCAGGTATGTTGCTACTCATTTGAACAAAATTCCATTACCAACTTCAACTCTTGAACAGGTTACTTTGCATTAATACGTTTTTAGATTGGTGTTACATAATCAGCTGCACGATATATCCAGACTCTCAGCACAATATCATTCCTTTCTTCGTCAGCTCAAAAACACAAACATCTCCTACCTGCAAATTATTGTATGCTGAAAATTGACGCCACCCTTTGCCCATTTTCTTCATTGTCCTCGAACCATTTTTGTCTCTAATGCCTCTATAATAGCACCGAACCGGCCACTTGCGTCTCCCATTATGAACCTGAAGTTGAATGTCTTCGGAACACCGACTCATGTGCCTCTTTATGAATCCAGCAGGCAAATCCTAACCAAAGTGAAGCAAAAAGAATTGAAACTAATTACTGCACATTTTATTTTAACTAGTAAAACTCAAGAAATCTGAACGCAAAAATTACACATAAAAGCTTACACATGCTTTTCATTATGTGGTCTTAAGATAACCATAAAAGAAGGATTTTCAAGCTTGCACATACTGGCCGCACGAACTGCCTCCTCGGTTTCCTTGGATATCACTAGTCTAGATTTAGCGTAAAATAAACTTTTGGGGACATACATTTCAGCATCTTCTCCATGTTCAGCCAACAAAGTTGGGGGCCGATGCCCTTTGTTTTCTTCTGCTTTACCTCTTTCGGAGGTATCTCCATTGACCAATTCTCTTAGGTCCACCTGCTCTTCTATATCGAGCGTTTTTGGCAGAGAATCCACGGAAGCAGCATTTCTGCAGCGCTTAGTAGGCCAGCATACTTTTTGTTGCGAGTGAAAAGCTCGTCTTTTCCTAGGAGACCGTTGTTCTACCTCTCCTCTAAAGGGTAAGGAACCGTGATAAATGGAGGGCTTGACATCCAAAATTTCAACACCCTCATCATCCCCGTAACCATCTTGTGCGTAACAAACAAACCATGATCAGGAATGGGTGGCTCGAGATTCCAAATTTCAACACTATAGTCACCTATAGTACCCTCCTCCTCATGCTTGACATCTCTGGTTGGACCATCACATGGGTAGTCAATCTCAGAACCGAATGCGTCACATATACAAACACCAAATGCCGAATCTCCATCGTAGCGAAAGTGCAAATTGTAGAAATAATGGACAGAGTAATAGTCCAGAAATTCCTGCAGACCATCATGAAGCCAAATTCCCTCCCCATCTCTCTTCAATCCCACTTGCCAAGCTTGACCAATAGGATCAGTCAGAGTAACAACCTCGTACAGTTCCTTCCCAAATATCATTGCAGATTTTGTTGGTATCATCTGATCAAATTGTGCCATATCAAAACACGATTCCTCTGTATACACACACACACACACACACACACATATATATATACAAATAAAATTGGAGAATCAAGCATGTATTTCCATTTCATTTTCAGCTTTTTATTTTTATTTTTTAATTTTAAAAGAAACTATAGAATAATCAAAAAAATTCCAAGTTACTCCACTAAATTATTAAACAGAGAATAAAATTAAGTAAATTCAAGAAAGAAGAAGAAGAAATTTACCAGTTTATGTTCAGGAATGGGGAACTGGAAAATTGTGACACAGAAATGGGGCTTTTGTTTGGGCGGCGGAGAATAGGGATTCTGGGGATTCCATTCTCTGGGGACCATGGAAGCAAACAGAGTGAAGAAGAGTTAACTTGATCAGCAAGGAAAGAAAATTTCAAGGAAATGGGATTGTGATTGTTTGGAACCCTAACGAGAATTAGGGATTTCAGTGAGTTCTTGCATGAAGTGAATGAGAGAGAGAGTCGGGATTTGGGGTATGCCGATTTCAGAGGGATTTGTTTTTTGCCTCTTGATAGCTAGGAAGATATCAACGACAATGGGTTTAAAGAAACGACAGCAAATATAAAAATCCAAAAGTAACCTTTGGAAAGCTACAAAGATGTAAAGGTCTTTTTCTTTTTGATAAATAAGATAAATAGATAAATAAGAGACTAATATGAAAACTATGAGTAGAATTGAACCCACAAGAATCCTATTTGTAAAACAAACTAATATGAACATGTTGATGGTTTATATTTAAAAGAAAAACGACAACAACAACCTTCAACAACGAGAATAAACGACAACAAATGGACTAATCTTGAAGACGAGGATATTGATCTAAAACAACAAGCACAACGCAAAATGACAGACAGCATCATAAGACGACAATAAGTTGAAAATAACAACTAGCATACCAAATGAAGGTAATGACAATAATAACCTTCATAAAAGCGAAAATAATTTATTTCACAAGCGCTCTCTCTCTTTCTTTTTCTTTTCTTTTTCTTTTTCTTTTTGTATTAAACTTTGAGACAGGAATATTAAAACTTTTCATATTACTTTGAAATCAAATGTGAAATAACTGTTAAGTTTTTCTTTTTCTTTTTGTATAAAACTTGAGATGGGAATATTCAAACTTTTCATATTACTGTGAAATCAAATGTGAAATAACTGTTAAGTTATGCTTGTAACCATCCCGAGATCTATTGTTAATGGGACATGAGGACATGGATAAAAACGAGGAAAAAATTGGAACTAAACGCTGATAAGTTCAGAATGAAATAGTGAATAATAAAACATAATAGAACTTTAAATGGTCAAAATAATTTTCTTTCAGATGTGTTGTTTTTCAAGTAAGTTTTCCTATTTAAATATTATTTGTCGTTTTTAAGGTTGTTGTCGTTTTTTGAAAGATTGAGTTTAGGTTCTTGATGTTGTTATCGTTTTTCACAATATTGTTTTTTTTATGATGTTCTCCTAGTAATAAAGATTTCCGATTTCGTCTGCTAGGTTTATGGTATCTCCCGTAAAAGAAAAGCGGTGGTTAAAACCTAAAAAAAATCACAATAACACTAGAAACGACATGTAGAAAGGAATAACTTAAAAACGACATGAATGAAAAAAAGGCAGCAAATCACATTGACACTACTAAACGACATGTATAAAGAAATAACTTTAACAAACGACTTGAATGAGGGGGGAAAAAAAAAAGGGCAGCATCCTCAACTAACGAAATCCTTTTGAAATTTAATAAACAAACAAACAAATTCCAGATTTGAAATAAACGACATGAAATAAGAAACACGACAACAACCTCATTAAAGCATGCATATATATATACTAGCCACCTATTCATATTCAAGTGACTATACTATCCAAGTACATAGACTTACAGAGCCAAAAAAGGACACTAAAGTATATACTTGCTTTCAACCCGTTCTGGGGGGGGGGGGGGGTGGTGTGGGGGTGGGGGAGCAGTTTATAATTTCTAAATTAGAGTGAGCCATACCAGAAAACAAAACACCAGCTTAGCAAAAGAAGTGAAAGTAGCTATGTTACAATTGTTGTGCTCACAATTCCTTGTCAACTGCATCAACTCTTGGACCAAGTTACTTTGCTTTGAAACGTTTTCCCACCGGCACGGCCTAGTCAGCTGCACGGTATGTCCACACTCTCAGCAAGTTATTGTTTTCTTCCTTGTTGATCAGCTCGAAAGCACAGACATCGCCCTCCATCAAGTTATTCTCGGATGAAAATGAACCCCAGCCTGTGCTTATTCTCTTGAATGAGCTTGATACGCCTCTACGATCGGAGTAGTACCGCACAGGCCACTTCCGCTTCCCATTTTGAACCTGAAGTTGGATTTACTCTTCTTCCCAAGGGCTATCTAAATGCCTCTTCACCAACTCCACGGGCACGGTCGGACAAAATGTGACGAAATTAGTAAAAGAGTTTGCATTCTCACAGGTTAGGGGGGAAAAAAAGTTGAGTGAATTTGGCTAAGAAATTCGAAAGAACACTTCACAACCGTATATAAATATAACTCACCACAAAATTGTCTCTGACATTAACTGGTCTTAGGATAGCCATAAAAGACGGATTTTTATGCTTTCGCATTCCGGCAGCCCGAAGTGCATTCTCCGTTTCCTTGGACATGTCTAGTTTCCTTGATTTAAACGATAAGGTCGAGGGAACCACCATACAAGAGTGCGACTTCTTTTTTTCTTTAGGTGATATGCCTCCTCTTCTTTTCCACAGCTGGTTCTCTAGTACTCGGTGCTCGTTGAGCAACGGAAGCACCATCTCTGGAATGCTTAGGAGGCCTGCCTCTTGTCTGCGGAGGGAAAAAATTTTGCCCTTTCTTAAGTGACTGTTGTTGCTTTACATGTCTAATACTGGAGGATTTTCCTTTATAGGAACCGCAAAATGCAGGAGGTTTGGTATCGAAAACTTCTAAGCTTTCACCATCACTTGTGTCCTCTTCATTCTTAACGATCGAACCGGGAATGGGAGTTTCGGTGTCCAAAATTTCAAACAATCTCATCATCACTTGTATCATAATCTCCCTCGCCTTCATAATGCTCGTCATGACTGATTGGATCATCGCAGGGGTAGTCAATCTCGGATCCCATCGCTTCGAATATGCAAACACGAAATGATGAATTCCCTTGGTATGTGAATTGAACAGTCGAAGCGTAATGGATCTTGTAATACTCTATAAACTCCTTGAGACAATCACAAAGCCAAATGTTGGTTCAATCGAACTCGCCAAGCTTTGCCGTTAGGATCAGCAAGAGTGGCAGCCTCAGACAGATCCCCACCAGGTTATCATTGAGGACTTAAGTGGGATCATCTAGAGGGACCATGTTAAAATAAATTACTAAGAATATATTATACATAACATCAAATATATATGCGTGTGAGTGTTTTTTGTGCTTGGTTGGTCATGATATAAACTACTGCAACAGAACATGTTTGATTTAATGAAACAACAGTAGTTCAATCCAATTACTATAAGGTTAGATTTAACTAGTAGATTAGGAAGTATTAGTAAAGCTTAGGAACCAAAAATAAACCAGTCAAACGCAACTATTACATAATCATGCAGCTCTTCACCTTCTTTATTAAAAAAAGGGGAAAGAATATGTAAGTATGAACGAAAAAGAAAAACAAATTAGCTCAGGTTAGTTGACAATCAGCTTTCCACATATATAAGCATCTGAAATCTGCGAGGTAGCTAATACCAGAAGTAAAACAGGTAAAATACCTAAGAAGAAGAAGAAGACGAAGAAGAAGCATAGTTAAAAGACACTGTGACACACGTGATACATCAGTTTTTTTTTTTTTTAAGAGAGAGAGAAAGAGAGGACCAAAAAAGAAAAAAAGAAAAAAAGAAACAGGAAGAAACCAAAAAAACAAAAAGGGAGAAAAAAGGTATCCTTTACCAGTGTATGCTTGATAATGGCGGTTTCACGCATGAAAAGGGCAAAACGCGGCGGTGGTGATGTGGCCGGAGAAGGCGACTTCCGGTGATGAAAATTGCTTTGTTGCATGGGTGCCATTTGATCAGCAAATTACAGAAGTCGAGAGTTGAGAGAGTAAAGTGAAGATTCAAGTAGCTAGCTTAGTTTCTGATGTTTTTAAAAATAACTAGTTGAATAAATAAATAAAATAATATGAAAAAGATATAGCTTTTTTTAGGGACTTTGATTGATTGAACTCTGATACGTAAGGAACAGTGCGGGGGCAATGCGTGGGAGACTGGGCTTCTAACCTTTTTCTTCTCCAATAGTTGGGTTATTACTTATTCCTGTAATTTTCCTCGTCACCGGTGGTCATGTCCCACGTCAATGCTAGGCTTGGTAAGAGTTATAAAATATATATATATATATATATATACACAAAATCAAGGTTAAAAAATAATAATTTATTAAGAAATGTAGTTTACGATGTTTAGTGAACAAAAAAAAAACCGTAGTAAATAGCTTTTTTGCATTATAATTTGAAGATATTTAAAGAGAGTCACCAAAAAAATATAGATTTATTAGATAAATAATTTATTTACTAAATTACGTAAAACATTTAATTTATTATTATTTATTCTACACAATTTTAAAACATGCTATTTACTTAAATATTTATTACAAAAATATATTTTTACTTATTTCTCCCTAACGAGTTCTTCGCATTTGAGGCCCAAACATGAAACACAACATGTCGTTTTTCTTTTAAAGTTCGGTCCGCTAATCTTTTTATCGGTCTTTACCTTTAACTATAAACTTTCTCTCCTTAAACTGAAGAACGACAAGGTTGTCTTTTTCTCTTTTCCCCTTTTTCTCTCAAATTTCTCAAATACTAAAGTTTCCCTTTGTAGGGGACTTTCACCACGGCCGCCACCGTCATGGTTGGTAAAGGTGATCGGCAGTTTAGTGATTTCAGCTGGAATAAGGTCGAAGGGTCCTAGTTAGGAGTTTCTGAACTAGATCTAACCTATCGAGTTTGCAGCAGTTTAGGATCCAGTGAGATCTTGGTAATCCGATGATTGATGCAGTAATATTTTACTTTTAATTGAGCCGATTGATTTCTTCTGAGCTGTATTGTGTGGCAGAATGGTTATTCCACATAGTGCAAGAATTTAATGATTGATGTTATTTATATTCATGCTTTTTATTTTTGTGTTTTAGTTTTAATTTTGTAATAAAGAAGGTAGTTCCCTCCTTCGTTTTGTTTTTGTGTGTGTATTCTACTTGAGTTATTTTCTAGTAGTAAATGTCTATATGGTTTGTTAATATTATGGCTATACGGATGTTGTTGTAGTCTTTATGCTGCGAATGACTGTATCTCGATCGATCGGTATATTTCATTGATTGTAGTTATTTTCTTAAAAAGAACTTTGTACATGCTTAAATATAGAATTTGTCGATGAATTCAAGAAATTTTCCCATCACCGGATCTCGACTTATATTCTTCTCACTTAGCTTCATTAGATTTTACTGATGAAATCGGTCTTAGTCGAGGGTTGTGTCTCTTATATCACAAGGTTATTTTATCTTTGATATTGGTGTTTATATTTAATTTTAATTTGAATGATAATTTCCCTCGAAATAAAAAAATAAAAAAAATAAAAACCGAAGAATGACATATCAACCTTCCTTTGTTCCTGTCGTATATGGTAATATAATGAAATGTCGTTTCTATCATGGAAGTTTGTGTCCTCAAAAATTATGAATGTTGTTAACGTCGAAAACGACATATATACTTCCCATATTCTCATGTCGTTCATTGAGAAAAGAACGTCTTCTTATCAGAGGAAGTTTGCTATTATTCTGCACTCATTTCACTAAAGTTGAAAATACGACATTCATCTTCGCTTGTCGTTTTTGTTAATGAAGGGGGGGCATGTCGTGTGCTGATGAGTTCCTTGACAAACGACATGTCACATGAAAAAACGACATGCTGCTTTGCTTGTCGTTTATGCTGAGGGGACATGTCGTATGCTGCTGAGTTTCTTGACAAACAACATGTCACTCGAAAAAGCGATGTTTTGCTTGTCGTTTATGCTAATGAAGGGACATGTCGTGTGCTGATGAGTTTCTTGACAAACGACATGTCACATGAAAAAACGACATACTACTTTGCTTGTCGTTTATGCTAATGAAGGGACATGTCGTATGCTGATGAGTTTCTTGACAAACAACATGTTACTCGAAAAGACGATGTTTTGCTTGTCGTTTATGCTGATGAAGGGACATGTCGTGTGCTGATGAGTTTCTTGACTAACGACATGGAACTTCTCGTTTACTAAGACAGTAAACGACATGTTCGAAACCCTAACATTCCGCAGAGCCTCTCACTCTCCCCGCCGAACTCAGTGCTCGGCCGCTTCCATCCGTCGCTCCGGTGGTTACTCCAGAAGGCCCGAAAGTCGAAAACCGCCATTTCCGCCGAGTTCAGCTCCTCAGGTTGTTTCTGTTCCCCATTTCTCTTCTTTTGCCCCTTACAAGCTTCTTCAGTAACAGCCCGGTTCTGATACTGAATTTGGATTTTTAGTGGTTTTTTAGGGTTTGTTTTTGTTGCCTTTTTACAGTGAACTTGTGGTGGTTTCTCTCTCCAATCATCAAACAAATGTCGTCATTGAGGAATGCTGTTACAGTTAATAGACGAGCTCACAAGGAACGAGCTCAACCGTGAATGATCACAAATTCTCGTTCTCTCTTGTTGTTTTTGTGGGTTTGTTTTATTTTGAGTTTATTTTCACGCAAGCAAGAAAAAATTTGGGCTTCTTGAGAAGCACAAGGACTATGTTGAGCGTGCAGAGGCGTTCCACAAAATGGAAGAAACTTTACGGGTAGACTTAACAAGCCTTTTGTTTCTAATATATATATATATAAATGAATATATATATATGAATATATATGTGTGCAGTGGCTATGTTTTTGTGTTTGATTGTTCTCTCTTCAGAGACTCGAAGAGAAAGCAGCCTTAAGAAACCCAGATGAATTTTACTTCAAGATGATCAAGACACGATTTGGTGATGGAGTCCATAAATACAGTAACTTATCACTGTTTAAGTAGTGTTATTTGTTCTCACTTCTCACTTGATATTTAAATGAGAATTTCTCATTTTTAATGAATAATACAGGGGTGAGGCAAACAAATACACTCGGGAAGAGCTTATGCTCATGAAGACCCAAGACATTGGACATATACTTCAGAAAGCGCAGAGTGAGAAAAAAGTAAGGAATGGCGTTGTGAAAAAGTTATGTTCTTGTAAAAAATTTGTGGTCCTTATTCTCTTCGGTTGATTACATTATTATTATTATTATTATTATTATTATATATTTTTTGCAGAGAATCGAAAAGCTGGCGGCCACTCTACACGCTGTTGATATCCAGCCATCAAACGGACATGTTTACTTAGCTGAAGTTCGGTATGATCTCGGATGTCCCTTCTCTATTGTTGCTTGTAGCTCTATTCAACTTTGGTGTAGTGGGAAGTCATTGGCCTGGCTTTTTAAAATTTGTTATTGTTTCATATTGTGTTCTTCTAATAATCTATATGTTGTATTCGTCTATTTTAACTTTTTCTGTGCGTGTGTGTCTGGTTCAGCTTAACCACTTTTCATTTCTCAACTTGGTGGTGCGAAGTACAATTTTGTTCTTAACTTCTCATGGACTGCCTCTTATGGTTTCTGACTTCCGACAGCGCATTAATTTCAGTGACCAAAAGGACTCTGCTGCTGCTTCTACAACATCCTAGGCCCATATAGTTTCAACCATAATATAGCTGCAGCAAATTGATGTGGAATAACAAAGAACAGTTCTAAGAATCTCCATGTTCTATTTATCCTAGTTAATTCCTGTGAGAACAAGGTTAATTTTCAGCTGCTTTAAAAAAATAAAAAGAAAAAATACAAAAGACACTGACTCTAATTCTAATTTTTAAGTATCAACCTATGTGGCATTTGAGTTTTTTTTTATTGATAAGTGTTAAAAATATTGTCACATCAATTGATTATATCTACTAATAAAAATATGATATATGAGTTGGTACTCAAAAAATTAGAGTTGATGTTTTAAGCATTACTCTAAAAAAATACCCCCCCTCCCCAGTACTTGCCTGCCTTTGGAAAGACATTTGTGGTGTAGTTAACACATTTCTTCTTTCGTGTTTGTATATTGTTAATATATGAGATAAATTCTCTCTCTCTCTCTTTTTTTTTTTTTTAATTTCATGCAAAAGACTAGAATTATGTTCTCCATGTCGTTTTCTGTAGGGTGATAAATGGTGTTGTATTGTTCAACAAAAGATGGAAAAGTGTTTGTTGTTTGACAAAACAACGACATGTCGTTTACTGTCGAAAAGTGTGTCAAGAAACGGCATCCGATTCTAGAGTGAAGTAAGTGGGATGCCTATCCTAATCTAATTCTTAAAACATAAAGTTGACAAGACATGTTAACTGTCGACATATAAAGTTCTGACGAAGGCATCATTTTTTTCTCACAGTTTGTCCTTTACCATTTAAATTTCCACCGGTTCAAATTAAAAAGTTCTCGGTGTTTCTTCGTATAATGTTATTTTAATTTCAATTGGTGAACCAAACATAAATTAAATCTTTTAGCGTATTTTACGGTCATTTGCCCTGACTATATAAGCCATGCTAAGCGTCCCTTTTAAGAGTTTGGTGTGATTATGATCAAATAAACAAGTCACCTTGAATAAATGGTTTAACTAATTTGTTTTATTGTGATGTGTTGATGCCAAAAATGGTTCCGGTAACAACACCCCAAGATGGTGGGGTGGTCGGATTGGGACCGGCCAGTCGCTCCGCCGTCGATCACCTGCAAAAGAGGAAGTACCTCGAAATGATGGGGACACCGGTGTGGTGTCTGCCGCGGGCACTCCGATGCTTAAGTCAGTTGGAGAACTGATGAGCGAAGGGACAGGCAGAGCTTTGGCAAGGTAAGAATGACCGTACCTGGATTTGTAGACTCCTTTTATTTATAGGCGCCTGTCACGGATCCGGGTGCTCGGGGCAACCCGGCTGGGTTGGCTACCTAAGGCATCCGGCAGATGACTAGGTCTTAGGCTGGCGGATGCCATTAGTCCAATAGACCGACGCCACGCGTCCCTGTCAGAGTAGGTGGCGGCAGGTGGCGATGTGACGTGTTACAGGAGTAGGTGGAAGGCCGTACCACAATCTGATTGGCCGTATTCGGGTCGCCATGGTTGGCCGTACTCGGCGCCTGGTCGGACGTACTCGGCATCTGGTCGGCCGTGCCCGGGTCGCCTGGTCGCCGTACTCGGAACCTGGTCGGCCGTACTCGGCATCTGGTCGGCCATACCCGGGTCGTCTGGTCGGACGTACCCGGATCGCATGGTCGCCGTACTCGGCACCTGGTCGTTCGTACCCTGGTCGCCTGTTCGGCCGTACCCGGGTCGCCTGGTCGGCCGTACCCGGGGTGCCTGGTCGGCCGTACCCGGGTCGCCTGGTCGTCGTACTCGGCACCTGGTCGGCCGTACTAGGCATCTGGTCGGACGTACCTGGGTCGCCTGGTCGGACGTACCCGGGTCGCCTGGTCGCCGTACTCGGCACCTGGTCGGCCGTACCCGGGTCGCCTGGTCGCTGTACTCGGAACCTGGTCGGCCGTACTCGGCATCTGGTCGGACGTACCCGGGTCGCCTGGTCGCCGTACTCGGCACCTGGTCGGCCGTACCCGGGTCGCCTGGTCGCTGTACTCGGAACTTGGTCGGCCGTACTCGGCATCTGGTCGGCCATACCCGGGTCGTCTGGTCGGACGTACCCGGGTCGGATGGTCGCCGTACTCGGCACCTGGTCGGCTGTACCCGGGTCGCCTAGTCGGCCGTACCCGGGTCACCTGGTCGCCGTACTCGGAACCTGGTCGGCCGTACCCGGGTCGCCTGGTCGGACGCACCCGGGTCGCCTGGTCGGACGCACCGGGTCGCCTGGTCGGACGCATCGGGTCGCCTGGTCGGCCGTACCCGGGTGGTCCGACGCTTTCATGTTACCGGGGTAGTCGGAAGTGGTACTTTGCGGTCGGAGCAGATCACGGCATCAACATGATGTACAATTCATTAATTATGTATCAACTTCTTTTCCTATGATTTACAATAGAAACGCTTATTTCAATTGAATGTAAGATTTTCTTTATTTGTACAAAAACAAAAAGAAGTAAAATAAACAAGGAATCCATACTAAAGGTGTGAAATCTACTAAATTTTCATTCTTTATTTTATAATAAATACATGATTAATAGGAAAGAAAATAACTACTTACTGTTTTTTTTTTTTTTAAATACAAAATCAACCTGTCCTAAATATATGCTTTTCCTTATGTCGCCTGTGATTATTCTAATAATACCCTCATATCGTGAACATTTTACACTTCGGGAATATCGTGAAACACATGATCATATGGATGGATGCACCATGTAAAAAGCACGATGACTTTTGGTGAAATTACATGTTTTGCCTTTTCTTGTTTGTATTCAAATCAGCTTATTTTCCACAAAAAACCAAAAAAAAAAAAAAAAACAGCTTTTTATTATATTCAGTTTCTCAATTTGTTTAAATCCGGCAGTTAATGCCGATAATTTGGTACTGCGTATAAATCTGTACAATACTGAAAACTCTACAAAACGACAGTAGTCTAGAAAATGACAATTATGCTAAAAAAGACATTTATTAAGGGTTCATTTAGAATTCTGGAGATGATAATTTGAAATTTGTGTTAAAAATACGTGTTTAGGGGAAAATTTTTTGAATAAGTTCTGTGATATAGAAAATAAGGTAAAAATTTAAAATGCATTTGGAAAAAAATAAGCAAAATGTATCTTATCGTATTCATCTTGTCATTTCGAGCATTTTAAAATAAAAATCATCTCATTTCGATTTGAAATGAAAAAGTTATGGACTTTTAAAGTTTTAGTTTTTTAAAATAAAATAAAGATAGTTTAATTTACTATTGTGATTTTGAAATCTATATGGTGTTTTGTTTAAAGATGGCATCCAAACGGCCAAGCGTATAAACAACAAACATACAGAAAGTTCTTGTAAAAAGAAGAAGAAGAAGAAGAAGAAGAAACAAACTCACAAAATCGGCAACAAAAAAAAAAAAAAGTGCACACAGATCGAGAAGCGACATGAAATGAAACGAGACATTTAAAAACGACAATAAAGTGAAAATAACAAAGCCTTGTAAAACGACAATAATAAAAGCAACAACCTTCATGTGCCAAAAAAAAAAAACGACATGGACGTAAAAACGACAAGAGCCTTGAAAGAAATAATATATTTGCAAATAGGCCCTTGTACTTTGCCACCTCATGACATAATGAGCCTCTCAGCAGTCAGCTCCTTGGTACGGGAAATATCCATGGCAGAAAACATGAATATTAAAAAATTTCATGTAGATTAATCAAAAACAAGTGAAGAGCATATCCAAAGCAACATAAATTCCACATTAAAAAAAAAAAAATGGAAGTTGTTAAAATCATTTTTGAAGCCCCTGTCATAAGAGACTAGGACAAAGGGTAATTGTAGCATGTGGTTTTTTGCAACGAAAAAACACTGCACATGATAGATTTTAGTACTTACAAGACAAACTAAGACATGGTAATTACGTTAGTAGATTGTTACTCTTTTGCACACAATTTCATCATAATCCTCATCTCTTGGAAAAGTTTACTTTTGTTTAAAACGTTTTTGGGTGGGCTTTGAATAATCAGCTGCGCGATAGATCCGGACTCTCAGCACAATGTTCTTCCCCTTCTTGATCAGTTCAAAAACAAAGACATCTCCTACCTGCAAATTGTTGTTTGCTGAAAATAGAGGCCCCCCTTTTCCTATTCTCATGGATGAGCACGAAACATTTCCGGAGATGTAAGAGCACCGAACTGGCCATTTCCCTTCCCGTTATGAGCCTCAGGTTGGAAATCTTCGTAACAGCGGCTCAAATGCCTCCATGGAAATTCAGCAGGCACCTCCTAATCAAAGTTTGTAATTAGTCGATACTCAATAGAGTAAAAAAAGCAAAATTATGTCACACATACACATATATACATATTTTTCCAGCTTGTTCATAGTCGCCACACGAACAGCCTTCTCAGTTTCCTTGGGCATCACTACTCTCCTTGATTTAACGTAAGAGAAACTCCTCCGAACAATCATCTCACCATAATCCAATTTTCGTTAACCTCTTCTGACACTAACAATCATAGGACGCCTTCCTCTAGTCCGCTGAGGGACACAATTTTGCCTCTCTGCAAGAGACCGTCGTTGCCCCACACGAGAATTGGAGGCTCTGCTTTTAGAGGCACCATGAGAAACAGGAGGCTTGGTTTCCAAAACTTGAAAGCTTTCACCATCACTACTTTTGTTCAAAATTTGGACAATTTCATCATCACTTGTGTCATGATCACGGGGGTATTCGATCTCAGAACCCATCGCATCGAATATACAAACACGAACGATGAACTTCCTTGTTGTGTGAAAAGAACAACAACGGAATCATAGTGAATGTTGTAATAATCTATAAACTCCTTAAGACCATCACAAAGCCAAATGTTGTCTAACAAAGGGAAATAAGTTCAACGAAGAAGACCGTTGAATATATGTACCTGTTTGTGTCCAACAAGGGCGTTTTCACGCATGATCAAGGCCAAGTGTGGAGGCAGTGGGATGGCCGGAGAAGTGGAGTTCCAGCGGTGATGGTTGCTGGGGAGATTAGGCGCCATTAGGAATGAAGATAAAACGAGAAATAAATTTGGTCAAAAATTAATTATAATATTTATTGACTTTTTTAAAAAAAGAAAAAAACTGATTTGAAAAACTTAACTCCATAACCCAAATGGACCCATACTTTTATTCTGTTATATTAATATTTTTAATCCTTGTATTATTTTTAAAAGGTCTCTATGAATATAGATGTTAAAATTTAGAGAGTAATATGCAAACTAGCTTTCAATTATAGTGAGACTCTTAGTCTATGTTTAGTAATATGTTTAGTAAGAAGAAAAGAAAACAATAGGAAAAAGAAACATAAAAGTGAAAGAAAATAAGAGGGAGAGGAAATATTTTGTTTTTCTTTTACGGTGTTTGGTATCATAGAAGGAAAGAAAATAAAAAAGTTATGTAATTACTATTTTATTTATCTATATTTATTATTTTACCTTAAAAATATGGAAAAAAAAGTAATTTTAGTAGTTATTGGATGTATTTTAATTTTCTTCCCACTTTTGAAGGGAATAAAAAAAAGGGACGAAATTATAATATTTTTTCATCCTATTATAAAAAAGTGGACTAAATTACAATGTTTTTCCATCGTATTTTTCTTTCTCTACTATTTTCCTTCTTACCATGTTTTTCCATCATATTTTTCTTTCTCTTCTATTTTCCTTCTTACCAAACAACTAACTCAATTAATTTCTATCTACTATTCTCTCAACCCACTTCCTTCCTCTTTTCCACCCTACCAAACATAACATAATTAGATTCACTATTGCCGAAAACAACATCTACAGATGGAACAAAAGTTTTTCTACTCTACTTCGTAGTATCTAAAAAATAATAAGAAAAATATTAGATTAAATAAAAATATATGGATAGATAGTTTTGGGGAAATCATATGAAAAAAGTAATCCTTTCCGTCTACACGTCTTCCTTTTAGAACTATATCAAGAGTAATTCCACTTATTACTGGACGTAAACCCTTGGATTGTATTGGCCATCGGTTGGAAGTTTTAGGTTTGATATCGGTACTTTAGCAATGGTTTATAACAAAAATGAATAAAGATATAGCCTCGCAGCTTTTCGTTAAAAAACGTGAAAAAAACAAACTTAATTTTTATTTTATTTACATAAAGTGAAAAAAAAAAACTTTTATTTAACGACCAATGTCAAATAATATTGGTAAAGATAGTTATGTAGCTTTTCAACTCGATTTGGCATGCAAGTAATTTCTGATTTGATTTTTGAAATTGAACTAATAAATTTAATTTATTTGTAAAAATAAATTATCTCAAACTATTAACTGAGATGTCATTTTTCGTTGGTACTGAAGACAAGAGAGAAAATATTGCATTAAAAAAAAAAGAAAAAAGAAAAAAAAAAGACAACAGAGAAGATAACTTTAGAAGCTGAAATTAATTTTCTGACTTTAGTGGATACTTGGACCATTATCTTATGGCAAAGCTGGATCAAAAATACACCCCGTGACAGTAACTGCAGCATATGACTGAGCTTTTACTTGTTAATTTGATAGTACAAATAAGATAATTCTTACATTAGGAACTATTGTTTAAAGAAATTGATTTTCAATTGTTATATCATTTTTTTTAACGATTTGATTTATATTTGTTCACTTTAAAAATTTCAAATATACGATATAAAACTACTCTTGAGAACAATTAAGAAACTTTTGGCTCGATATATAATCATTGAACTCCATAACTACTATGTTTCAAAGCACGAGCTAGAAAAGTCAAAAAAATTGTTTGTACTTTTTCTTCTTACCTGTTTTCATCTGATTTTTCTGTAGTTCAAAGTTTTAATAGAACAATCTCGAGCGCATGAACAAAGCCTTGTCAAGAAACACAAGCCACAGTCTTAAATAATTCACTAGTCAGCAAAATTAGACAACTAGAAAAGTTCTTAAGTTAATCACAAAAATGAGAAAAAAGGTTCACTTAATAAAGTCTTGAATTTTCTATGAAAAAGCTTTAAATTTGTTTTTCTCAAGGGTATTATCTTCTTGTCTGCAGAATTTTTCTGTTTCTTGTTTGCAAAACTTCTGCCATGGATATTGTATTTCATGTTGTGGCCTCCATAATTGGAGAATGTGTTCCCTTATTGTGTTGTGGTATATGCACTAGTACCAAAAAATGTATCAAACTCCATTCCAACCTCAATGAATTGGAAGTGGAGATGAAGAAGTTGATGGATCTTCGGGACGACATCCAACATAAGTTGGGATCGGTGGATCAGAAAGGCGGGAATTCTGCAACAAGTAGTGCAGTAGAGTGGCTTAGAGAGGTGGAGGAGCTTGTGAACTATGTAAACAATATGAAGGAAAATATGAAAGCCAAGGATAAAAAGTCTTGTGGATGTTTCTCTAATTACGGTCATTGGTGTAGACTCGGCGGGAAAGTTGCCAGAATGCTTGATGAAGCAGAAAGGCTGCATATATCCAGTAGCCTCCCGTCGTTATTCGAAAGCGATTTAGGCCAAGACAGGTACTGAATTTGAGGCCTATGGAAGTCTATCTCATTCTTATATATATGTTCAGTCATATTTCATACTCATATAGTTGCATAGATTTAAGCATATCTATATGCAGATAATATCTCTCTCTCTCTCTCTCTCTCTCTCTCTCTCTTAATGTTCTCTTTGTTAGAAAGACGAAAGATATACACCATTTTGTGTAAACTTGGTTACTCCCCATCTCTGAAACGTTAAAAATTTACTTGTAATGGCAAGTTACCTTGTGTTATACAACATTAAACAGCAACAAGTGTCAAATGCCACCAGTAGTAAGCTTTCTCTCGTCTGTATTACTCCTTACTCTTAGAAAATACTCGAATTCCTTTCATTCGTTAAATGTTTCCTAAAAGAAATGGAGAATTGAAAATAATTTTTCTATGTTAACCATGTCAGAAAAAGGAAGACTAACTTCCGCCTTTGCATGGATATGAAGAAAATTTAACCAAATTTCTGAACAAATGAAGTTTTGCTCAAGCAATATGCTTTATTTGAATCTACTGGCATTGGATGCTATCGAAGATCAATCATAGAGAATTAAACAAGAAAATATAGAGAGAGAAGCTAAAATGCAAAATAGAGCAAATATAATCAGAAAATTGCAAGTCTAATGCTGAATAAGGGGAAAAAAAGAACAAGCAAATAGAAGTTTTTGCCAACTTCTGTTGCTCTGTATGCTCTAATATGCAAGGAAACTCAAGAGACTTCATTCGAAACTCAAGACTTTTCGGAAATGAGATGAAAAATGAGATGGATTCGACAAAGTAGCAAAGATATCTAAAATAGTTATAACAACTGAAATGATAAAAACTCTCTCACTAGACAGAATACATTGGTAACAAACCTTTCAAATGGGATTTCTTTCATATGGTAGGTACAAAACAATTGCAGAAAACATTAGGTTTGAAGTAAATTGCAGCAAAGAAATTACAAACGTACTTTGTATCCACAAGCTATGTTAGAAAGAGGATTAAAAAAAAAAAAAAAGAAGAAGAAAGAAAGAAAAAAACAAAAACCAAGGAAACTGGGCTGTTTTTGAAACAACGAGGCTATAGTTGAGAGCAAAAGAGCATGAATGGGAGAATGGCCTCCTCTAAAATTGCCCGGTGTCTTGTCTCCGTAAGCCAATTGGTTTGTAACGTGGTTGAAAGGCCATCTTCATCATCCCATCTCAATCCACTCCACCATATTGGTTCTCCTTTTATTTCCTTGATGGGATTTGCATTTCTGATGTCGACGGGTAGCTTCATTAGGCTATGGCAATGAACGGAAAAAACTTGCTCCAGGCATGGCCATGTCTCTTTTCATCCGCATAGAGTCTTTAGCTCCTTAAGTTTTTAAAGTTCAGTCATCCTTAGTTTCCGAACAAATGCGATTCACCTGAATTTTGCCCTGAAATAAAATTAAATAGCTGCTCTAATTTGTTGCAGGAACAAACTCTGAGTGTTTCCAGGTTTGGCAAGTTGAGAAGAGAAGTAGCACAATAAAGGAGGCATTTCATATCAGGACAGCTCGAGACGTAAATCAACTTAAGCTTTGAAATGATTGCTCAAGATAGCAAAATAGCTCTGTCAAGCTTTCCAGAGAAAATACTCTGCAGATAAAGTTCCTCTAGATTTGGAAGTAAGTCATGCGGGCTAATACATCCTCCGTTTGGCTTTAAAGGAAATTTAGAACCTGTAATGGTAAGTAATTTCGGGCCTTAAAAAATTCCGGCATTGTTCCTCTTGCCATTTCGAACACTAGAGACAGCTAATTCTTGGAACATCTCATGTGGAGAACATTTATCTAATACCAAGGAACTTGCATTAGCCAAGAAACACCGAACACTTTCCATCGCAACATTAAGCTGGCTTATAGTAACCATTTTCTCGTCATGTCTATTCAAGTTTGCTGCTCCTTCACCAATAAAGATTTGGAACTTTCTCAATCTATGCATCGAGGAAAGAATCTCGGAGGCCATACTTGGGATGGTCTTCAAATTGATGGATAACGAAACTAACTGCTTAAGACTTCGCAGCTCTTCAAAAGAGGCTTGTCCTTTTTCAACCTCTTCCCCCGCTACTCAAGATGTATGAACTGTGCGCCATATCTAGAACCTCTAGACATATCTAGTTGGACACTATTCCTGCTGCAATTGCTTTTAGGTTGTGACAGTGGGAAAGGTTTACTTGCCTCAAGAAGATCAATCTTCCCATCTCTTTAGGCAGTTCTCTAATACGAGTACCGCTCAAATCAAGAACTCGAAGTTTTCTTAGCTTCCCAAGCGAAGGTGGAGTCTCAGAAGTATGCAATTCCTCAACAGGAGAGCATGGAGGTCACTCAGTTGAAGAAGAGAAGCAGGCAACGATTAGATTGGAGACTTGTTGCTGGGAATGATTGAAGGAACCTTTCAGGAACTCTCTCAAGCTGATGATTGCCTTGTGGTAATAAGGTTGAAACCTCTTAACATTGGATCTTGCAATCAGGTAGCTCGCTTATTTGTTGTTCATGAATGAAAATCTCTTGAGAGAATTTGAAAAATCCGACATTGAGATCTCACTCAAATTAATCCCAGAGCAAACTAAGGATTCATGTTAATGTTCGCCTTTCAACGAGGATGCAATCCATGTAGCTACATCGCGAACTACGTCATGCATCTTGACGATGCCCTTTTGAGGACCATCTTGCAATAAACAAGAATCCTTGAGAATTTCAACCATGACAATGCCATTAACATAGGTTGAATCCTTAGAGTTTGGCTGTTTATCTCTCAACCCTTCCGCCGTCCAACATTGGACCAACTTGCTTATTTCAATTGAGAAATCCTCAAAAAAAAAAAAAAAAAAAAAAAAAAAAAAAAGTAGGAAGCACAATTTTTTTAATAAGTTTTTTAATAAATGCCAATTTTTTAAAATTAAGTAAAAAAGCCTATTTTTCTAAATAATTATTAATTTTCTTAAATGGTCAATTATTGATTGATTACATAATAGTCAATCAGTGATTGGCCTTATCCATAAAGTAATCATCAAATTTCATAGTCAATTACCAATTTTCGTAGTCAATTATTGATTGACCAAACCTGAAAATGACAAACGTCCATTTTTCTAAATAAAAAAAAGTTAAACCAACTATTAAATTAGGTAATTAAAAAAGGCAACCCAGCTTAATTTAAAAAAAAAGAGAGACTTATAGCTAAATAACATTTTTAAGAAGTTTTTTTAATAATAGTCGAAGTTTTTAAAAATTAGTTAAAAGATCATTTTTTATAAAATGGTTAATCAATATCTTAAATGATTAGGTCAATCACGATTAATCATAACGTAAATCATTAATTTTCGTAGTCAATTACTGATTAATCATTAGTCAATCACTAATTTTCATAGTCAGTTACTGATTGACCATTGGTCAATCATTGATGATCGAATCTGACAAATTAGAAACAAATATTTTTCTTATATAAAAAAATTAAGCAATTTATTAGATTAAGTGATTAAAAAAGTCATCAACCTAATTTTTCTTGGAAAATAGTAATGTTGTTTTTTCAAAAAAATTTTAGAGGAATACATTCCCTTTTTATTTTTTTTTTAAATAAGGGAATATTTTTCTTTTGTTACTTTGATGGAATGTAATTAACAAGTTTTTTTTTAAGTAAAAATTAACAAGTTATTTTATTTACCAAAAAAAAAAAAAAAAAAAAAAGCAAAATGGGTGAGTCTGTGGTAGAGACCCTTGTATGGTCTCTACCAGTAAAGTCCTTTTAGGCCGTTGAGATTCAATCGAACGGTTGAATGTTGATGGTGTACGAAACTTATCATACACCTTACCTTACATAATCCTTCCACCCAAAGTCTTCTTTGTCGCCGGCGATCTTCTGTCGCCAGCGACCCACCTCCGGCCCCCAGTCCCTACCGGTCGGCCGCCGGCGATTTTCTCTCTCTCCCTTTTCTCTCTTCTCTTCCTCTCTCTTCCCTTTCTGCCGCCGCCCCCACCCCCGGTCCCGCAGCCAGCCCCCCGGTGAGCCCCCTACCCAGGCCCTTCCCCCAGCACCCCCCTCCCCCGACGACCCCACGGCCCCCTTTTTCTCTTCCCCTTTCTCTCTCTTTTCCTCTCTTCCTCTCTCTCTTCGTGGGGCCAACCCACCCCTGGCCACCCAGGGCCCCCCCATCCAC
>CM046364.1:19851753-19905452 GCA_025413025.1 Ficus hispida
AACAGGTACTAGATCTAGAAAGAAAGCTCAAGGAACGAAAGGTATGATCCATAGACTTGGACTTTTGTTTGTTGTGTAGTTTCTTAAGATTATTACATGGGTTAAGCTTGTCTTTCTATTCAGTGCCGAAATGTGTAAAAGGGCAATTGCTGAAGAGAATTACAGAATGTGATCTTCACCTGCAAGTGAAGGAATTTATCATTTTAAGATGCTCGGGTGAGGAACTTCGATGTTGTAGTAGCTCAAACTGCAAGCTGCTGCAGGTACGTGCAAGATGAAAGTAGGGTTGAAGATAAGGTAGTTAAGCTGTATATGAAATGACCTTTTTCTTAATTTTTCAGTGGACTTGAGCTTTATTTATTTATTTATTTATTTGCTTAGGGGCTAACTGGACATATAATCTGTTATTGTAGATAAATTGTCTTGAGGATGGAATTTTCATGTCACTTCTGCTAGGCAAGAAGATATACGGTTCGTTGGTGTAGATTTGTCTAGGTAAATTGCTTTTTTTTTTATTATAGTACATTATTCATTGTTCATTTTTTTTATAGGAAAAGTGACTGTGGCTGAATTATTTTCAGGGCTTAGTAGTGTTTATTATTTGTACTGATGCCAACATTGAAAACGTATTGACCAGCGTGGATACATAATACTAACATTTCCGCCAAGAGTCTTAGCTTTAACTCATGTAAGAGACAAATCTTTGGCTTCTCTTTCTAATGCTGCTAGCTTGAACATTGTAGAATCAGGGATTTTCCTCCATTGGTTTTAATTTTTTTTTTTCTAATTATTTTTTCCTGAATGTGGTCCACTAATTTTTTAGCCTCTAAAATAGTGTTTTATTTTGTAGTTTCTTGCTTGTCACGTCAGGTTCATACTCTCTTTTCCATAGGATGGAGAAACTAGCTGCCACTACAACTCTTCTACCGTCGTTTGTGAAGCTTTTAATTCTCTTTGAAGGTTTGTTTATTTTACCCATATAGTCTTGTTGTTACCCCTAATTTTTTTATTTTTTATTTTCTGTAAATTTATGCTTCTCTGATAACTCATATGTGCAAAAATGCTCTGTTTGTATATTCAGGACTTTAACGTTTGAGCCCTTGTTGGAGCTCTTGAAGACTCCCTCCTCACTATGGTCCTCTAACCTTTAGTATACTTTCTCCGTGGTGATTCTTTTCTTGATTAGTGCTTGTTTATTTTCACTTAAACTGCTTATTTTTTGTCAAAGATTTATTTATGTTGTCTAATATTTATATCTTTTTACTTTTTTGATGTATCAATTCTTCATGTTGCCCTTACTTTCTAGTAGCCAATACTAAGAACAGGTACTAGAGTTTCAAAGAAAGCTCAAGAAATGAGAGTTTCTAGTAGCCAATACTAAGAACAGGTACTAGAGTTTCAAACAGGTACTAGACTTGGACTTGTGTTTGCTGTGTAGTTTCTTAAGTTTATTATTGCATGGATTAAACTTGTCTTTCTATTCAGTGCAGAAATGCGTAACTGGGCAATAGCTGAAGAGAATTACAGGATGCTATCCTCACCCTGAAGGTGAAGGAACTTTCATTTTTAAGATGCTCGGGCGAGGATTTTAGATGATGTTCTGGATCAAACTGCAAGCTGCTGCATGCTACGTGCAATGTGATAGTAGGTTTAAGGATATGGTAATTAAGCTTTATATAAATGCCCTGTTTAAAAAAAGAAAAAAAACTATTCGATGACTTGAGCTCTTTTTTTTTTTTTTTGGCTTAAGAACTAACTGAACGTATAATCTCTTATTGTGGATAAATTGTCTTGAAGCAAGAGGATATGGCGGTTCGTGGGTGGAGATCTGTGGGTAAATTGCTTACATTGATATATTGCATGTTTACTTATTATTCATTGTTTAGTAAAAGTGAATGTGACTGAATTATGTTTAGGCATTAATATTATTTGTTATTTCTATAGATGCCAACATTAAAAACATATTGAAGAGCGTGGATACAGAACACTAACATTGCCACCAAGAGGTTAGCTATAACGCAGGTAGGGACATTTTTTTTTCCATATTCTTTTTCTGGATGTAGCTTCTAAGTACTCAAATTCTAATACTCTTGAATAATTTATTCATTCTTCTTTGTTTTCAGGCCAACAAAGAAACTGAGGGTCACTCAAAACATTTTCATGCAGAGATACTTACTTTTAAGTTTGAATAGATATGAGGTTTGGGGGAAAACAAAAAACTTCTTTACTTGCACATTAGAATTCGATTTTCGTTTTTAATTAAAAAATGTGCTTGTGTGCAGGCTGAATTCAATAATTTCAATTAGGCTGATCTTGACCGATGTTACAGTTCCAAGTCCTCAAAAGTGGCTTTCTTTTGTGGCAACTAACAGCGGGCACTTCAGGTTAGGCTCTTCAGTAAGAAAATTTTTGTGGCAACTAATTTTCTTATTGTCTTTCAGCTTTGTTGCACCCTACCCATCAAAACTTAGCTTCATATTTGATGTCCTCCTATGATATTCATATAAGAAGGGACAACGCAAGATTTGGGAATGCTTAGAAAATACAAGTACTAGCCATTAGGAAATGTCTCCTTGACCTCTTCCGTTAAACCTATGGAATTTTTCATGGAAAGTTCTGAGCATTGTTGTTTGATTGACTGGAAAAATATACATGTAAACAGCCACCAAGGAGTCTTTCCAAAAAAAAAAAAAAAAAAAATCCTCACGAGAACTAAAGGAGATGACAAATATCTTTTTTTTGCCCTCTGAGTGTGGTCAACTAGTGGTTTTTTTTTTTTTTTTTTTTAAATAAATGGTCAACTAGTTTTTTAGTGTCTAAAATAGTGTGTTATTTTTGTGGGGTTTTTCCTCTCACGTCAGGTTCATACTCTCTTTCAATAGGGTGGAGAAAACTGGCAGCCACTGAGCTCTTCTCATGTTGGTCTGTGAAGCTTTTTAATTCTCTTCCTTGAAGTTTTGTCTACTTTCTCCATCATAGTCTTGTTGGCAACTCTAACTGATTCCTCTTTTCCAGTAAAATTTATATGCTTCTCTGATAGCTTGTTTGCGCATAAAATGCTCTGTTTGTACTTTCAGGACTTTTTAACAGTTTGAGTCCTTGTTGGAACTCTTGGAGACTCCTTCCTCACTACGGTCCTCTAACGTAAAAGTATACTTTTGCCATGATGATTCTTTTTCTTGATTAGTTGTGTGGTTGTTTATCGTGTTTGTCAAAGGTTTATTTATGTTGTCAAGTATTTTTGTCTTTTATTTTTCTTGTTTATCAAATCTTCATTTTACCCTGACTTTCTAATAGCCAAAATGAAAAACTGTCACTAGATCTACAAAGAAAGCGCAAGGATCTAAAGATAAGTTCCATTGAATTCGACATATGTTCATTGTGTAGTTTCTTAAGTTTGTGGCGTGGATTAAACTTGTCCTTTCTATGTAGTGCAGAAATGCGTAACAGGGCAATTGTCAAAGAGTATTACAGGATGCTATCTTTACCCTGAAGGTGAAGGAACTTTCATCTTAAGGTGCTCGGGTGTGAACTGAGATGTTTAATATACTAAAGTGCAAGCTGCTGCACGCTTCATGCAATGAGAATGCAGGATTGAGGATAAGATAATTAAGCTTAATATAAAATGACCCTTTTTTTTTTTAGCTAACTAACCATGTAATCCCTTAATGTAGATAAATTGTCACGAAGATGAAATTTTCAGGTACATGAAGATGCCGTAACTTAGTGGTCATTTGGTCATTTTATATTACGTAAGAACTATATGATAGTTTAACATGTCTTGCTACTCGATCGGTGAACTTGTTTTTACGAAAACGAAAAATTGGTTACAAAAAAGTAAAACATAATTCTATATAACCTGTCACTTGTCTCTATGCAGTGGTCTTGACAGAAAATTTAATATTGTAAAATTTAATATTTTCGAACATCAACCAATAAACAAAATCTGATGAACAATCTACAAAAAATTAAAAGAAAAAAATCTAACTAACGAACTTAGTGGTCATTTTATATTACGTAAGAACTACATGATAGTTTAACATATCTTACTACTTGATCTGTGAACTTGTTTTTATGAAGATATCATAGCAGGTACAACTGTACGAAACAATTGCAGAAAACAATAGGTTTGAACTAAATTGTAGGCAAAGAAATCACAAACGTACTTTGTATCCCCAAGCTATCTAGAAAGAGGATTGAAAAAAAAAAAAAAAAAACCAAGGGAACTGGGATGTTTTGAAACAAAAAGGCCATGGTTGAGAGAAACAGAGCATGAATGGGAGAATGGCCTCCTCTAAAATCGACTGGTGTCTTGTCTCCAAAACCCAATTGGTTTGTAATGTAGTTGCAAGGCCAACTTGGTGTCTTCATCATCCCATCTCAATCCGCTCCACCATGTTGGTTCTCCTTTTATTCCTTGATGGTATTTGCAATTCTGATGTCGACGGGTAGCTTCGTAAGGCCATGGCAATGAACGACAAAAACTTTCTCCAGGCATGGCCAGGTCTCTTTTCGTCTGCATAGAGTTTCTAGCTCGCTAAGATTTTTCAGCTCAAGTATCCTGAGTTTTGGAACAACAGCGGAATTTTCACCTGTACTTTGCCCTGAAGTATAGTTAAATAGATGCTCTAACTTAATGCAGGAACTTACTTTGATTGTTTCGAGGATTGGCAAGCTGAGAATAAAACAACCATAATAACAACCATGATCCATTTTGGTCCGGGGGTTATAGGGTGCAGGTGTTGTTTCTATGATAATTAAAGATTGTTATAAGTTTAATAGAAATCTTTAGATTAAAAAGAAAGTTATAAGAACAAACACTGTTTTTTCTATGGTCTGTCATTTCCTTGTGTTGTTTTGTTGGGTGTCATTTTCCTTCATGAGAATCACACTAGACGAATAATCTAATCTAATATTTATTTAAAGGGTAGTGTGTTCCTCTGTTTTTCTCATCTTTCAACTACGCCAGGCTAGTAGTAGTTACTCAACAGATTCACGTGGTTTTCGTTAATCAGAGGTAGAGAAGCTTGTGAACAAAGTAAACACTATGAAAGAAAATATGAAGGCCAAGAATACAAAAAGTCTTGGGGATGTTTCTCTAATTGCCGTATTTGGTGCAGACTCGGCAGGAAAGTTGTGATAATGCTTGATGAAGTTAGAAAGGCTGCAGGTAGCCGGTATCGGCCTGACGTTATTCAAAAGTGTTTTTAGAGAGAATATCTATAATTCTAACATTTAAGGACTAATGAGATGCTATTCCAGAAGATATCATGGTGATGCTCGCTAATGCAGTCTCCCACTTACCAATGCGGTCAACTGGGACGAAACAGAACAAAACAGAAGCAAAATACAACAAAAAAAATTGCAGCTCTAGTGGAAAATATGATTCCTCGAAGATGAGAAGAAGAATGTTATGGATCCGAAGAAGTAGCAAAGGTGACCAAAGTAGGCATATAATTGATATGACAAAAACACTCTCTCATTAATATAGAACACATTGGTAACACACATTTCAAATGGGTTTCCTTCATTTAGCAGATACAACCGTACAAAACAATTGCAGAAAACATTACGCTTGAAGTAAATTGCAGGCAAAGAAATCACAAACGTACTTTGTATCCACAAGCTATCTTAGAAAGAGGATTAATTATTAAAAATAAAAATAAAAAAACCAAGGGAACTGGGATCTTTTAAAACAAAGAGGCCATAGTTGAGAGCAAGAGAGCATGAATGGGAGAATGGCCTCCTCTAAAATATACCGGTGTCTTGTCTCCAAAAACCAATTGGTTTGTAATGTGATTGCAGGGCTTGCTTGATACTTTCATCATCCCAACGCAATCTGGTCCACCATGTTGGTTCTCCTTTTATTTCCTTGATGGTATTTGTATTTCTGACCGAAAGCGGTAGGTTCATAAGTTCACCACATTGAACAACAAAAACTTTCTCCAGGCATGGCCATGTCTCTTTTCGTCCGCATAGAGTGGCTAGCTGGGTAAGATTTTTCAGCTCAAGTATCCTGAGTTTTGGAACAACAGCGGGATTTTCGCCTGAACTTTGCTCTGAAGTATAGTTAAATAGATGCTCTAACTGAATGCAGGAACTTACTTTGATTGTTTCCAGGATTGGCAAGCTGAGAATAAAACAACCATAATAAAAAAGGCATTTCATGTTGGGACAGCTCGAGACTTCAATCAACTTAAGCTTTGAATATGTTAGCCCAAGATGGCCAAATAGCTCCGAGATGCTTTCCAGAGAGCTCAGATTATGAAGGTGAAGTTCCTCCAGATTCGGGAGTATGTCGTGAGGGCTAACACATCCTCCATTTGGCTTTGAAGCAAAATCAGAACCTGTGATGGTAAGCAATCTCAAGCCTTCGAAAATTCCTCCGTTGTTTCTCTCGCTATGGCAAACAATAGAGACGGCTAATTCTTGGAGCATCTCCCCAAATGAACAATTATTCAAGACCAAGGAACTTGCATTAGCCAAGAACCACCCAACTCTTTCCATCGAAAGATAAAGCCGGCTAATAGAAACCATTTGTTCGTCATGGTTATTTGGGAAATTTATTGCTCCGTAACCAATAAAGAACTTAAACTTTCTCAATCTACGCATCGAGGAAAGAATTACCGAGACCATCCTCGGAATGCTCTTCAAATTGATGGATAACATGACTAACTGCTTAAGGCATCTGAGCTCTTCGAAAGTGGCTTGTCCTTCTTCAACCTCTCCGCTTGCACCCCAGGTGTACGAACTGTGTGTCATATCTAGAATCTCTAGACATGTCCATTTGGACACTATTCCAGCAGCAATTGATCTTAGCTGGTGACAGTGGGATAGCTTTACTTGCCTCAAGTAGATTAAGTTTCCCATCTCCTTCGGCAATTCTCTAATACAAGTAGCTGTCAAATCAAGAATTCGAAGTTGGCTCAGCATCCCGAGCAAAGGTAGCATCTCTAGAAGTACGCAATTCCCAAGAAGGAGAGCTCGGAGCTCACTCAAGTGAAGAAAAGACGAAGGTAACGATTGGATTCGAGACTTGCTGATATTTAAGACCCTGAGTGCCGGGAACGATTGAAGGAACCTTTCAGGAACTATCTCCAGCTGATGATTGCCTTGTAGTAATAAGGTTGAAACCTCTGAACCTTGGATCTCGCAATCAGGTAGCTCGCTTATTTTGTTGTTCATGAATGAAACTCTCTTGAGAGAATTTGAAAAAACCGACTTTGAGATCTCACTCAAATTAGTTCCAGAGCAAACTAAGGATTTAAGTCCATCTTCCAACAACGATGCAATCCATATAGCTACGTCACGAACTACATCATGCATCTTGATGGTGCCTTTTTGAGCTCCATCTTCCAATAAACAAGAATCCTTAAGAGTTTCAACCATGACAATGCCATTAACATAGGTTGAATACTCGGAGTTTAGCTGTTCATCTATTAAACCTTCCGCCGTCCAACATTGGACCAGCTCACTAATTTCGATCGAGAAATCCTCAGGAAACAAAGCACAATATAAGAAGCAGGCTTTGGTATTTTCATCTTTTAAGGAGTCGTAACTCCACTTCAAGGGGTTAAATACCTTTTCCTCCACTCCTCTTATTTGCGGCTTTGAACTTCGCAATTGCATCAAGGCATGATCCCATTGCTCTACCTTTGTCTTTCCCCGCATTGCCGTCCCCACGATGACGAGAGCAAGAGGCAATCCGCCACATTCACACGCAACCGCCTCGGCATATGGCTGGATATGTTTCTGATGCACCACCTCCCCTGCTTTCCGACTGAAGAGTTGCCAAGCTTCTACTTCGTGGAGAGTATTCACTTTGAGTTCGAAATCAACCATCATCTCCCCACAAACTTCCGAAGACCGAGAAGTCAAAATGATTGTGGAGCCCTTGTGAGTCTCATGGGGAGGAACACCTAAGCGGTCCAAATCAATTTTCTCCCATACATCATCAAGAATAAGAAGAAATCTTTCCTCTTTCAGAAGCCTTTGATGCAGAAGAATAGCCATCTTTTCAACGTTGTCTTCCGAGTTGACCTTAAAACCTAGTCTCTCAGCCATTTCCTGTTGTATCCTTTTCTCGTCTAGCTCCTTAGACACCGTTACCCATATCACAATGCTAAAAGGCCGTCCTGAGGAAGAAGTAGATCCACCGATGAGCTTGTTGTTTAAGTTCTTGATCAAGGTTGTCTTTCCGACACCGCCCATCCCCCAAACACCGATTCTTCCAATCATCTCATCTTCTAGTTTCACAAAGAGTTGTGACAAAGTTGATGAAGCAGAAGTTTGATATTCTATTTGAGGACCTCCAGGAATATACTCCACTGGCTGCACCGAATAGTATTCGGATACCAAGCCATTTGGAAAACTGCCAGCTTCCAAGAGGCGTTTCGCCTCCGGGAGCATTTCTTCCATCTGCTTGCTGATTGTAGAACGGAGGTTGCCCCGGCATAGGCCACTGCAGCTGCCGCAGAATCTATTATCGTCGACAGCGGCCGCTATGGTTGGTTGTAATGACTCCAACTCGGTGACAAATGCGTCGAACTCTCTCAGCCACCTTTTGACTTCAATTGTTGGTGAAGATCTTCCGTCTTTGAGAGCTGAATCCAATTGGTTCTTGATGTCCTTGTTAAGATCCACCAGATTTTTAATCTCTTTTTCCAATTTTTCATGGTTGCGATGGAAATCGAGACTGTACTTGATTTTGGAGTGTATGGATCCACCAAGCAATCTGCTACCTTCAGCCACAAGTGCACCCAAGATCGAAGCCAAAACTTCCATGGCAGGATGGGAAATTCCCTGGGAATTGTGAAAGTTGACTTGTGCTAGTTGATAGACTAAAACATGAACCTCTACTTGATGATAAGGTTGCTTAGAAAACGACGGATGCCTTTTTTTTTTTTTTTTTTTTTTTTTTTTTTTGACAAGTAAACGACGGATGTCTTGACTATCTACAACAGTGAACTGCATTAGAAAAGTCGGAAGAGAGATCTTTGGCCGTCCATTTTGCCAATGGACGGCTATTAACGGTGTAATGATTGATGCTCAATGCCCAGTGAGGCGCGTTCCATTAAGGGAGTTGTAAAATGATACCACGAATTGCTTCTCTCTCGGCTTTGACTAGATTTTATTACATTTTATAAAATTATCTGGGTATTTAGCACCAATACCCTCTAAATTTATTATCTTTTGATAATTTATTATTTAAATTTTTTAATTTTAATAATTTATCTATTAAATTTATTAAATTATTACAATGTACATCCTATAAATTAATTTTTTATTAAATTAGCTATAAAACCCATTTTCAGTCAATCATTTTCAAAATTAATATAAATCCTAATACAAATATTCTAATTTTAACTCTTTTACTTAGTGTAAAATTAACTTAAAGAAATACATTACAATAACTTAATAAATTTATAGGTAAATTGCCAAAATTATGTTTGAACGCCTGCAACTGCTCTTGAATTTAGCATATAATATAAAATAAAAATCCCAATTCCATTGATCGGCATCCGTTTATTTCCCAAATGTTCTGTCGTTTTGGGCTCTGAAAAATGCTTGATTCCCCTCCATCTCCGTTCAAGTATCAATTTTCTTCCTCCTGATTTTTTTCTCCCAGGAAAAGAACAATTTTAGAGGACTGATCTCTCTTTTCATCTCTATTTTCCTAAAAATTGGGGGTTCTAGAATAGTCTCGATGGCTCTCTCTCTCTCTCTCTTTCTCTGCTGGGTATTGGTGGCTTGTATTTGAAAAAGAAAACGATCACTATTTACTTTGCAGTAAACACAGCAGAGGCATGGAAGATATAAAGATTTTCATAATTCGGAGAGAGAGAGCGCTGAGAGGGGAAGATAGTGTGTTTGTGGAAGACCAGCCAGTCAAGTAACGGAGGAATTCCCGTTAACTCTGTTGGTGGGACTTTAATAACTGACTGCGGTGTCAATCTGTTCCTAGTGGGACAGAGAAAGGGGCACGGTTTGGAGACACAGGATGTGGCTAGAAGAACTTCTTATTATTGTTTCACAATTTTTTTTAGTATTTTAACTTTTTATCATCCATATGCATATTACATATACCTTCCAGATTCCAATTTCTGAATTTAAATGATCTTCCAGAATTAAAGAGCTTATGCAACCCTACCATAAGAGTTTCTGATTCTTATTTATATATAATCAATTGTCAGATTGATTGAAGATCAATCTTCTTTCGGAAGAACCGCATCCTCACCTTTTTTTTTTTTTTTTGAACCATTCTAGAGACGAGAGAAATATTGGTGGGATTATGTAACGATCCGCTTGACATGACTGTTACTCTACTTAACTACTTAAATTACATATTTACCTTAAAAAAAATTAACGGAACATTTTTTTTTTATAACTTATATATCTTATAAAGGATGCTAGAATATTTAAACATAAAATCTAATTAAAAATTTCCTTAACATTTTAGAGACACTGGTGGAGTGGAAACATCCTGCAACAAAAGGATATCCTTCAACCTTAAGTTGAGTTCAGCTATGGTTGCTGGAAAAGCCATCAACTTCAATCAACAATTACTTCAAAAAAAAAAAAAAAAAGTTTAATCATTCTCCCTTCTAATTTTCCTTTTTCTTTTTTTTTTTCCCCCTTTGATCCGAGACCATCTTAAAGTGACTGGATTATTCATTCGACAAAGGGGTGGATTTAAGTTTTTCTTTATTTAATTTTACCTCAAAATTTTATATATATTCCCCAAAAACTTTGCGCTTCAATTTTTATGTATTGACGTTATTTATTTTTTAAATTACAAATACGATCCTACTGAAATTTCTATCTCACTCCATCAATTATTCAAAGTAGTCATCATCTAGTAAGTGACACTAAATAATTATACTTTTCCTTATCGTACTTATAACCCGTTTGAGATAACATCTCGAGATGGTGTTTTAGAGGTTGAATTGAAAATATATATTTTAGGGAGAGCTTTAAAAAAGTTGTGATATAAAAAATAGTATAAAAATTTAAAATTATTGGGAAAAAATATACAAAATGGATCTTTTCTTGTTTGTTTCATCATTACGAGTAATTTGACATAAAAATCATCTTATTTTGATTTAAAATAAGAAAGTTAAAGTTTGAGTTTTTTTAAAATAAAAGAGAAAGAAAATTTGATGTAGAGTTGAAAATTTGAAATCCAAATGACAAAATGTTATCCGAAGATGTTATCCCAAACACCCACTTAGTAGTTTTACGTCGTTTCACCTAAAAGATGAAAAAGGAAAAAAAAAATTTTGATTAACTGCACCCATGACTGCCTCTTTTTAACAGCTTTCTTCCCATGCAGTCCAAAGCTCACGATCTGGAACAGTTGTTTTATGCTTGATCAGGTGCAAAACGACATTCAATCTGTCGAAAGGATTTGATTTACAAATTAAAGGCAGAGTCCACTACTGCTTTTCTCATTCTACTTCAGCTTATCTTTGGAGTGTATTCAATTCAAGTAAATTTTGTGCTTGAAGATCGTAATGTTCTCTATCTAGTAGTTGTATAATTTTATGACGTGTTGGTTTTCCTATGTAGAAGTAGAACTCTTTTTTTTTTTTTTTTTTTTTTTTTTTTTTTTTTTTCAGTTAGACAACTAGAACATGTATAACAGACACATGTCAAAATGTGTTACTACTAGCTTTGACTCTGTTTCCGTGTGGCTTTGGTTTCTCTATTTTTGATGAAGCAAATTAAAGAGAATGAGAATGCACTGAGCAAGATAAAACTACAACCTAGTCAGTGAAGAAAAGCCAATTTTTCATGACATTAAACTCTTATAGTATTACCAACTTGTTTAAAGCTGCTTTGTACTTTTTTTTTTTTTTTTTTTTGGGTATTTACACAAAGCAGTACACACAAAGATCAATCACAAGACTTTTAGAAGAATATCATAATGAATTCATAATTGAATCCCACTAAGTTACTAAGTTACAATTGCCTGAAAGCTGATTTATACATTCTGGAGTGCAATATTATGTTTTAGAGTGCATGTTTGTGAAATGCAGAAATTTTTAATCCTAAAGCGCCTAACCCAAGCACGTAGCCATTGATTCATCACTGTTGACACTCTAATTCACTAGTTTTTTTTTTTTTTTTTCCCCTTCTTCTTCTTCTTCAAGATGGTAGTTAAAAAACGTACAAATCAGTCAAATTCCCTATAATTCAGAATTAAAATTTGATGTACATGGAATAACTTAGGACACGGGTTTTGTGTGTTTGAGAAATGTAGAACTCTTTTTCTCCAATCTTTCATGTACATGCAAAGAAAGCTGCGAACTAATTTACAAGAGAGAGAGAGAGACACTTTTACCCAACAAAATTGACTATGTTTTATTCACAAATTAAAAAAACAAAACTCAACTCAGTTTTTGTCATCTTTTAAAAAATCAACTTAATTTCACTATTTACAATTCTAATTATAATTTAAAATTTAAAATTTAAAAGTCCATAACTTTATATATATATAAGTCCAAATAAGTTGATTTTTATTTTAATTACGTTGAATTTCGATACGAATAAAACAAAATCTATATTGATATTTTTTTATAAATATTTTTTAAAATTTTTATACTTTTTAACTCTAATAAGCCAAATACAATTATAACTTAAAATTTTTAACTTAAACAGACATCCCAAACCCATGCTAAACTTCCCGAACTCTTCTAGGCTTGTGGCTGGTGGGAAATTAACTTTAGGCCCCACTCTTAGCTCTTTTAAGTCTTCCATTGACTTGGAAAAGGAGACAAGGTTGCAAATATTTTATTTTTAGAAGTCTTATGATCACCAAAGATTCCCAAGTATGAACACCAAGACATTGTGCTACCTCCTCACTTCTTTCATAGTAATTAATTATTCTTTAACCTTCTTAGGAACTAACACTCTTATATCTCAAAAAAAAATTTTTAAGGTAATCAAAAATTTTTTTTTTCAAAGTAATCAATTTTCTTTTCTCAACTGTTAATCTTCCCAAAGATACTGTAGATCTCTTTTACATTATCCCACAATTTTCTTTGAAATTTTTGCAACAATTTCAAAGTTCGAGGAAGCTGGTCTTGTAAAAAAAAACAAAAAAAAAATCTGAATATAAATTGAAAAGCACATCTAAAATATTCTTACTTATCTAATCTTATTTAAACATATATAAAAGAGTAAATTTTTACTTATATTTCTTGTATTTTCCCTTTTTCCTTTCCTTCTTCTTCTTCTTCTTTTTTTTCTTTGCCAATTTTTTTTCTTTTTCTTTATCTTATTCAAGAAATTCCCTATCTAAAAAATTCTTCTCTCAATTATATGCATACTTAATTTTTGTTTTATGACTCTCTCAAATACTTTTTTTTTCCATGGTTTTTGTGTTACAAAAAAAAAAAACAACAACAGCAGCAACGTGACTCCATCTTTTGTTATGTGTAACTCACACTTTTTTCTTTTTAATTTTGGCTCTCTTTCATATTTTTTAAAACATTTATTTTTACCCCTTTAAGATAATATTGTTATTTACTTACATCTGACATGACAATCCTTTTTTTTTTTTTTTTTTTACTTTTTTCAATATTTTTTTAATTTTTTAATGTGAAAATTTTATTATACTCGTTGAGGAGATAAAAAAATATAATATATAATAAATCTCGTATTATATGAGACAAAACCCTTTAATAAAAGCGGATTCACTAATAAAATCTAACGATATTCAAAGAGAAAGATGTACGTTTGAGGCTTGATAATGGATGTATAGCTTGGTATACTGAAATCGAGCACATGTAATGCTCTTTTTGATAAAATCCTGACAATCGATAGAATTTCCCAATCAATCGAGGGTCAAAACTTAGTAACAGTAGGGTTATTACTAACTACACATAGAATTAACTCTGATTAATTTTCTTTGGGTTTTTTTTTGTTTGTTATTTCTAATTTTATTTTTTATTCTTCTTTACCCTACTAAAATAATTTATATTAAATGCATCCTTATTCAAACTTTTTTTGATGGTATTCTTAATTATTATTTTCTCATAACACCATATAATTAATTTTTTATGTAATTGCTAACTTCTCTATATTTTTTTAATATATATTTTATCTTCTAGCATAAAATTATTCTTAAAATATAGTTATTTTTTTCTCCGTAATGCTCTCTCAGTTGCTATTTTTTCATGCTACCTCCTAATTAATTTTTTAATCTAACAAATTGATTAAGAACGGCATGTGTCAATAGCTAGGTAAACAATAAAGACAAGAAATTTCCAAACGAAAAAAAAAGAAAGAAAAAAAACAGACGACCAAGACTTTTTAGTGTTTTAGGTAACTACCACGAAGGTCAGAAAAAGCCTAGTGCAATATCCGAGCTGCTTCCTTACCTTTTTCCTTTCCCTTTCTCAATGACACACCCATTTTCTGCAACAAGAGATTAACCTTTGCACCCTTTTGTTGTTATGCCTTTTGTTTACTTCTTTCTTGTTGGTAATCATTTGATTCTACTACTTCCTCGTGATAACAGGACGATAAAGATCCTTCCTCATTCATCAAATTACGAGAGGTACGCTTTTATAATTTCTTTATTCGGATTAGTTTTTTCTTTTTTAAATCATTCCAGCTTCAGTCAATGTCTGTATTAGGGTCTTACTTGCCTGACATATTTACTCAGATTTTCTTTTGGCCCGCCATCTTCTGCTTTACTGGTTTCGGTTTTGTTGGCTTTTCTCAAGGCAGGTATATGACATATGTTTAGCTTCTCACACCTATTATCTTTTCAATTTTGGTTGCAGAGTTATTATGTACCTTGCATAGTTGATTCATATATATATATATATATATATATATATGACACTAAGGCATGAATCTAGTCATATTTTACTGAAGGAGTATTTTGACTTTCATAAAAGTTACTAGATGAGCCTAAAAGCAAATATTGTTTGATAGTTGCAGAATTTCCTTAACATCTTCACAAAAAACATTAACATTTTAGCGCAGGCAAGTTGATTTTTTGATAACAAATAAACGAAGTAAATTATCTTATGTATTTTCTGTATTCAGAGAAGGAATATTCAATATTTTCTTTCTGATTTTTAGCTCAGAAAACTAGTTATTACTGCCCTTTTTCTCCACTACAATTTGATTGGTTTTAATTTTAACTTTTAGAATCATGTTCTATCATTTCAGTTTAATTCATCGTTTACCTCATCTTCTTTCTATTTTTTTCTTACAGAAGAGACTTTAATTCGTTTGTGGTTCTTAACTTACCATCGATCTTTTTAGATAAGGCTCAAATCCTAAGGTAATTAAGGTAATTTTCTCGGACTGCCTCGCAAGATCAATGCAAACTTTAGGTTAACGTACAATTGGCTGCAAAGTTCTCATCTTCAATGAAGTGATCGGATTTCTTTCCATTATTTTCCTTAATGTATTAATTAAAAGAACTCCTGACCGAAGTACTTCGGGTGTTAGAAATGATTAAGATCCTGTCATTTTGAAACCTTAACTTCTGAATATTAATAAATCTTAGGTACCAAGCTTCAATTTTCGTTTTGTTGCAGGTATGGAACGCATAGTGAGCGCCTTTGCTGGATCGAGTGATCAGCTTGATGAGAAGATGGTTACACTGAAAAGAAAGGTTCAATTTTTGGAAAGCAAACAAGATGATGTTAAAGAAGAATTGAAGCAAGTAGAATACAGCTTTTCGACAAAGAAACCGAGGAAGGAAGTTCAGCACTGGTTGGCAGAGGTTGAGAGATTAAAGACTGAAGTTCAACAAAAGGAGATAGAGGTTCACGAAAGAAGATCATGGTGGGGAAATCAAGAATTGCGTAGAAGTGTGGATAAACTTACAACAGAAGTGGAAGAACTTGCTGAACAGAGTAAATTTCCCCGGGGGCTCACACTTGAATCACATGAAAGGGAAGGAGTTCCAATTCCAACCAGCTGTTTAATAGGTGAAACGTTTCAGAAAAACAAGAGTGAGATTCTGGATTGCTTGATGGGTGATGAGGACTCAGTCATTGGCATATATGGGATGGGCGGAGTTGGTAAAACAACTCTTCTTACCCATATTCACAATGAACTTCTGAAACGTCACATTTCAGTTTCTTGGGTTACTGTGTCACAGAATTTCAGCATTCAGAAATTGCAGCATGACATTGCCAAAGCAATAGGCTTGGATATCTCAAAAGCGGATGATGAAAAGAAACGAGCAGCACAACTGGCATGGGCTTTTCAAAGAAAGAAAAACTTCATACTGATTTTAGATGATGTGTGGGAGAAGATTTCTCTAGAAAAGGTGGGAATCTGTGTTGGAGAGAATGGACACAAGTTGATTTTGACAACACGATCATTAGAAGTGTGTCGAATGATCAATTGCAAGAAGAAAATAAAAGTGAAGCCTCTTTCTAATGTAGAAGCTTGGGCATTATTCGTGGAAACACTTGGCAATGAGACTTTACTCTCGGGTCAGATCGAAGGAATTGCAAAGTCTCTAGTTGAAGAATGCGATGGTTTGCCGCTAGGGATTATTGTGATGGCGGGAAGCATGAGGGGACTGGATGACGTCAGTGAATGGAGTAATGCGCTGGAAGAAATAAAAGAAGCAAAGTACAGGAATGACGACATGGAATTTTATGATGTATTTTGTATTTTGAAGCATAGCTTTGACAGGTTGAAAGATCCAAAAGTGCAGGAGTGTTTGTTGTACTGCTCATTATTTCCTGAGGACAAGTTGATAGTAAGAGACCAGCTGATAGAGCATTTCATCGATGAGAAACTAATTGATGGAACAATCAAAAGTAGACAATCAAATATTCACAAGGGCCACACTATACTAAATAAACTTGAAAATGTTTGCTTATTGGAACATCAATTAGACATAAAAGGCCAGAAGTGTGTGAAGATGCATGACTTGATAAGGGATATGGCGATCAAAATTGCACATGTAAGTCACCGATTTTGGGTACAATCCAGAATGCAGTTGGAAGACATACCGAATGATGAAAGGTGGTCTGAGGATCTTGTGAGGGTTTCTCTGATGAGTAACATTATCCAAAGTATCCCTTTTTATTCATCCCCCAAATGTCCCAAACTCTTAACACTGCTGCTATGTGAGAATATTTTCCTGCAAGCATTCCCAGATTGTTTTTCGTGCATATGAAGTCACTTACCGTTCTTGATCTATCAGATACCGGCATAAAAAGTCTTCCGAGTTCGATATCTAACTTGGAAAGTCTCACTGCCTTGTTGCTTCAAAGTTGTGATCAACTGAGATTTATGCCATCTCTAGAAAATCTCACGGCTCTAAGGAGGTTGGACTTGCTGGGGTCAGCAATCAAAGAGGTCCCCGAAGGCTTGGAGAAACTAATTAACTTGAGATATCTGAGTTTTGAAGACTGTCCTGATCTATTGACGATTCCTGATGGGATCTTGTCAAAACTTTCTCAAATAGAATACTTTAAGTCATCTGAGAAAGTAACGTTGAGAGGAAAGGAAATAGGGAGCTTGGAAAAGTTGGAAACTTTCTACGGAAGATTTGAAGACATCAGTGAATTTAACTCATGTATCAGATTATGGGAAGAGTGGGAACCAGAGGAGTACGGCATTGTTGTGGGAGATGTGTATGATGATTTTGACTGGACTGAAGACGAAAGTATACGTAGACATGTAACCCTGAAGATAGCCGTAGGTTCAGAAGATACGTTGGTCTTGTCCAGAGGCACTGAGTACCTGAAACTTTACGAATGCCATGGTATTACAAGTTTAAGTTATATTTCAACAGTGAAGCAGCCAAGTGATTTGAGGATATGCTACGTCATTAGTTGTCATTGGTTGAGACACGTGATTTGCTCTTGTTGTGGCAATGATCCTCTTTTCCAAAGCCTTGAGATACTTGAACTTGAAGACTTGCCAATGCTAACTGATTTAGTCGAGAGAGAAAGGAGCCCGTCATCAGCAGCGGCATCATCAATGCTTCCAATTAACACCTTTTCCTGTCTTAGGATATTGGAAATAAGAGGCTGGCATGGGTTGAAGAGGGTGTTCACACCCACACTGTTGTCTAACCTCCAAAGCCTCGAAAGATGGGTAGTTAAAGATTGTAGGCAATTGGTGGAAATAATAGGAGAAACATCTGATGAAGACGAAAACAGGGAATCAACAACTGAAGTCATGACCATGCTCCCTGGATTACAATATCTTTGTTTAATTGATCTTCCAGAATTGAAGAGCTTTTGCAACTCTAGCATAAAAGTTTCTGATTCTTGGAAAAACATTGTTATAGAAGGTTGTCCGAGACTGATGAGGATCACCCTGCTTTGGGAAGAACCACATCCTGACCATTCTCTTCGATTTATCTATGTAGAGAAAGACTGGTGGGATACGGTGGAGTGGAAACATCCCAAAACAAAGGATGTCCTTCAACCTTATGTTCATTTCGTTCCGGCACGGTGTATGGTAAAGCCCTCGACTTCAATCATTCACTTGCAAAGGCATGGTTTTTTGTACACCATTGGTAGTGTAATCTCTTCTATATAAGTTGAATGTTAAGATTTAAAATGGTTTGAAAATACAATAATATAGAAATTCACGTGCACAGTGAATGATACGACTCTGTAGAAAAACTCTCTCTAGTTTTTTTTTTTTTTTTTTAATTATTATTTTCAATCCAAATGAATTCATTTACCTTGCACTCATTCATGTGAATTTTAATTTGTCATTTAACTCCCAGGTCTCGAGCTCAACCGAGTTCATGTACATGTTTATTATTATTTCTATGTTTTTAAGTAATTCTCTCTTCTAAGCTTCCTGTTTTCTTCCTTTTTTTCCCCCCACTGATCCTTGAACTTCTTAAATGCAGTTGTCGGATTGAAATCGTTCCACAGCCAGTTGTGGTAAGCTTCCCTCATGAGCGCCTCCAAATTGCAAGTTTGTTGAAGATGCCAAAGCTCACTCTGGAATGCTTGATTAATGCTTGATCAGGTACAACATGAATTCAGTCTATGGAAATAAATTGGTTTACAGAAGGCAGAGACTACTGCTTCTTTATTTTACTTTATTCGTCTTCTCTTTAGAGTGCATTCAGTGATTTCCTTTTTATGACATTCCGATTTCTGTATGGTTAATTTTGTGCTTGAAGATTGTATCAATCCCTATCAAGTACTTGTCTTAATTTATGACACTGTTGTTTTGTATATAAAAGTCATTTTATTTGGTAGACAACTAGAACATATATAAAAGATGCAGCTGAAAATGTGTCTGCACGGCATATTTATAGCGTGATGTTGCTTACTATATAACTTTTGGCTTTGGTTTTCTCTGTTTCTGATGAAACAAAGAGTACTGAGCTAGATAAGATTGCAAGATGGTCATTAAGCAAACCAGATTTCCTGATTAGTCTTTTTCGGTTGCGGTAAAGATTATGATCTTGAGATTACTTTATTGCTCGTTTGGATTGCACTATTGAAAAAGTTTTTTTGCAAATATTTCTTTTTATTAAATATTGTATTTATTATTCAATTTTATTTTTTAAACCTATAATCCAAACGGTGTTTAATTGTGACTTGAGAGTAGTATGGTGTTTAATTCATTTTTTTTTCTATAAAAAATATATATTTTTGATTTGTGGTTATAGGCACAGTTTAATGATACACGTGATTCCATTAAGATTTAACGTTCTCAGAGGTCGTTTTCATTTGATGTTATCGTCTGAGATTATGGTCATTTTTGCAATGTTGTCGTCTAAAAGGTAATTGCCTTTTCGTTTCATGTTTTCTAGTTTCTCTGTTTCTACTTTCATGTCGTTTTTTGAGTTCGGGGATGTGTATTTCCGTTTTAAGGTTACGTGCTTTTTATGTTCTTGTCGTTTTCCCCGCCAATGTTTTCCGTCGCTATTTTAACCTTTTTCTTTTTTTCTTTCTTTCTTGTCGCTATTCACCTTTTTTTTTTTTTTTTTTTTATTAATACCGGTGTCGTTTCCAATTAGACGGAGTTTTAAGGCTTCTTTTCTTGAATGTCCTTTTCTATCACGTTTTATGTCGTCGTCTTCTTTCTTTTTTTTTTTTTCCGACCTCGATTTTGTTGTACATATATATTGTTGTAATTTCCAAGTTTGATGTCGTTTTTATTTCCACTGTTACATAAAATAAAGGATAAATTACTCATTTAGTTATTAAACTTTTAACTTTGTTCAACTTTGATCCCGGATATTTCATAGCTGGAATGTCCCTAAACTTTTAAAATGTTAATACAATAGTCTTTTTCATCAATTTTTGGTCAGAATTCGTTAGTAATTTGGTTAAAAAAAATTATGCTAATAACAGATTCAGTCAAAAAATTAACGAAAATGATTAAAAATTAATGAAAATGACTACTATAATAACATTTTTAATAATATATGATCATTTCAGTTATTAAAAAAGAATAGGAAATACCTTTAAACTATTAAAATATTACTATAATAGTCATTTTTGTTATTAATTTTTAAATAAAACACGTTAGCAATTTGATCAAAAAATGATGCTAATTAACGGATTTTATCTTAAAATTAACGTAAAGGACTATTGTAGTAATATTTTAAAAGTTTAGGACATTCCAATTATAAAAAAATTTTAGAAATTAAAATTACACAAAATTAAAAATTTAGATACTAAATTTATCCTGAAATAAATTATTTATCAATAGAGTATGGTAAATAATTTATTTATCAAAAAAAGATAAAAATTGAGATTAAAAAATACAGTTTGAGTTAAAACCCCAAATGAGACATTAATTTATCAGAGTATGGTAGACTTGGCCTGTCAGCCATCCACCATTGGATATATAGTAAGGCATATTCACGGTAAACATATACCCTACTCTGATAAATTAAGGTCTCATTTGGGGTTTCAACTCAAACTGTATTTTTTAATTTCAGTTTTTATCTTTTTCTAAAAAGGTTTTTGTTTTTTCTGAAAAGTCAATAAAAATTTTTAACTCAAACTTATTCACTAAACGGACCCTAAATTTTAGATCCTACTCTAAAGTCTTCCATTGACTTGGAAAAGGAAATGTTTGCCGATTTGACTTTAAAAGTCTTGTTATCACCAAAGATTACCAAATGTGAACGCTAAGACTTTGTGCTAGCTTCCGACTTCTTTCATGGTAATTAATAAGATGGTATTTGATTGATTCGTTTGAGTTAAAAAATTAGAGATATTTTGATTTAATTTGAGCTGAGTTATAGAATTGTGTATTTAGTTTATTAATATTAAAAAGTGTAAAAATTTAAAATATATTTGAAAAAATTATCGTAATAGATCTTGTGTTGTTTGTTTTAAAATTCTATACAATTTCTAAAAAAAAAATTATCTTATTTGAACTTAGAATGATAAAATCATGAACTTTTAAAGTTAAAATTAAAGTTATGTATCGTGAACTGAGCTTGTGTTTGAACATCAGGTTTGGAGCAAAAGATTTTAACTCGATTTTCGTCTTTCATGAAAAGTCAATAAAAATTTTAACTAATTTTTAAAAAGTCAACCAACTCCAACATAAAAATTACGTTTCAAACAGGTGCACCAAATGCACCATGAAATTACTTTTCGAGGAATAAAAGACAAAAAGCAATTAAAAATGATAATTAAACACGTGATTCCATTAAGATTTAGTGGTCGTTTTCAATTGATGTTATCGTCTGAGATTATGCAATTTTGTCGTCTAAAAGGTAATTGCCTTTTCATTTCATGTCGTTTGTAAAGGGTTTTTTTTTTTTTTTTTTTTTTTTAATTTCAAGATTATGGTCTTATAACCTCAAGTTGGTTTTTAGTCTGTTGTCCTTGTACAACATTTTTTGTCGTTTTCTAGTTTCTTTGTTTCTACTTTCATGTCGTTTTTTGAGTTCCTTGATGTGTATTTCCGTTTTATTCCCCGCCAGTGTTTTCCATTGCTATTTTGGACCTTTTTCTTTTTCTCTTTCTTTCTTGTCGCTATTCACCTTTTTTTTTCCATTAATAACGATGTCGTTTCCAATTAGACGGAGTTTTAAGGCTTGTTTTCTTGAATGTCGTTTTCTATCACGTTTTATGTCGTCTTTTTTTTTTTTTTTTTTTCCGACCTTGATTTTATTGTTCACATATATATTGTTGAAGTTTCCAAGTTTGATGCCGTTTTTATTTCCACTGTTACATAAAATAAATGGTAAATTGTTCATTTAATTCTTAAATTTTTAACATTATTAAACTTTGATCCATGAACTTTTTTTCATAGTTAAAATTCTTCTAAACTTTTAAAATGTTACTATGATAGTCTTTTCCATCAATTTTTGAAAGGAATTTCTTAGTAATTTGATTAAAAAATGATGTTAACTACAGATTCTATCAAAAAATTAAATAAAAATGATTACTATAATAACGTTTTTAATTATAAATGATCATTTCAGCTATGAAAAAAAGAACAGAGAATGTCTTTAAACTATTAAAATATTGCTATAATAGTCATTTCTGTTAATTTTTAAACGGAATACGTTAGAAACTTAGTCAAAAAGTAATGTTAACTAATGGATTTTATTTTAAAATTAACATAAATGATTATTGTAATAATATTTTAAAAATTTAGGATATTTTAATTATAAAAAAAAATTAAAAACTAAAATTACACAAAATAAAAAATTTAGAAACGAACCAAATAATTTATCCTAAAGTAAATTATTTATTAATAGACCTGGCCTACAAGACATCCAGCATTGGATATATAATAAGGCATATTCACGGTAAACATATACCGTACTCTGGTAAATTAAATTTTAGGCCCTACTCTAAAGTCTTCCATTGACTTGAAAAAGGAAATGTTTGCCGATTTGACTTTAAAATTCTTATTATCACCAAAGATTCCCAAACGTGAACGCTAAGGCTTTGTGCTAGCTCTGACATGTTTCATAGTAATTAATGAGAAGGTATTTGATTTGAGTTAAAAAATTAGAGATATTTTGATTATAATTGAGTTAAGTTTTATAATTATGTATTCAGTTTATTAATATTAAAAAATATAAAAATTTAAAATATATATTTAAAAAAATTATCATTATAGATCTCGTGTTATCTGTCTTGAAATTCTATGTAATTTCTTTAAAAAAATATCTTATTTAAAATTAAAATAATAAAATTATTAACTTTTAAAGTTAGAGTTAGAAGCTATGAATGGTGAAACTAAACTTGTGTTTGAACATTAGTTTTGGACCAAAAATTTCAACTTAGTTTTTGTTTTTTCTGAAAAGTCAACAAAAATTTTAACTAGTTTTTAAAAAGTCAATCAGCTCCAACATAAAAATTACATTTCAAACTAGTGCATCAAATGCACCCTGAAATTACTTTTCAAGGAAAAAAAGACAAAAAGTAGTTAAAGATGGATAGTTTGAGCTCATGTGTCAAATACATGCTTAATCTTTAACATTCACAACAACTGGCACTTGTAGCTTACTTTTTGTAATCAATTTATAAAAATTAAAAAAAAAATTCAAATTTCTTTTTCTTGATAATTTACCCTTATATCACCGATGGTAGTGGTATAGCAGTTCAGGATTGCCTACTAAGGCTCTCGCTCCCAACATCCAAGGATTGAATTCCAGATTCCACTATGAGGTTGACACCCTCTCCTAAGGCCTTTCAATGTGGACTAGGGCCTAGGTGGAGTTGGTTTTCCTTGAATGTGGTTGCGAAAACATGGGCCAGGCACTGGGCTGTTCCACTTGTGGTCTCTGTAGATTCCTGAAATAGCGAAGGGGGGTGTGATGACACCACTGATGTAACGATCTAACTTTTCAGACCGTTAACTAACTTACTTATTCTTAATTAATATAGTATTAACACTTGTTTATATTTGGATCCAAAAATGCAGAACTTTTTTTTTTTTAAATAAATCACATTGTACTCGAAAAGTTAAATAAACTAAAATTTTACTGAGAAAATTAAAGTGAATAGATAATAAATAGCATAACTAAATTTATACTTAGATAATATTAAGAAGCTATAAAGTCATGTAAGTTCAAAAAAAAGATCCTAAAGTCTTTTTCTCGTGAAGTATTCCTACCAGCTTAGTACTATCGAAACATTTAGACATTATTATAAAAGATAATTGGTGCAACATTTAAAAAGTTTAATGCGGAAATTAAATTCGTGGTGGTATCTCACTCCCTTCTATCATCACTTCTGCACTATTTCACCAGTCTAGAAGATATCTAAGTTACCGGGCTACTTATCCATGTTACCTACAACACGAACACACACACACACACACATGAGCTTTCGTTCGACAAGTACAAACTATATCTCACAAAATATTTTCATAAATCATATCATCACACGTCATATATAATGCACTATGAATGTTCAAAATACATGTGATATATGTGTGTTCAATTATACTTTATTATATATCTTGTCTACTTAAGGGTCCTTGTGTTGTACTCATTTGCGCGTAACCAATGGAGAGTTGTGGGAGCAGCTCTCAAACAACCTCCAAGGTTATAACTTATAACTTCGTTCTTAGCATATCCTCTCACTAATTAGAGGTTGGTACGACACTTAGTCTTATCTTTCATTATTCTTATTCTTATTAATTGTGACACTGTATAAATTTACATGTCACTATGCATCTATCATTACGGCATAAATATCTATGATGCATGTCGATCATATTAGTGCAAGAGAAATTATACATGTCAAATATTTAATCAAAGCAATACATATAACTTATATATTCATCATATTATCAAGGCTAATCATAACAAACATAGATCATTCTGTAGGTGAGATTTGTACTTACTTATCTTATATACTTAGACTTCCAGAATAATAGCTCCTACTACGTAAGTTTAGAGAATTATCCTGATTTAACAATATCCCGTCATTAGGGAGAATCATTGTTATATATATATATATATATATATATATTTAAAATAAAGGTAAGCTTAATTTACTTATATTATAACTAACCTTAATAATAGTGCTAAATAAATTTTAACTAATAATTAATTAATTAATTAGGCTGTATTTGATTATTACTTTATTTAGTTGAGTATACATAATTTTTATTGACTAATTAATAATCATATAATTAATAATTAATTATGTTACTTAATTATTATTTCTTATAATTAATAATTAATAATTAATTCTTATATTAATAATTAATAATTAGATTTTACTAATAATTAATGTTTAATTAATCTCTAATTAATTATCCATAATTATATTAGTAATTATATCAATGGTTAATAATTAATTAATCTCTAATTAATCACATATTTTAATTATATAGTTACTCAACGTAATAATCTTACTTACATAACTAATAATCACTCATTAACTCTTATATTTAATTAATTAATTACTTATTAATTAACTTTCTTGGCATAATTACATTTTGTTTTGTATTTATTAGTTCATTAGTTTATTTCTTAATTAATTAATTAATCTTCGTTACCTTAGTGACAAGAAGTCACCTAAGTGTCTAGCTGTAAGTAGGTTGTCCTTCATAGATTGTTGGGCTTCTAAGGCCCATTTTCACTAGTTGTTCTCGTTATTTTAAGTTAAGATAGTCTCTTGGTATATATCTAGTAATCCTTTAGTTTATTTTGTTTTGGCTCATCTTAAAACTAGTGTTTCACTTTATAAAGTTAGGGTTTTTCATATTATTTAATCATACAAATATCTAGTTTCTGTTCTTCTAATTTATTTTCTAGAATTTTAAGGGTTTCGAGATGTTTTTCTTAATAACTCATAATAAAATCTCAGTTTACCGGATTGTAATATAATCTTGTGTGATTTACTAAAACTTACGTACATATGATGTTAAAGAAAGAAAGCTTTTCGACAATATGACGTTAAAGAAGAATTGAAGCAGGTAGAATACAGCTTTTCGACAAAGAAACCAAGGAAAGAAGTTCAGCACTGGTTGGCAGAGGTTGAGAGAATAAGGACTGAAGTCCAACTAAAGGAGCAAGAAGTTCAGGAGAGAAGATCAAGGTGGCGAAATCAGGAATTGTGTAAGTGTGGATAAACTTACAACAGAAGTGGAACAACTTGCTGAACAGAGTAAATTTCCCCGGGGGCTCACACTCGAATCACGTGAAAGGGAAGGAGGTTCATTTCCAACCAACATATTAATAGGTGAAACGTTTCAGAAAAACAAGAGTGAGATTCTGGATTGCTTGATGGTGATGAGGACTCAGTCATTGGCTTATATGGGATGGGCGGAGTTGGTAAAACAACTCTTGTTACCCATATTCACAATGAACTTCTGAAACGTCACATTTCAGTTTCTTGGGTTACTGTGTCACAGAATTTCAGCATTCAGAAATTGCAGCATGACATTGCCAAAAGCAATAGGCTTGGATATCTCGAAAGAGGACGATGAAAGGAAACGAGCGGCACAACTGGCAGGGGCTTTTCAAAGAAAGAAAAACTTCATACTGATTTTAGATGATGTGTGGGAGAATATTTCTCTAGAAAAGGTGGGAGTCTGTGTTGAAGAGAATGGACGCAAGTTGATTTTGACAACACGATCGTTAGAAGTGTGTCGAATGATCAATTGCAAGAAGGAAATGAAAGTGGAGCGTCTTTCTAATGTAGAAGCTTGGGCGTTATTCGTGAAAACACTTGGCAATAAGACTTTACTCTCAGGTCGGATCGAAGAAATTGCAAAGTCTCTAGTTGAAGAATGTGCTGGTTTGCTGCTAGGGACTATTGTGATCGCGGGAAGCATGAGAGGACTGGATGACGTCAGTGAATGGAGAAATGCGCTGGAAGAAGGCATATATATATATATATATTTAAATATCTTTAATAAATACTATTTAGCTTTAAATCCCTTAAATATATATATTTAATTCACATGTAATGATATTATTAAAGGATATAAAGAGAACGCATAAGATGAATCATTTTAATCCCTAAATAGTCCCGATATATATATTTAAGAAAAATATAGATATTATATATTATTGACATATACTTTTTTTTACACTTTTTTTATTGGGATTTATTTTTTTTCTTTTCCGGTGAGGTCATTGAATCTATATCCTTATTTAAAAGGATTCGTCCTAGCCTCTCAATCTTGGCAGGTCCTAAGCTTATCACATGACATTTTAAATAAAAATTTACTTTTTAAAAATTAAAAAATAAAATTAGTTTTTTTTTTTAATTTTTTGTTTTGTTTGTTTATTCCACGCTGTTCTAAACCCACCACATGACAATTTTTAATAAAATTAATTTTTAAAAATTAAAAAAATTAAGAAAATTATTTTTTTTAAAAAAATTTTGTTTTGTTTTGCTTTGTGTTGTTTGTTTATTCCGCCAGCAGCGCAAAACGTGTGCATTTCAACTAGTTTATGATAAATAGACCAATTCCGTCGGTAACAAGTGTGCGATGTGGTATGTGCAGCCATAAAAAAACAAAAATGCCATTGGTGCCAAGAGCACTATGGGGTATGCGCTATAGAATTTAAGAGATTATCACATAAATTTTTCCATCGATACAATTTACAAAAGCTCTATTTGTTACAACTTACAATCATTGAAATGTAAACTGTAAAATTTTGAACGTAAAAAATTGAACTGTCAACTGAATTAGCATTTGAATATTCATAATTGGAATGGATCATTTTAACGGAAACATTTTGAACATAAACTATTGAATGTGTTTGAACATTGAATAGATATCAAAAACAATTATTTAAATGTGATTGTAAGTATAGCCTAACGATAATACTACACTTTAATTCCACCAAAACGTGGAGAGTTCAATTCCCCCTCCCCCAAGTCCCAAAAAAAAAATATATATATATATATATATATATAATTAAATTGTAAAAAACCTGATAACTAAAACGAAAAAGTTATAAAAAAAGTTTAAATTAAAAAAAATAGAGTTCAAATTTAAATCTTATTCTGATTTTACGATTCAAATAAATCCAAGACTAAACTAAAGAACTAACTAGACAATTACTAAAATCCATTGAAATCTAATTGTAGTAATTACAAATAAATAAGTAACTCAACGATTTATTTTCTCCTATATGTTCATCCATATAGGCTTGAAAATTAGTCTAGTTGCTAATTATACGTTTCTTTGAAAAAAAAAAAAAAAAAAGAGAAAAATCGCTTTTAACGCATATATATAAAGATCGTCCAACAATAATCAAATCAAATTGTCTATTTGAGCATCTTATGTAAACACCTTTCCACCACTTAAAATGGCAAAAAAAATAATAAGAAGAAGGCAAGAATCGCCGACCCGAAAATGTAACCAAATTTGATCCATTTGCGCAGAGTGTCCCATCCGTCAAATACGCAATTCCTGGAGTGCAATTTCTGAGATAATTTTGCTGTCTCCGTCGCGTTGTCGTTGTTCACCTGAAAATCTATCTTCAATTTACCGCAATGTGCTTTCATAGAAGTGTCTAGTTTTCTCCACGTTCTACCCTCGTAGCTGACCCTAGCACTAAACTCAAATCCCACTGGAACCCTCGCCGCCGATGCGCTGACGTCAGATATCGGAACCCTAATGTCATGGAGGCTAAACCAGTCGGTGCTTTCGTCATATCCGTCTTGCTCAAAAGGAGCGATTATGGCCGCGGTAGAGAGGTGGTGGTCCTGTAGGTCCTGATCGTGGTCGTGGTTGTTCAAAGCCAACAAAGAGAAATCTTTGTATATCATCCCCTTTTGACCTTGGTTCTCGATGATAAAGCCGACGTCCAAGTCTCCGATCACATAGCTATAAGACGCATTGTGGACGGCTATGGAGATCGATACTAATACGACGTCGGGTGAACGAGGGATGAGATCAAGTATGGTTACACCTAATGAGATTGTAATACATTCTAAAAAAGCTGCTATCAGACCTAATATCTTAGAGTCCCGCGACTCTGGTGATTTATGATCAGGCGGCGGAATCAGTATTTGAAGGAAATAGATCAGACACCGAAACGAGGTAGCCGGTAAGCGCGGTACCGGCTGTAGAATTAAGGCATGGAGATTTCAGATGGAAAACGGGGTCATTTGTAATGGGTTGTTCATCTAGACGACGAAAAGAGAGTGGTGGAGCCATTGTTTGGTTCAGTGCATAAATATTTCCTAATATGTGCGTGTATTTTATTTATATAGAGAGAAAAAAGTTAACCAGGCTTTAAAAAAATAATAATATTATTATTTATAAATAATAATAAATAATAATAATAGTACTCCTAAAAATAACAATAATATTTTAATGACTTGATTGAGATTTGTAATTAGTTGGACATATTTGTTTTTCAACGTTTCCCGATTCTAGAAGATTTGTATTTCTTTCCTTTTGTGAAGATTGTACACTATTATATTATATATGCATATCTCACGACGCTTTTAACATTCATCATAGGAAGGAAGAAACTAGTAATCCATTCAAGACAAGAGCAGTTTACCCGAGAAGAAATCAAAGGGGAGAAAGAAGTAACTCTATTTTTAGTCCTCTCGTTTATGTGCGTGTTGTATATATACATATGTATATTTAGAAATATATATATATATATATATATATACACACACTCATATATAACACATGTATAGAAGGACCACGAGTCGAGTTAAGGTACTATACACATGATAAGGAAAGTATCCAAAGTGCATGTATGATTTCTGAGATTTGTAATTAATTAATTGGTGTACTTTCCAATAAAATAATAATAATAAGTTTACATATAGTTCCTGACTATATATAGGAATGAATTTCCTTCCTTCTTTTGAACATAGCCTAGTAGAACGCAAAGGAGAGAATTTTTTTTTTTTTTTAATTTGGGTGAGAAATTCGAACCCCAAATCTTATGATGAAGTTATACATGTAATTATTGCTTGATTACTTGCAACAACAGATTTGTAATTTATCACCTTGTATGTATATGTGTTTGAATAGTTCCCCGTTACAGGAGACTTGAATTTCTTTCCCTTTTGTAAAGATTGTATACTATTGTATATTGGACATTTTTATTTCGTTATTTTTTTTTTCTCTGAAGAATTTTCTTTCCTGACTAACCAACTTGCCGATTATAATTTCCCTACGCAAAGACTGCGTTGAGATATTATGCGGTCTATTGACACTTTTGTATATAGTGCCTTTATGTCCCTTTTAATATTAATGTTATTTCACCAAAACCAACTACCGCTGCTACAATTATTTGGAACAGGCACTGTTATAAGGAGTAGTCGATAATACTTGATAAACGAAGTCATGCAAAATCAGAACAATGACAAAACATTCTCCTTCCCCTCCTTCCTTCGAAAAAGAAAAAAAGGAAAACGGAAAAAAAACAAACAAACAAAATTAATTTAGACCTAATTGCAGGCTTAGTTGTAACTATATATCACCGGCACAACACTCAAAGTCAGGAGAAGCCCAAACGGGTTTCCTAGTAGAAACGACACCATTTTCGTTGTCGTCATCCGACACATCTTTATGATAAGCTAATGGCTATTATCTTTAGAAGTATTCCACATTTACCAAAACTGAAAAGTTCTCAATTTCGTGGTTGAACTAGCAGTAATTTTTATACTGACTCTACTTTAAAAGCCTAGAATTTGAATTATCCTCATCCCCATTTTCAAAGAAAAAAAATTAATTTCATACAAATAATAGGGCCGAATTCTTCAAAATTAAACAAATGCTAGTAATTCAGTAAAATCATATCTCATATGTAAAAAAATAGATACTCAACGACCATGATATTGGCCTTTTCTAAATAGGAAAAGGATTTTTTTTTTAAATTAAAAAAAAAAACCCCCCCCCTCATGAGTGAAACTGTTCTAGAGGCAAAACTTGAAGAAATGAAACCAGGCCTCCCAAAACAACCAATGCTATGGGAATTAGAAGCGCTAAATCGGCCAGCAAAACTTTGAGGTCGTCCCGGCCCATAGCCCGTGGACGTCACAGGGACCGGTATCCAAATCCGGTATTGTCTCCGTAGCGTTCGAAATACCTCATATCTTCACCTCATAGCAATCCACTTTCACCGGAATTTCCTGCCTTGACCACGCCATGCCTCCGTACCTAATCCTAGCCCTAAGCTTAAACAGCACTTTCGACACCCCCAATGTCGAAACACCGCCATCGTCTTCCCACAGGTCGATTGGTACCACCAAGTCCTTCACCTTGAACCACACGGTGTTGTGGTCCTGGCCGCGCTGCTCGAAAGGCGGCAGGGCAACACCCGAGAGGAGTTCCTGCCTATGATAGGTCAGCAGGGTTATGTTCTTGAAGAACATGCGATTGACATCATAGTTTGAGACCAAGAATCCGACGTTCAAGTCTTCTACAGTGTGTTGCGAGGTCGTGTTGTGGAACGGCGGCGGAGCCCGACACGACGGAGACGTTGGGTAATGATGGGATGAGATAAATTCCGAAAGTGAAAAGGGTAATTGAAGTGAGAAATGTGAAGACGATTGATATTACCAAAAATATACAAGCGGCTCTTACTTTTGGAGGAAACGCAGCTTCCAATGCCGGGTATGTAGGCGGGCTAAATCCCGAATGGGGGTAACCGGTAAAAGCACTGCCTCTGGTAGCCGGTAAAGTATGTGAATAATGGGGTGTTTTTTCGGTACGGGCGTTCCATATTCCGCCATTGGTAGTTTTGTTGTAAAAAACAAAGAGCTGCCTTTTTTTTTATTTTTTATTTTTTATTTTTTATTGCTAGATGTTGAATCTAGGCCAATATAATTGGGGTTGCACAAATTATCTTTGTTTATTTATTTTTTTAATGCTTTGTTATATATTTTTGAAATATATTACTCTTAACGACATCTAAACATGAAATAATTTTATCTCAGAGATCTCCTCCGTAAATCGATGAAAGTTTCAAAAAATTTCCCACTATTTTCTCGTGTTGTTTATTTCAAACTTTTATATATTCACACCACCAAAAAAAATATAGACTTCAAATCTCCAATCTTCAATTAAAAAAAAAAAAGTCACGATTTTAATATTCTCCTTTATCCTTTTTATTAGTGTATCCCTACGGTCCTCCTAAAATTTGTTTTCTTGAGACTTCTCAACCATTTTTTTAAAAATAACTCTATCAACTGTTTTTAGCTTTTCGTTAAAAAAAAAAAAAACAAAACAAAACTATTTTTATCTTCTTTTTATTTTCTGATCTTTAAAAAAATTATCATTTATGCAAGATAAATCTCTTAATTATTATTTGGTCAACAGTCAATCGTAAATGTCACATGTATAGCAAATTATGGAAGATTCAAAGTGTAGGCAAAACTCCAAGCTTCCAGAGAAGATACCAAACTAGAACTGAATTAGGGCATGGAGAAAATTTCCCTTTGGCCTCTCTTAATTTAAAAATTCCACAGTAATAATATTTTTACTATTTTATCCTTTATTTGTCCTCCTGAATTTTTTTAATAAGTACACTTGCATAATATTTTGAAAAACTTTAATTTTATCCAAAGTTTTGATTTTCAAGTATTTATATTCAAAATTTAATATCTCAAATAAATCAAAAGGCAAACAATCAAGCAAATTATGGTTGCAGGCAACTTAATGGTATCTGACTTGACCAACTAGTTCAGAATTCGAATCTTCCAGCCTTAATTTCAAAAAAAGGGGAGAAGAAGGGCTATAGCACTATAAAAATTCACGATTATTTGCAATGATCAAACCATAACTTTTTTGGGGGGGAAGGAGGCTAATAATAAGTATATTACGGATAATAAGAGAGTTACTATGAGCAAGTTTTTATTTTAAGGGGGCTGCTATGAAAATTCAATTAAAATTATGAACTATTTTAATTATTTAAAAAAAAAAATCCAAAAGTTGAGGGGGCTTAAGGCACCCTCCAAGCCTTCTCTCTTTCCGTCTCTGATTATTTGAACTCGAAACTTCAAAATAAAATTAAACTCTATTTTAAACTTACTTGCTTTAAGGAAAAATAAATAAAATATACAAATAGATAAATGATTTTTACATCGTAATTTCAGTCCGAAATTTTCGCTTAATTCACGTCTCCTAAAAAAATTTCCGCCCGTCATTGTCTAAAATATGATCACTTAACTTCACTTTTAAATTATGCTCACATTATTTTGAGGGAAAAAAAATTATAGTTAGTTTTATCAAAATAAAAGAACTTGTATAGATTGTATACATATATATGTACATACACATCCTTCGAAAAAATATACCTATAGATTTATACACCTTATAAATACATATATACAATTATCAGATTCCATATATACAAGAATTTGTTTCAAAATAAAAGGAAACTCATTTAAAAGAAAAAAGAAATGAAGTTTAAAAAATTAAAAGAAAACTCCTTCACATTTCTATCTTTTAGCGTTTTTCTAGCTATGGGATTCTCTTATAGTTTTGTTTATTGTTTTTTGGATGGATGAATTTAATAATTCCAGAGAATGAAATGCAGAATAAAAACAAATTACGTACTCGGAAATATATATATATTTTTTTCATCTCGGTTAACCCAAAGGAGAATTTAGCACTGTATCTTAACAAGACAAATCTCATTCCATTGCAGACACCTGATTGGCCCGGTCCCAACTAAATAATAATAATAATAATAACAAAAAAGAAAATAAACACACACCGTCAAGTAATGGTAGTAATCCGAATCGTAAATAAAACACTCCATATCTCTGCTCCATTAACCTAGTTAAGCTAACAGGACCGAGCCAGTTTTCTCCGTCAAAAATTTGTAGTTTACCTCCGATCAAGACTTCTAAACATAACCAAATGAGATCATAATTCATTAATAAAAGAAAATAAAAATATTAAAAGAAGCACATGCGAGGCCTTTCATTTGATCTGAAGAGAGCAATTCTATTTGTCCCTAAGAAAAAGTCGAGACTTCATAATTAATCTCTCATAGATATTCAAACATTAAAAGTTTGAATTAAATCTTGCTCTCATTGAGTATACATTTGTGTCCAATTAATTTCTTCTTCTTTTTTTCCTAATCGTCTTTGACGGGGAATTAAAGAAAAAATGAAAAGATAAAAGGGAGATGATTATTGGAGACCATAAACAAGCAATGCTCCAACAGCACCAACACCAGCAAGCAGGCCAATGATGACCCCAATGGGAGGCAAGTTACCCCCAACAGCCTTCCCTGTGCTCACATCATAACTTGCGAACCTCTTTTTGGGTGCTCTGCATTGAGGGCATACATATCCGTCCGGCTGCACAAACACAAACAAACAACATATCACGCATGAGATTCTCGTGAATTTTTACTGTGAAATGTTAAGAATAAATAGAAACTCAAATTTCATATCGTAAAAATATTAAAACAATAACAAACATTTAAGGACACTAGACCATTATAATAAACATATTAACATTTTAAGATAGAAGTTCAATCACTTAAAAGTCTCAAAGATGTCATGATCAACCTTAGTAAGCTGTCTAATTCTGAAGGAAAAACGTTTGAAGTAATTACCTGCTCCTCAAAAGGTTTCTGTAATGTGTATATGAATCCACAGTCAAGGCAAATGTGAGTGGCTCTAGCCTGCAAGATGTGACATTGTGGTTTTGGTTAGCTATTAGATATGAAACAAACATTAGGATACCATTTCAAACATTAACTGTTGAATACCCAGTTGAATGCCGAAACAGATATTTGTACCTTTTGAGCCTCGGTAAGTTTCCTCCCGAAACGGGGAGGTGCAGGGCGTTTTGGTAGCCGTTTTACATCTACTTCCGCACCTCTGCATCAAAACAATGGTTGAACAATCTTTCCGTTAATCTTCTATAAAAATGTGTCTCCTAAACTTTAAACCTTACTGGCATGACATTTTTGGAAACAGGAAAATATTGGTAAAGACATAACAGAAAACCAAATAAGAATAATAAATTTAAGGTATGACGTCTACATCAAGAGTTACTCTTTTAAGCAAAAATCGAATTTACCACATTCTATCCTACCCCGTAACAAAAAAAGAAAAGAAAAAAAAAGTATAACAAAACGAAATAGGCGAGGATATATAACCTGCTAACAACAAAGTAAACAGAATCAGGCTTTGCTTGGATGGCAGTTTTGGTAAAACCCAGCTTGTCTGCTGGCCATAACTCATCCCCAAAGAAGCTGCTGGTGTAGAGCACCTGGTCCCCTGCTTTTAGCCCTGCCTTTGCTGCATTCCCGCCTCCGTCAACGGCCTAAAAAAGGAACCACTTTATCTGTTTGAAAAGGGAACCACTTTGTCTATTTGATTATTTATTTCCTTTTGAACTTGAAAAATATAATACTTCCTTTGATATTTTAATTTACCTCCAACTAAACTGTATTTTTTTATCTTAGTTTTTGTTTTTATCTAAAAATTCAACAAAAATAATAACTAGTTTTTAAAAAATCAACTAATTCTAATTTAAAAATTTCATCTTCAACTGGCGAACTAAACGCAAGCTGTATGTATATTTATATATATAGGTTGGGACTTACAGTGATGACAACACCACCACCGGATTTTTGGCCCAAAGTAAGGCCTAATGGCTTGTCCACGTCAACCTCGATGGTCTTTGAAGCCCCAGCAGTTCTGGCAGTAACATTAAGCCCTCTTCTCACGCCGATCAAACCCGCCTTACTCTCGGCTACAAAGGAATCAGCAACCCCCCTTTTGGCCTCTTGAAGAGACAGGCCCTGGAACGCAGTTTTCTACATATAGACCAAAGCGAGAGTAAAATATACGTATGCAGTAACTGTAAAACAACACATGAAATCATATCAGAACGAAAAAAGTACCCAAATTTAATGGAACTTGACGAATGTATCTAAAATAACATAGTGTCTGTGATATATTTTTTTCGTATCCTACCAAAAAATTTCCGGTACTAGAACTAACGTACCTGGATGGGGTGGGAGGGTGAGAACAAGGACTTTTGGGGAGTTTTGGTGGGGTGGAGCCTGTTGAAGGTGGCGGCACAGGAAGAGGAAGGACCTGCCGCGACCACAGCTGACGACATTGTTTGGTTTTTAGTTTAGTTTAGTTTAGTTTAGTTTTGGTTCAAAGGGAAAAGGGGGTATAGTTTGAGATAGAGGGATAGATAGTTAAAAAAGTAGTTGGTGGTTTTGGTGAACATGTGGACATGATTGCACTGAGAGATAAGCCTTTGGTTGGCATCGGAGGAATGGCTCACGTTGGCCACGCGACCTCCTTTTCAGCCACCCACAAATTCAGAGCTTTTTATTTTTATTTTTTATTCTTAATTATTTTTTCTTTAATTATTTTGATTCCTGAGAGTGAGGGGGGGGGGGGGGAAGAGAGAATGAAAGGTGAGAAAAGGGATTAATTAGCCTATGTTTGGTAAGAAATAAAGGGAAAAAAAAAAGAGGGAAAAAGAGAAATAAAAGGGAAAGAGAGATTAAATAATTTGTTTTTCTTCCACGTTGTTTATTTTCATGAGAAAAAAAAATTAAAAAAGTATGATTATTATTATTTTTATTTATTTTATTATTTGACTTTAAAAACAAGGACAAAAAAATTAACATTAATCATTACTGGATGGATTTGATTTCTCCTCCCAATATTAGAGAGATTTTAGCATGTGTCTGGGTAGTCCACTCAAACCAAGCTCTTTTAATAGTTTTTTTTTTTTTTCTAAAATATACATATTCAAATATTTCTTAAAAACTTAAATTTTAAAGTTCTATAATTTTTTTATTTTATGCATAAATGAGATGATTTATATATATATATATATAAATTGTATAAAATGAAGAGAATAACGAAATAAAATTTATATTATTATTTTTTTTTACAAATATATTTTAAGATTTTATATTTTATAACTTCAAATAATTTATTTTCAATCAAATCCATAATACAAAATATTAACTCAGCTTCCAAGCAAGAGTATCTTTAAAACTCCAACTCAAGTATATACACCAAACCAGGATAAAACTAGTAGGTCCTACCAAAAACTTTATCCATCCTATTTTTCTCTCTCGTCCCTTCCTTCTTACCAAGCAAGTTATAATGCATTTTCTATCCAATAATCCTTTCCCATTTCCTTCCTTCGTCCCTCTTTTACATCCAAACAAAATAAACTTGGGCGACTTTTGGGCTTAACAAACACATTGACCCAGTCCATAGAATTTACCAGATCAATTGATTTATACATGATTTATAGAGAGGCCCAATGATTATCAACATCAACTAAATTAGCAAATTTTAGCATATTTTAATTTAAAAATATTTGAAGTAAATAGAATAGTGATATAAATTTTTTGTTATCAAATTTTTTTTAATTTTATTATAGATATGTTTCATAAATAAATTATTCATCGTAAATATATTATTATTTATCTGAAATATTTTTAAAAATTATCATAAATATTAAAAAACGTTATTTTCCTCTTAAAAAACCAAAAACTAAGCTAGCAAATAGGAAATTCTGTGGTAAAATATATTTTATATACCCCATCGGTAGAGTTTATTTTTAAACCGTTAAGATGTAATTGAACGACCGAAATATTATTTATGTATAATAATTATAATGCATCTTTCCTAATATTAATATAGATTAATAAATAAAAATAATAATTAAAAAATTAAAAAAAAAAAAAGACAAACCCCCTTTGCCGAGGCCGGCAATGGACCCCCTCCCCCTGAGCCAGATCTACCCCGCCTCCCTTCCCCCCCGCAACGCAGCTAACGGACCCCCATTCTCTCCCCCCCCCCCCCCCCCCGCAACGCAGGCAACGGATCCCCATTCCCCCCCTCCCCGGCAACGTAGGCAACGAACTCCCGTTCCCCCCCCCCCCCCCCCCAAAACATCGGTGACAAACCCCTACTCTTCCCAACCAAATCTGTCCCACCACCTCCCCTACCCCCCTGATGCCGACGACGAGCCCCCTAGCCTCCTTGTAAATGAATTTTTTTTATTATTGTTATTTTTATTTATTAATCTATAATAATATGAGGTAAGGTATATTATAATTATTATACATAAACAACATTTCAGTCATTCGATTACATCTTAACGGTTTAAAAATGAACTCTACCAATAAAGTATATAAAAGAGGCTTTACCACATACTTTCCCCTTGACAAATAACTATTTCGTTTTTATTTTTTTAGTTGAATGATTGGATGATTCCCACCAACCGTATCGCGATAGTTCTCCACTTCAAATATTTTGTTCAGTTAATTAAATTTGTCTTCCCACTTAATATCACAGGTATATGATTTGCATATATGAAGTTTTTGGTGAAGTTCTATACACACACACGCACACGCGCACACACACACGGTTGGTCTAGTATGTAGGTGGTAAATCATGTCGTTGCATTCCTAGACTCGATTCTTATATACGTATACACTTATTTATATAGCAATAATTTGCAGAGGCTATATGTGTGTGTGCATATATATATATATATATATATATATATATATATATATATAACCAGTGTTGGATTTGATCAAACAAGATTTGTTATCTTCAGGTGTAAGATTGAGATTCTTTTTTTTTTTAACAAAACAGTTATGTTTGGAATTTTTACTGTCCGAAGTGCGATGTCTTGTTAGGAGTCTCAATATATATGTAGGAAGTGAATGATATTGTCTTCGAATGCATTCCAAGGATTTTAGATATTCATACCGACCCATTTCTGAAGCGTCGAGGTAAAGGATGTTACACTTGAGAAAATGAGGTCCCGAGGTAAAGGGGGCTTTACTAAAAACGAGGCTCCAAGGCAAAGGGAGCTATTCTTTGGTCATGCAGCCCCGAGGTAGAGGGGGCTGTCCAGAGACAAGGGAAATCAAGTCCCGAGGTTAAGGGGGCTACTCTCAAAGTTAGTTAGTTGAGCATGAAGGTCCAAGATCCCATGAATAACCTATTAAGCTCTTGGATTTGTAAAATAATTTTGTATTATGTAGTGGCTATGTAAATTTCTTCCGCTCTATGTATTGAATAACATTTGAGCTGTTGAATAAAGTCAAATATATGAGAAATCTTGCAAGCGACCTGGTAGCTTAGGAAGCGTTACATAATGACATTCTCGACTGCAATGATTTTGGCAAGTGTGACCTATTATTCGAGAACAATTGCAAGTGCTTTGTTTTTTTTTACTTCAAGATATTCTTTATCAACTTCTGTATTCTTAACTTTGTGCATTGTAGAAAAGAGAGAAATTTGGAGTTTTTTGTTTTGGGAGATTGGGTATGGTTGGCCTTGAAGAAAGCGGAAGAAAATTGTGTAGTTTTCTTAATTCATAATGAAACAAAAGTGCCACTTGTCTCTGAATGTAGGGGATTTACCCCAATCACGTCAAATTTGTGTTCTATTTGCTGCTTTTGTTTCTTTTGAGTTGTGTCATTGTTTCTTAGATTTTTTTGGTGTCACTGATTCTTGGGCTGTGAGATTCTAAACATGTTTGAGTTCAAAACCTAACCCGATTAACTATAATCGAACCCTAATCTACATAACTTCATGTCTAAAGAAAGAAGCAAAAATAACTTCCTGTACTAGAGAGAGAGAGAGAGAGAGCAAAGATATCACAAGCATAACAAAGCATTTCATGGCATCATATCCCACGAATATACTACTAACGTCCATACCTGGGTCCATATCTACGTATTCCAACTGAATACAAAACATTTCACTCCAACTTACCCACTTACTATACTATGGACATGAAATCAGCGTCTCTGTATTGGACCTATTACGATAGGCTAACAAAACGCTATATGATTATTTATTTATTTATATATCTATCCCTTTACCGCCCTTGGTACTCTGTAACGTACCAAAACGTATCGCCTCACGGCATCGGAGGCTTCTCCAAGTCCTCAATACTGGTGGGGCGGAACCAGGCCTTCTGCTCCAGCACAGAGCCTCCCTCACCACCGTCTTCAGAAGGCGCAGCGACCTGAAAGCTACGCCCACCACCTGTGGTGGAGGCTTGCCCAGTTGCAGGCCCAAAAACCCCAGTTTGCGGGTCAGGAGCCCAGTACTTGTCCGAGGTGGGCGGGATCACTTCATCCGGTACCACACTTGGATGAGTCTGTTCATCAGGGTTTTTGTCGTACGTTGAGGTGTGAGCAGCCCTCCTGAATATCATCAATCATCAAATACAATTAATTACAAAAGGAGTCCACAAAATAATGCAGTCCACTAACTAGGCTTCAAGACAAAACTTTCAACAAAAACAAGCAAAATTGAAAATGAAGAAAACCAACCAAATTAGTTGATAATCAGTACGTATAAGGCAGTACTGGTCCCACGTAGTGAAAAAAAGTGTAATTAGTAAGGAAAGTAGTAAAAAGCACTCCAGAAGCTACAAAAGGTTATGAAAAATCATTTATTGAAGATAAGGACCCACATGACTTTGAGTGTGGCGACAAAAGAGGGTAGGGTAAAGTTTCAATTTCCCATCACCCCCTGTCCCTATCAAACACTAAGACGTCCCACCATATATTTCTCAATATTGTTACCTTCTTATCCCACAAAATTTGAGCACATAAAGTTTATCCAAAACAAAAGGGCAAAGCGTAAAAAGATGGTTTGGGCAATCCAGCCACGTGGTCCTCACGCCGTAGCTAGACAGGGTTATCAGATGACAATTCAAAGTGTCTATTGTGCCCTTATCCGAAGAAGTGCCCTATTGTGCTTGCCATAATTTGATGGTTCATCACGTGAAAAGTACGTGATGATGTGAGAAAACAATATACACTGGGAACGGACCAACTAACTTCTTCCTTTCTGAAAAAAACAAATATTTTTTGCCCACTATATATCCACGCTTTCATACACGAGGCACTATGTCATTATAATATATACGAGGCACTATGTCATTATAATATATATAATGAAACCAGACAAAGTTAGAGATAAGAAGCTTATGTCAATTGGCAGCGACTGCTTGTCTACTACACATAAGCATGCTTATCGCAAACTATGTCGTCTTAAGAACGTGAGCACCGCTCAGAGTGTCCTCCGATCTTGGAACCTATTGACGGTTCACCCCCAAGACAAAAGCTTAAAAATCTTCTCAAGATTTCAAAAGCACTATGAAACTGGCAAAACTGGCCTAATAAAAACAAAGATGAAAGATACATAATGGATGGGGAAAAGAAAAAAGAAACCGGATAAGCTTTCTTTCTTCCTTTTTTTTTTTTTAAACATACTTACAAATATATTGCCTGTCAAGAAAGACCATTTTAAAAACAAGCATACATCAGCATGAAAAATAAACAAAGCAGTCGCGGAGCATGAAACATGCGACCTCGGAAAGTCAGCAAAAAATTTACTCAATATTTTTGTTAACACAGAGAATCTGATAAACAAGTATTTAAAAGAAAATAAAAATTGGCAACATAACAACCATAACATGACATCTCAACACAGAGCGCACACAACAAAAAAAAAAAAAAAAAGAAGAAGAAGGAAAATCAGAGCTCGTAATTGTCAGACTATTTAAGCCGCCCACAATTCCAATTTGCATTTAGATTCCCTGCTAAAAAAATGTCAACCAAACTCTCTCCTCCACCGGACATATCACATGCTTTTTGACAAAAGTTGCAATTGGTTAAGTGGCGAAGCCGTGACGGCACTAGACAGACCCAACATGGAAAAAAGGTCATGGTTAGGAATTGGAATAATGACTCGCATATTTGTTGCTTAGTTATGGGTCAGTGGCAATAGCTTCTTCTTGATTTTTTTTTTTTTGGTTTCTTATTCAACTTTCTTTTCTAGGAAAAAGTGAAATAAGTAACCAGCTGGGTTGACAAAAGCAGAATTACAAATTATAACATGTTGGGATGAATGTTCTTCTGTACATCCACTCAAAAATGAAACTAGAAATCAAACCCAGATAAAGAAAGGAGAGAAAGTTATGATGATTAAATAAACATATTTAAATCTGGCTAAAATCTCCTAAACAGGACTTTCAGGAACGCGGGGATAATCATGATCCCAAACTCATTATAACCTACAATTAAGCAAAGTAACTTCCTTTTTTATTTTTCCTCTTTGACTATTATAGGAAAAGAACAGTATAATAAAAACCAAGAATGGTTAGTTTAACATATATTTCAGGAAAGCAGTAATTTTTCACTTTCCACACAAAATATGAGTTGCCTTCAAAATCAATTACAAATGAGAGATACTTCATTTACACTTTCTCCGTTTGTTGCGGAGAAATTCTTCTTTGTTTTAGCATGGACACATGAAATAGAATACCCAAAAAGAAAAAGAAAAGCTTAGAATACCAACCGTAATATACCATCTTTTTTCCTTCCTTTGGAATGCAAATAATTCAATGAAAAAGATTGGTTTTAAATGCAACTTGGTGAACCACCGTCCAAATTAAGGCAATTTAATTACCTCTTTTTTTAAATACCCCACGCTAGATGCTCTATGTACCAAAATATCTACTTGTTCTTTCCCTTTTTTTTTTTTTTCCTTTTTAATTTTGACTTTCTTGATGATGATAATAATAATAATACTAATAATAATAATAATGTTCGATGAAAACGAAGCCGGCTAAAGAATCTACAATTCTTAACTTTTCCAGGCTCTGTATCTTCCAGAACATAACCAGGTAGCAATAACTCTTGAACAGGGAAAGGAAAATCAAGAAATAGTGACACCCTCCGTCACAAATATTCGTTACAGCAAATCATCTTGGACGTAATTAAATATCTAGATTTGTTTCCCCCTTCCAAATGATCCTCAATCACCTTTTGTAAAGAAATTAACAGAAAACTTAAACCAGGATTAACACTAATTTAATTTTCCCTCCATCCAAGTAAAATTCCAGAGACAACCAGTAAATTGCATAGAGAAAGACGGTTGACTTATGGAAACGGAAACAATCCTAATTTTCACCAAATCTACATCTAATTAACTCCAATCACACACAAAACCATAAAGAAAAAAGTGAAAAGCTTCTCAAGAAAACATAAAGAAAAAGTAGTCCAAAGATTCCTAATCTTTTTATGCTTTTCATTATCGCCTTCCGGCAAAAGCAATACTAACAGAAAACTTCTACAAGGTTTAACATCAGTAGCTTTTTCTCTCCATCCAATCCAGACAAACAGACTTCCAGAGATTTCCAGGAAATAAGGAATGATAACAAATCAAAATAGAAAGTCTAGAGAAGAAGAAAGCTAACAACCAACAGCGAATATTTTCATCTACTTTAATACCCAAACATATCCAATCACGTTGAAAACCTCCGGTATCTGAGCGATCAGAATCCTCATAAACAGCGAACACTTTCTCAGGAAAACGTCTAAGAAAATTAAACCAAGAAAATAAATAAACCTGACGGTGGCAGCAGAGGAGGAGAGAGTAGAGTTGCGGCGAGAAGGATCGCGGCGGGTCCAGATCTGGTACTCGACGACTCGCTTCCCAAAGTTCGCGAACCCTCGGCTACTCGAATTCGCGGCCATACAATTGCGAGCTGAGCACCAAAGACAGCTAGAGCGAGAAAATCTAGTGAGAGAAAATTTCAGAGAGAGAAAAAGTAGTTTGCAAACAACTATTGCGTTTCGGCTGTTGTTGGGTACAGACGCCGATCGAACTTCTTTATACAGAGAGTAAGAGGAGAGAGAAATTGAGTGGTAAGTGTACACGTGTCCTCGTGTCTCAAATCTTACCTGCCCCAATTCCAACGGACTCTCTCTCTCTCCCTGGCTTCCTCGGTCCGCACCTACCCACACAGTACCCCCACTGCCGTCAAAAAGTTATACTATCCCGTACGCTTTTTTGTACTACGACCAAACGGCGTTAGTCACCTTGACGGACGTCTGTCTCTTACTGTACGGTACGCGAGCTGGACGCGGAGTGGAATATTCCAGTGACAGTTAACGCCGTTAAACCTTTTTTTTTTTTTTTTTTCGGCTAATGAACGTTTTTGTTGGTTTGTTCGGCATGTTTAGTGACTAGAGATTCGACTGTTTTATTTTTTAAAAGGGTGGGAGAGTCTTCGAGAAATATATTTTCGACTCTTTCATAACGTCGTTCAACGAGTTCTTATATCATTTATATCATAGACACGGTTTAATAATAATTTAAAAATATATGAAATTTCAACATTATATAACAAAAATATTTTTAAATTTAATACTCAACAGTTTTAATAAAAAAGAATAATATGTTATGCGATTGAATCTATGATAATTTATTTGAAAGCGTGTTCATCTTTTAAATAGAACATTATTAAAATTAAAATGATAATTTTATTTATGTATCTTATTTTTAAATGGAATTTATCTTATATCAAATGAGATAAATTTTAAATTAGACTCTTTTTATGATCTATTAATGTTTCTTGGAATTCTTTCTTTAAATGATAAACGTAACAGATCCCTCCGTTTTAGCAGCAAAAAACTCAAAAAGAAAAATCATTTTCTTCTTAATTAATAAGGAGTTTATTGTGTTGTGTGTGACCATACCAAAAAGACTCTCAACCATGTCATGATCACGCTACGGATAAGGATACGATGGAATATTCTGGTGAAAGTTAATGTCGTTAAACGTTATTGTCAGGAGACGGTTGAAAAATGGGGAAATGGCTTTCTTTGGATTAAATGACATTTTTGCCCCTTTGAGGAATGTCTCTAAACTCTTCTGATCGTTTGTTACGCTGATTGATTAGTATTTACCTGACTTTTTGAAAGCCAAAACCAATCGAATATTCCGTGAGCCAAAAGAGAATATTCATACTTGGTAATTCATTTCAAGTTAAGGCCTGACCCACTTATTTATTTAGTTTTTAGTTTTTATTTTTTTTATTAAGTGATAGATAGATGAGATTAGAAAAGTAATTAGCTGGGGGAGGACGGTGATCGGGCGGTTCTGTTCCAATATTTGCTTATCTGGGGGGAAACACACAAAGGCCATGTTGTTGTTGTTTAATTACTGTTTTTATATTGGTGGAAAACAAAGCACCACTGACTAATAAGAGTTAATAAATCTAAGTATGCGCATTATAAAAGATTAGATACATGTACATAGTGCGGGTTCTTCATAAACAAAAATAATAAAATAGAAGTTAAAAAAGTACAAAAGGGGTTAAAGTTGGGAAGATTAGAGTGAAATTTGATATTTCTTAAAATTAGATTTTTATTTTAAAAGATCAACCCTATTGAATATAATACTATTATTGTTGTAGGGATTTTACGATGAATGATTCAAATTTCTTTTTCCTTTTAATTAAAATGTGGGTTTTTTTTTGTAAGTAATTATCTTATTTGATGATCTAATTCTACCATTAAAGTATACATACATATATATACATATGTATATATGCTAACCTTAATAATAATAATAATTATTATTATTATAAGATCCGTTTTTATCAATTACCGAGGGTAATTAAATTATCAATTAAATTAAATTAACAAAAACATAACAAAATAAAGAACACATGTAATTTTTACGAGGTTCGGTTACCCTATTCCTCAAGGTCACTCCCAGACGGTGAATGATCCACTAATTGTCAAACGGTTACAAGTACTAATGGACTTATACAAACTGAAGACTCCCTCTCCTTGTTACCGCCGATCATTTTGAACTAAATCAATGAATCTATTCTACGAGATCCCTTCGCTAGCTACGTTGAATTCCTTTCAACCGCTAATGCCTTCTCCTGAAGACTTCAAATCTTTCACCCGAAAGATGTAAGAATGCAACCGCTTCAATAAGGTCTCAAAGTACTTTGATATATCTTCAAGCTCGTACACACAATCTATTTTTGAGACAATAAATAAGCAATCACACAAAAACACTAAAAAATCTCAGATTAAAAATAATTTAAATTTCAAAGTGTTTCCTAATCTATTACAATACTTATGGAAACTCTCTGAATTCAAACATGGAAATTTTCTCCATAATCCAAATTAACTTTTCTTTATCATTGCTGTTGATAAAACACGAAAAATCTTCAAGAAACTCCATAAATAAAATCTTCTAATCTTCCAAATTTCAAATGCAAGATTTTTCTCTTTTTGGAATAGTTTGAATTTCTAATTTAAATAAAATAAAGAAAGCTATTTAAATTAGAAATCTCCTTTTAAATGAAATCTCAAGATAATCTCCAATTTTATGCACCCAATCATCCTTGATTTTTATCAAAATAGAAATTGTCAATTTGTAGAATATGTCAACTAAGTCAAATGCACTGTGCCATCTCAGCTTCTAGAGCAAGTAACTTACCCAACTTTCAAAATAAATAACTGGTCATATATTAAAAACAAGTAACTTAACTAACTTCCTAAAGCTAGCTAACAAAATATTGTTTTTGGTTTTTCTAACAAAGTTCCCATAAATGCCAACGTACAAAAAACCTAACAATCTCCCCCTTTGGCATTTTTGGCCCAAAACCCAAGTTACAAGCATAAACCCAAAGATTGTTCAGAATAACCAAAATGAACAAAACCAAAAACAAATAAGAAACTCTCCCTAAAGCTCCTCCTCACAAACGAGCTCCTCCTAAGTCCTTGTTCTCCCCCTTTTTGGTACAACAAATGCTAAAGACAAAAAGAACATTTGAGGAAACTTCATTGGAATTGAAGCTGATCTAAATCGGATTCTAATCATGATTACCTTTTTCCTTCAAACCTGGAAGAGAATGCAAACAGAAAAAAACCACAAATTCGAAGAATCACCATGATTTTTAGTGGTTAGACTTTCCTTCGGAGAGACAAAAATTAGAGAGAAAGTGAGAGAACATGAAATATGAGAAAAATCAAAAGCTCAACCAGATTTACACACAAAAGCAACATCCTTTTCTTTTTAATATTAAATATTAATTTTGTTGTTTTCATGTCCACTTGCTAGCTAATTCTACAAGAACGCGTTAGTTAGTTGACAAGGGAATCAAGGTTTTCTAAAGACCTCATGAGTACTAGTGACTTTAAAATAAGGAGAAAAGGAAAACCTTTGGAAGCTTGACATAGAAAATAGATTGATTTCACAGCGAGTCACGTTGAACTGATTCGAAACTAGCATTACGATTAGTTTGTACAACAAAGAAGTATTATATATTACTTTATTTCAAATTAATGAGGTGAATAATACTATATATTGAAGGTTATGTTGTGACCTATGAGTTATATTTTGTAATGAAATCAAATGTGAGATTGTCACTAAACAATCATGTTTATGATCATAGTTGTTGGTGTGATCGTTTCCATGCTGGAGACCACCTATTCACATGAGAACTAGTGGGCTCTTTTGCCTGCTAAATTGGAAAAGATCCGACCACTTGATGAGACCTGACTAGACCAGAGAAGTCGAGTCGCAGTTGCAAATGGAGTCTCTTCTCGGGTCACTGGATTGTCCTACCAGCACCTCCGTTGGGCTGCTGATCCCCAAATTAACTCTCTTTTGGGAACCTCAAACAGATCACCATCGGACTCCAAGGTATTGGCCAGAGGAATACTTCCCTAACCACAACTAAGTCCGTTTCCAGATGGTCGGCCCATGATGCTCCTGCCACGCCGTCCCGTACCAGTTGACAACCATACTGTTGTAGGGCGTGTCACACCCACTATTCTGTACCACCTAACACCTGACGTCTGGTATTTGTCATTGTCCCTACTCTAGCACCACCTTCCGCCACTGACCGAACTGACACAGTACTAGCCACCTGCGCCAGCACTAATGACCTGCACTTATGTCTCCCCATCACTCAAATGATAGGGCACGCGGCATCGTCTAGTGGAGGTTAACTATCCGTATACCTGGAGCATGTCTACCTATCGGGACTACTAGGAATACGACTCATCAGGGTCACTCGAGAACCCGACCCCATGGGAAATTCTTATAAATTAAGGAGTGCCTCACTCACTCAGGTATTGACTAATTTCTTTACCAAAACTCTACTTCTTCGCTTGCTCATCAGTGTCCCTTACTGATTTAAGCATCAGAGTGTTCTTAGCAGACACACCACCGGTATCCTCCTTACTCCGAGGTGCTTCTCTTTTGCATGTGACTAGGTAGAACATGACGATATAAGCATGATCATATCAAATGATCCCATCTAATATTGTGTCCAAGATTTTTGACATCAACAATAGTTATGTTCTTATTTAATGTTTTCTTTTTTTTTTTTTTGTTATGTTTTATAATTTTTTCTTATTTAATATTTTCTTATTTACTGTTTTCTTGGTTGATGTTGTCTTATATAGTAAAAAGTAGTCAAAGTCATGATTTCAACCTACACAACTTGTGTGTTGTTAGACTTGGTCTCTCTATTTGTCGTTTGTGCTCAAGTCTCTTTCCGTTTCTGAGTTGGAAAAGTCTTGCCAATTGAATTGATGAAGACTTGAAATTTACAACTACACACACACACACACACACCTGAAACCGTCTAAGTTATCATTATAGGACCGATAAGAAGTTAGAAAAGAGGGTTACACTTCATAACTTCTTGGGTTCAATGTTGTTTGAAAACTTGTTTCGTTTTCGATCCTTTTTCTTTCAGGGAGTAAGAACCATACGAAGTTCAACTCAAATAATCAAAGGTACTTATATACATGTTGTAGATATGTCACTTTTTTTTTTCTCCGCTTAAAATGTAACATTAATTAGAAAAGAGTAATTCTAACAATATCAATTCTAATCTTAATATCAACTCTAATTTTAATATCATTCATATGACGCCGAATTATTATCTTTTTACTACAGTCAATTGATTATTAATGTGACAATCTTTTAATTTATATATAATTAAGTTGGTATTAAAAAATTAGAATTAGAATTTGTGCCTCTCGCATTTCTCATTAGAAAATGTTTATAACTAACCGTCATGGAGTTGGAATATTTTGTCAGTAGAGACACTAAAGAAATAAGAGATAATTTTTTTTTTCATTACATAGGAACATAATTAGCAATCCCAGGAATTTTTAGAAAATGTTTGTAATAATTAGCAATCGTGAACTTTGAATATTTTGTTAGTAGACATACAGAAAATAAAATAGAGATAATTTTTTCGTTAGATAGGAACATAATTGTAAATTTCAATTGTAAACCGAAGACTAGTGCTACAAATAGAATTTTTCTCATATGTGGAAAGTTTCTCATGATAACGGTGCACAGTTGAAAATTTCAAAGCATTTTAGGTCTAGAATTGAAATTTTAAAGGTTTAGAACTTACCGCTGCGTAATAATTAACTAATCGGCGCTGGTTGGTTTCGACGGTGACTTTACAACTCGTGCTGCGGGTCGACGGCGACGTTGCTTCAACAAGGACGGCGGTGGCTGTGAGGTTTCCGGCGTCTATGGATGGAGAAGACGAAGTGATATGGGGGTAAAATTGGTAGTTTAAAATAAATAACTCTCAAGTTTGTATTTATCTACGGATTTTTTTTGTAGCAAAATTTAGCATCAAAGACTCACAATAGATTAATCAATTCATTAAGATATTAATGTAGTTGCAAAATTTGTATACGATCTGTTCGATGTTACATTAAGGCCACGTTTGGTGTTGGATCTCGTTTCGAATTAAATTGTATTTTTTGATTTTTTTTATATGTTTTTTAAAAAATTATAATTATCTTTTGAAAAGTCTATTAACTTTAACATAAAAATTTTATTTCGTTTCATTTTAAACTCAACCCGAAAACAAAATATATGTTTATACTACATTTGGTTAAAATGATGGAGAGGAGGAGGGACAAACATAGTAGGAAGAACGGGGAATATGAAGAATATAAATGATTATAAGAATAATTCATGTTTTTTGGTAGAAGAGATAGAGAATTAAAATAATAAATGATAGTTGAATATTTAATTACTATATTGTCTATTGATATAAGTTTTTAATAATATTTTTTAGGATAAAATTTACTTTTTACCCAAAAATTGATGGATTTAATAGATCATTTCATTAATAGAATGATTCAATTTAATGGATTTGGAGGGAGACATTTTCTACTCTCCCACCACCCAGCGCCCCCGCAACAACCACACCACACCGCGGCCCCCCCCCCCCCCCCCCCCCCCCCCCCCCCCGCCGCTCCAACCAAATAAGGGAGTGGATCTCTCCCACCATCCCTCCTTCTCCCTTCCTCCGTCTCTACCTCCAACCAGACATACCATTAATATATATCAACGACTCACAGTGGACTAGTCAAATCAATTAATTATAGTCGCTAAAACTAATTCAATTGCGATCATATATATGACTGAAAAAAAAAAAAGACCTTATAAAATTATACAACAGTCAAAAGTCTTGACACAGTTAAATAAATAAATAAATAAATGTAACGAACAGTATTAGTATATATAAATTCAGAAAAAAAAATTCATATTGATTTTATTTTGTCAAAAACATTTTAACATTTTACATTTTTTCATTCTTATTAGCAAAGCACGTAACTCTAACTCTAACATAAAATTTTCAACTCAAGAAGAGGGACAAAAGGAATGCTTAGTTCATCAAAGCATAATTGCCAGACATACAAATAATGATGCGAAATAGGCTGCCAAAACTTGGGCACTAAAAGCTTTGCCTGTAGTGCAGAAAAGCGCGAAGGACTCGCAGTTGTTTCTGAAGAGGCTATAGTGGCCAAACTTTAGTTTTCCATTCAAAAGCTCCGTGGCTCGTTGGATCACAACATCGGGTTCATCACAAGGCTGCATCGAGAACGTTCCTGGTCTTTTTGTAAAGCAGTTCTCTTTAGGTACGTTGTACTCGAACCGGTAGATGCGATGGTTAACGAGGAAGCAATCCAGGCAGGTCTCCACCACTCCTAGCTTCGTCTTGATCTCGTATCCGCATATTTTGCAACGATCCTCTACTTTTCCGCCAATACTAGCTTTGAAGGTTTTGTGTAATTTTTTCTGCCTTGTTCGAGTGAAGTGGATTACCCTGTTCTCTCCCACATATATTCCTGCTAGGATCCAAACAGATCATAATCATATGAAGTTTCTGTTCCAGATTAATGAATATATATGTACACACACATATATCTTTATAGGAACCGAAATTTTGTATCACAGTAAATAAATTTTTTTTCTTATATAATAGATATAGTAATGTTTTAGAAAATTTAAAAATTAAACAAAAGAGACTAACCGTGGTGAGAGTACGCGTGCACGTTTCTATAGCTGTAAATGTGGTCTCCTGGTTGGATCGCGCTCTCATCAGTCTTCACCATTCTCTCTCTCTCTCTCTCTCTCTCTAGAATTTTGGAGCAAGGACGTAGCTTTAATATTGGCTTATTATGGGACTAACTAGCTTTAATAACAATTTAATCTAAGGATATGATCAGCTATATATATACATATATTCTCTAATTAAGGTTGTTGTGGTTCCAAATATTTTTCCACTTCTCTCAATTATTTAATCTTTTTCTATCCACTAGTGCTAGCTAAATTCTAGCACAACGCGTTAAGCAGACACGGAAAGTCAAGAAAACTCACGAGTTATAGTGGTGACTTTAACATTGGAAACTCAGTATAGAAAATAGACAGATTTTACTTCTAATCGCGTTGAAACTGATATGAAGTTAAGAGTAAGCTCAGTCTATACAAGAAAGAAATATCATATTACTTTATTTCAATAACATTTGGTCACCATCATGCTGTACCATATAAGTCATATCAAACTTTATAACTTATGATTACATCAGCAATAAAATTACCATTAAACGCTAATTGTTTGCAACCATATTGATTCATAGTAAAAAGAAGCCAAAGTTATGATTGCAATCTACACAACTTGTGTGCAGGCTAAGGGATGTCATTTTTATCCATGGATGCGGGTATCTGCCATTCATGGAGTGGGTACGGGGAATAGAATATATAGGTGCATATACGGGTATGTGAGTTAAGATTAATTACCTACGCGGGTGCGGGGAGGGGGTGGGGGAAGCTCCCCCATACCCGCACCCACCCCATATGGATTCCTTTATAATAGAAGAAAAAGAATAAAGTTAGTGTTTTGATGTTTTAGTTTGCTTTATGAATTTAGTTTTATAAATTTCTGAAATTTGGATTCATTTTTAATTTTTCAATTTTATATTTAATTATGACTATCTTAGTAAAATTTATGAAAATTTTACTAGAAGTTATTTTAATTTTTAAATATTTCTTGATTGATAAATGGATAGAGTATAAGTATAATACCTCTAACAGGTATTATCAATCCTTGCATCCGCATTAAATTAGATAGGTATAAAGACAGATATTGAGGGTAAAAAGGAAGGTGAGTATGGAGATAGGAGAGGCATACCCGCACTAATACCCGCACTGGTCCCGTCCCATTGTCCTACTTAAGCCTGTGCTGTTAGACTTGGTCTCTCTATTTGTCGTTTGTGCCCAAGTCTCTGCCTGTTTCTGAGTTGGAAAATTCTTGTACGTTGACCAAGTAAACTTGAAATTTACAAGCAAAAATATATACAAGAACTTGAAACGGTCTCACTGACCAAAAAAGATGATTTTTTGTTAGTTAGGAATATAATTATACATTCCACTACAGTTGCCACATCAATTAAAAACATCTGTCATTAAAATGACGACAGCTTATTATCATATGAATTAATATTAAAAAATCGATATTAGAATCTGTCATAATGGATCCAGATCCAAATTAAGTGGGTTCACAAATAAAGACATGACTAAATCATGTAAAACTTCTAACAGTATCTATTAATAACACTTTCTTTAATATTACACATATTTCAAAAAAATATAGAATATAAAAAAATAAAATACAAGTACAAACATTAAATTAGTTAAAAGAAATAATTTTCTTAATTTTTTATTTGTGCATTAAGATAACTTTACGTACATCAATATGTTAATTATGGATGGTTGTAGATATATACTAATGATAATATCATACATGACTTTATTTAAAAGTGGCAACTCTCACTCACAGGTTTTTTTTTTTTTTAAAGGTTGATTATGGTTATTGAAACTAATAAATTGAGACGAACAACCACAATTTTGGTATAAAAAGTTAAGAAATAAATTTAGAGAAAGATGATGACAAAAATGATGAGATGGAAGAGAAAACAATAATGAGATGAACAATTTTTTTGGGAGAGAGCGGCTTAGTAAAAAGAATAGCGTAAAATCTAACAAAAACAAACCTAGAGACCCAAAAAAAAAAAAAAAAAAAAAAAAGGAAGAAGAAGAAGAAGAAGAAGAACAATCTGAATAGCTTTAGGATAGTAAACGACAAAAAGATAGTGGACCGTAATTTTGAGTCCAGTCAAACTTCCTTACAAAAGCCGAAAGTCGTACAAGACCATGTTGATAACTCACAAAAATCAGTGGGGGCACATTATCAAAACTAGCATACATATAACTGGGTGTTGTTTTCTCACTCAGAGTACGTGTTCAAACTGACCCCACTGTACATCCGTCTCTGTAGCCCTTACAATCAAGAAGATTGGCCACAACGGGCGCCAAGACACAAATTAAACAAAGACGTTAATCTTGAAAAACACCAAAATTCTTAAGTTATGTAAACTTTAAAATGCCAAAATTAACTATGTAACCACAAAGATATATACGATAACATTGACCACATTTTTCGTTATCATCATCATCATTTTTTTTTTTTTTGGGGGCATGAGCTTACTCTTGGCCGATCGATAAAAAATTTTGAAGTTGTATAATTTTGCTCCTGTGAGAATCATAGCGATTTTTATCTCCGTGAGCATTGCTTTCTAAGGAAACTGACGTGACGACTTGACGAATGTCGCCGTG